>OX382226.1:22446721-22889221 GCA_947507525.1 Apamea epomidion | reverse complement strand
AGCCACTCCTTCATCACGGGTCTTACCACCGCTATCGCGGCGTGCCCTGCCGTGGGTAGCGCAAGTCGCTGCTCCCATTCCGCCACTAGGACCTGACGGAGCTCTGCCCTGCGCGCCTCAACTTGTCGAGGCGCCAGACGCTCGCCCCGTCCCACTGCTTCCTCGCGCCATGTATAGAGTGACGCGAGGAGTTCCGCCTCTAGGTCCCACGGCGGGGATCCGGCTAGGAGGCTCGCCGCCTCGAAGGAGATCGTACGGTATCCCCTTATTACCCTGACGGCCATCGCTCTTTGCGGCCTTCGTAGCAAGGCGATGTTACGGGCCGTCAGGGCATCCGCCCACACTGGCGCGGCGTAAAGCGCCATGGACCGTACGACCCCTGTGTAGAGCCTCCGGCAGGAGGTATTTGGACCCCCCAAGTTGGGCAGCAAGCGCGAGAGCGCTGAAGCGGCGCCCAACAAACGGGGTGCGAGCCGCTGGAAGTGCGGCCCGAAGCTCCACCGACTGTCGAGGACGACTCCTAAGTACTTCATCGTCGACTCGACAGCCATGGAGACCCCTCCTACCACGATGTTTGAACCCGCAGGTGGCTTATTCCTCGGCCCGTGAAAACAGAGGGCCTCGGATTTGTGCAAGGCCACCTCCAGGCCCAACCGCCGTATCCTACCCACGACATGCGCGACCCCGGCTGTCGCCAGTATGGCCGCCTGCCGGTATGTCTTCCCACGTGCTGTTACTAGCGTGTCGTCGGCGTAGCAAGTCACGCCGACTCCGTGGAGAAGAGCACCGCGCAGAGCCCAGTCGTACCCTATGTTCCACAGGGGTGGCCCCAATACCGACCCCTGCGGAACACCGCACGACATCTCTCGCCTACCCCATCCTTCACGACCCGGGTAAACTACTGATCTTTCCGACAAATAGGCCCCGATAATGCGGCGGAGGTAGCCGGGCACCCCGTGATACCGGAGTGCCTCTCTGATAGTATTCCAGGGCAAGGTGTTGAATGCGTTGGCGATGTCGAGCGACACCGCCAAGACCACCTCACCCCGGGCGACTGCCTCCTCCGCCAGGACCCTCACGCGCATGATCGCGTCCACTGTGGAGCGCCCCTGACGGAAACCAAATTGGTTATCCGCTAGGTCCGGCCCCTCGTTGGTCATGTGCCGGACGAGGCGGTCGGCGATGATTCGCTCGAAGATCTTACACACCTCGTCCAGAAGCACAATGGGCCGGTAGGCAGACGGTGAGTCTGCGGGGCGCCCCTCCTTCTTTAGCAGGACCAGCTTTCCGGTCTTCCACCGGCGTGGAAGCTGGCCCCGCTCCAAACATGCGCTTAAGAGTCCTTGTAGTCGGGGCCCGAGAGCCCTCAAGGCCAGGACCCATGCACGGCCTGGAATGCCGTCGGGTCCTGGGGCGGTGTTTTTTATGCGAGACACCGCCACTCTCAACTCTACCCGGGTCACTTCGGGCACGTCGTCGTCGTCGTCTTCCGTGTTGGGCACATTCCAAGGCGGAACCATAGCAGGTGGTGTATGCTCTGGGCGTAAGGGAAACAGAGCGCTCACCACGTCCTCCAATAACTGTGGCTGAAGACTCCGGGACAGTGGGGGGGCCCACTGGCGCATCTTGCCCCTCACCATACGGTAGGGGCGTCCCCACGGATCTCGGTCCAGAGTCTCCAGCAGTTCTTCGCGGGCCGATGACTTTGCCCGCACGATGGCTAATTGGAGAGCGCTCTTCGCCTCCCTGTAGCTCTCGTATAGTTCCGCCTCGGTGGCCACCGCTGACGGAGAGCGGCGGCGTCTTCTTCGGCACCTGGCATACTGGCGTCGCCTCTCAACGCAGACGATGCGCAAATGCGCAATTTGCTGCGACCACCAGTACACCTGGCGCCTGGGTGGTATTGGCCGGACTCGGGGCATCGCAGCGTCGCAGATTTGCGACATGCTCTCCCGGAACCACTCCGCCTCCTCGTCGATGTTGACAGGCCTGTCGGGAGCATCCAACCAGGCCTGTACGATAGAGGCCTCCAGGAGAGCCTCCCTGTCCAGCCGCTTCGTTGCCCAACGCGGACCGTCTCCAACGCCCACCGGGGCTGCTTGGAACGGCCCGACCGAGGTCTGGGTGGAGACACTGAATCGGATATATCTGTGATCAGACAGTGTCTCCACGTCCTCCGCTACGTGCCAGCCATGGACACGGCGCGCGAGAGCGGGGCTAGCGAACGTGAGGTCCACTATTGACCCGCCCCACTGTCGCACGCATGTCTGCACGCAACCTCGGTTCAGAAGAAGCAGGCCCTGCTCGACCGCCCACTCCTCCACCAACTCGCCCCGCACATCAGTTGTCGGGGAACACCATGCCGCAGACTTGGCGTTGAAGTCCCCCAAGACGAGAACGGGACGAGGACGACTACGACCGACGACCGTGCCCAAATCCAAAATGACCTCCTCGAGGTCGGCGAGAGATAGGCTAGGGGCGAAATACACCCCCGCGACCATAATATCGCCACAAACTGCCGCGACATAGCCCCGCCCCCGGGTGACGGCCTCAAAAACCTAACCTAACCTAACCTAACCTTTTTTTTTTTTTTTTTTTTTTTTTTTTTTTCTTTTTTTTTTTTTTTTTTTTTTTTTTTTTTTTTTTTTTTTTTTTTCTCGCTGAGAAATGCTTTATGCATCCCCGTCTCGCGGGGGACGAGACGGGGTATGTGGGACTCCCTGTCGGAATGACAGTATACCCACTAAAACTCAGCGGTGTTCCCGCATCGCGGTGATGGGAGGGCCATGGGAAACCGGCATAGCCTTTACTTCCACAGCCCTCCCGGCGCATGCCCGCCTAGATGGTATGGCGGGCCCCGCATGCCCCCCAGGTTGGGGGGCTACGGGAATGGCCGAGAACACCTGGCCATTCCCGTCCCATACTGGTGGAGGCCTGTGCGATACAGGCAACGGTGCCCCCGCACCCGTTGCCTGCTGACC
Source organism: Apamea epomidion (assembly GCA_947507525.1). Taxonomy (NCBI): domain Eukaryota; kingdom Metazoa; phylum Arthropoda; class Insecta; order Lepidoptera; family Noctuidae; genus Apamea; species Apamea epomidion. The sequence goes on along the minus strand of OX382226.1, from coordinate 22,886,240 downwards.
TCCACGCCCGCCTAGCTGGCGGGCCCCGCATGCCCCCCGCGTTGGGGGGGCTACGGCCGCAGAGGATAGGGAGAGCGGCAACGTAACACCGACACTCCTCTTCCCCTGCGGCCCCACCGCGTCCGCCATCTAACGGTGGCGGCCCCGTTAAGGCCGCGGAAGGTAGGGAGAGCGGCAACGTAACACCGACACTCCTCTCCCGCCGCGGCCTCCAATCCTCAGCCGCGATGTCTCCCATACGAGGGACATCGCGGCCCACCTCAGGTAGGTTGCGATGTCGCCCAAGCGGCACCGCCACCTACCCGCAGGCCGCTCGTCGTCGGCTAAGCCGCAAAGCCTTGACGAGTGGCCCCCGCTGGGGTTCCTCTTAGCTTCACCGTGGTCCTGCGAGGCCACGGCTACTAAGCCCCCCCGCCTCGTCAATGCGGGAACCCACCGGGGGGGAACCTAACCTAACCTAACCTAACCTAACCTAACCTAACCTAACCTAACCTAACCTAACCTAACCTAACCTAACCTAACCTAACCTAACCTAACCTAACCTAACCTAACCTAACCTAACCTAACCTTTTTTTTTTTTTTTTTTTTTTTTCTCGCTGAGAAATGCTTTATGCATCCCCGTCTCGCGGGGGACGAGCCGGGGTATGTGGGACTCCCTGTCAGAATGACAGTATACCCACTAAAACTCAGCGGTGTTCCCGCATCGCCGTGATGGGAGGGCCATGGGAAACCGGCTTAGCCTTTACTTCCACAGCCCTCCCGGCGCATGCCCGCCTAGCTGGCGGGCCCCGCATGCCCCCCGGGCTGGGGGGCTACGGGAATGGCCGGGAACACCTGGCCATTCCCGTCCGACACTGGTGGAGGCCTGTGCGATACAGGCAAGGGTGCCCCCGCACCCGCTGCCTGCTGGCCTCCACCTGGGAGGAGTCGGAGATGACTATCAAATTGACGTCTCCTTCGACCCCTCCTCCGCCTTCTGAGCGCCGCCGCGTGAGGATCGTCCTCCCGCGCGCGCTCTGCCGCCTCCTTCTGGGACATGACGTGTTCGCAGAAGGAGGCGACTGCCGCCCAGGACCCCTCATCCCCCAGCATGGTGTTAACCAAACCGGGCAGTGAGAGGTCCCGTCCGATCGCCGCAATGAGACTGCGACGAGGCTCGGACCACGACGGGCACACCTCGAGGGTGTGCTGCGCCGTGTCCTCCGCCGCGCCACAGTCGTGGCACGACGGCGTCTCCTCCCGTCCGATCCGGCGCAGGTACGATCCGAAACAACCGTGTCCGGACAGCACCTGCACCAGACGGAACGAGAGGAACCCATGCGACCGCTCGAGCCAGTCTCGCAGGACCGGCCCAAGCGCGTCGAGGGTTCGGCGGCCAAAGGCTGCGGTGGCGAGGTCCCGCGTCCAATGGGCGACGATGGCGTCCCTCGCCTCCCGCCGGACGGCCTCCCGCTCTTCCGGGGCGGTGCGTTCTGCTCTCGCCCTCCGCCCCGCCATCCATTCGTACACTCTGGCGAGCACCCACGCCTCGAGTTCCCAAGGCGGGGTGCCGGCCAGAGCACACGCTGCCGCGAAGCCCACCGTGCGGTAGGCCCGCGCCACCCGCTGGGCTATGGCCCTCTGAGGTGCCCGCAAGGCGGCGGCGTTCTCCCTCCTATGGAGGGAGTCCTCCCAGATAGGGGCCCCGTAGAGGGCCATACTCTTAAGGATGCCGGCGTAGAGTTGCCGGCATCGTGCGCTGGGCCCCCCCAAGTTGGGAAGGAGCCACGATAGCGCCCCCGCGGCCTTCAGCAGGCGCGACGACAGCCCGCTGAAATGCGGGCCGAAGCGCCACCTGCTGTCGATCACAAGGCCCAGATATTTCATCTGGGCCTTGACCTCGATTCTGACGCCCTCCACGAAGATGTGGGCGTCAGGTGGGGGGCGCTGCCGAGGTCCGTGGAAGAACACGGCCTCGGTCTTGTGCAGCGCCACCTTTAGACCTAGGCGGCGGATCCTCGCCGTGACCAAGGATCCGCCCGCCGAGGCCAAATTGGCCGCCTCCCTGAAACTCCCCCCCCGGGCGGTGAGGAGAGTGTCGTCCGCGTAGCAGACGACGCTCGTGCCTCGGAGGAGAGTTCCCCGCAAGAGCCAATCGTAGCCGACGTTCCAGAGGAGTGGTCCTATGACTGACCCCTGTGGAACGCCGGCTTCGACGGCATACCGCCGGACTTGGCCAGTCCTATCTACCAGGAGGATTGCCCGATCCTCCAGGTAGCTGGCCAGCAGACTGCGCAGGTATCGAGGCACTCCGTGGAATCGGAGCGCCTCTAGGATGGTGGAGTGGGGAACGGAGTTGAAGGCGTTAACCTAACCTAACCTAACCTAACCTAACCTAACCTAACCTAACCTAACCTAACCTAACCTAACCTAACCTAACCTAACCTAACCTAACCTAACCTAACCTAACCTAACCTAACCTAACCTTTTTTTTTTTTTTTTTTTTTTTTTTTTTTTTTTTTTTTTCTCGCTGAGAAATGCTTTATGCATCCCCGTCTCGCGGGGGACGAGACGGGGTATGTGGGACTCCCTGTCGGAATGACAGTATACCCACTAAAACTCAGCGGTGTTCCCACATCGCCGTGATGGGAGGGCCATGGGAAACCGGCGTAGCCTTTACTTCCACAGCCCTCCCGGCGCATGCCCGCCTAGATGGTATGGCGGGCCCCGCATGCCCCCCAGGTTGGGGGGCTACGGGAATGACCGAGAACACCTGGCCATTCCCGTCCCACACTGGTGGAGGCCTGTGCGATACAGGCAACGGTGCCCCCGCACCCGTTGCCTGCTGACCTCCACGCCCGCCTAGCTGGCGGGCCCCGCATGCCCCCCGCGTTGGGGGGGCTACGGCCGCAGAGGATAGGGAGAGCGGCAACGTAACACCGACACTCCTCTTCCCCTGCGGCCCCACCGCGTCCGCCATCTAACGGTGGCGGCCCCGTTAAGGCCGCGGAAGGTAGGGAGAGCGGCAACGTAACACCGACACTCCTCTCCCGCCGCGGCCTCCAATCCTCAGCCGCGATATCTCCCATACGAGGGACATCGCGGCCCGCCTCCTCAGGTAGGTTGCGGTGTCACCCAAGTGGCACCGCCACCTACCCGCAGGCCGCTCGTCGTCGGCTAAGCCGCAAAGCCTTGACGAGCAGCCCCCGCTGGGGTTCCTCTTAGCTTCACCGTGGTCCTGCGAGGCCACGGCTACTGAGCCCCCCCGCCTCGTCAATGCGGGAACCCACCGGGGGGGAAAACCTAACCTAACCTAACCTAACCTAACCTAACCTAACCTAACCTAACCTAACCTAACCTTTTTTTTTTTTTTTTTTTTTTTTCTCGCTGAGAAATGCTTTATGCATCCCCGTCTCGCGGGGGACGAGACGGGGTATGTGGGGCTCCCTGTCGGAATGACAGTATACCCACTAAAACTCAGCGGTGTTCCCACATCGCCGTGATGGGAGGGCCATGGGAAACCGGCGTAGCCTTTACTTCCACAGCCCTCCCGGCGCATGCCCGCCTAGATGGTATGGCGGGCCCCGCATGCCCCCCAGGTTGGGGGGCTACGGGAATGACCGAGAACACCTGGCCATTCCCGTCCCACACTGGTGGAGGCCTGTGCGATACAGGCAACGGTGCCCCCGCACCCGTTGCCTGCTGACCTCCACGCCCGCCTAGCTGGCGGGCCCCGCATGCCCCCCACGTTGGGGGGACTACGGCCGCAGAGGATAGGGAGAGCGGCAACGTAACACCGACACTCCTCTTCCCCTGCGGCCCCACCGCGTCCGCCATCTAACGGTGGCGGCCCCGTTAAGGCCGCGGAAGGTAGGGAGAGCGGCAACGTAACACCGACACTCCTCTCCCGCCGCGGCCTCCAATCCTCAGCCGCGATATCTCCCAAACAAGGGACATCGCGGCCCGCCTCAGGTAGGTTGCGGTGTCACCCAAGTGGCACCGCCACCTACCCGCAGGCCGCTCGTCGTCGGCTAAGCCGCAAAGCCTTGACGAGCGGCCCCCGCTGGGGTTCCTCTTAGCTTCACCGTGGTCCTGCGAGGCCACGGCTACTGAGCCCCCCCGCCTCGTCAATGCGGGAACCCACCGGGGGGGAACCTAACCTAACCTAACCTAACCTAACCTAACCTAACCTAACCTAACCTAACCTAACCTAACCTAACCTAACCTAACCTAACCTAACCTAACCTAACCTAACCTAACCTAACCTAACCTAACCTAACCTAACCTAACCTAACCTAACCTAACCTAACCTAACCTAACCTAACCTAACCTAACCCACCGGGGGATTTTTGGATCAAAGCCCACGCGGGACTGGAGGGGAATGAGAGGGCAGACCAGCTAGCTAAGGACGCCGCCCTCACCACCAAAACAAGGCCTGACTACGACCAATGCCCGATTTCATTCGTCAAGCGACAGATCCGTGCGGACACGCTTGACGAATGGAATCGGAGATACAGATCGGAGGACACAGCCGGCGTTACTAAGACATTTTTTCCGGATGCCATCCAGGCGTATAGTCTGGTTAAATCAATGAAACCGACTGGAATACTGACTCAAGTACTGACAGGGCACGGCGGGTTCTCCGAATACCTAAACAGGTTCAAGTGCAAGGAGAGCCCATCGTGCATATGCGACTCGGACAAAACAGAAACTGTGGATCACATACTGACTGACTGCCCCGCTTACGGTCTGGAGAGGTATGAGGTCGAACAAAAACTAGGCATGGAGGTATTAACGGCAAACTTTAATAATCTACTGACAAATAAGCACACCAGTAATCAGTTTATTGGGTACTGCATAAAAGTAGCTAACAAGGCCATAAATAGGAATAAGTAAACGAAAAATATGCTTAGGATTCATATTGGTACATAATATGTAACAGTAGCAAACGACAGATCGTTGAAAATGTCCGAAAATTACAACCCATAAACATGTTTTTCTTGACTAGACACGTGTAGCTTAATTAGGATAGACTATGATATAAGCAACTTAGAGTTAAGAAGTATTTATTATAGATATAAGGATGTACAAAATGTAAATGACTGTGTAGTTGTAAGGATAGTTTTAAGGTAACAGACCCAAGACAAATACATTTGTAACAGCACTCAAAGATTTAGCTGAAAAAGGGCTCTGATAATGTCAGAGGTGACACATGTAAGGCAGGAGTGTGGTTTTAGCCGGTAAGAGTCCGGCACTGCCCAGACTGGCTCATTAGTGAGGCAGCTTGGGCGTCCATGAGGATTTCCCACTCCTGCCAAAACAAAAAAAAAAAAAAAAAAAAAAAACCCACCGGGGGGGAAACCTAACCTAACCTAACCTAACCTTTTTTTTTTTTTTTTTTTTTTTTTTTTTTTTTTTTTTCTCGCTGAGAAATGCTTTATGCATCCCCTTCTCGTGGGGGACGAGCCGGGGTATGTGGGACTCCCTGTCAGAATGACAGTATACCCACTAAAACTCAGCGGTGTTCCCGCATCGCCGTGATGGGAGGGCCATGGGAAACCGGCTTAGCCTTTACTTCCACAGCCCTCCCGGCGCATGCCCGCCTAGCTGGCGGGCCCCGCATGCCCCCCGGGCTGGGGGGCTACGGGAATGGCCGGGAACACCTGGCCATTCCCGTCCGACACTGGTGGAGGCCTGTGCGATACAGGCAAGGGTGCCCCCGCACCCGCTGCCTGCTGGCCTCCACCTGGGAGGAGTCGGAGATGACTGTCAAATTGACGTCTCCTTCGACCCCTCCTCCGCCTTCTAAGCGCCGCCGCGTGAGGATCGTCCTCCCGCGCGCGCTCCGCCGCCTCCTTCTGGGACATGACGTGTTCGCAGAAGGAGGCGACTGCCGCCCAGGACCCCTCATCCCCCAGCATGGTGTTAACCAAACCGGGCAGTGAGAGGTCCCGTCCGATCGCCGCAATGAGACTGCGACGAGGCTCGGACCACGACGGGCACACCTCGAGGGTGTGCTGCGCCGTGTCCTCCGCCGCGCCACAGTCGTGGCACGACGGCGTCTCCTCCCGTCCGATCCGGTGCAGGTACGATCCGAAACAACCGTGTCCGGACAGCACCTGCACCAGACGGAACGAGAGGAACCCATGCGACCGCTCGAGCCAGTCTCGCAGGACCGGCCCAAGCGCGTCGAGGGTTCGGCGGCCAAAGGCTGCGGTGGCGAGGTCCCGCGTCCAATGGACGACGATGGCGTCCCTCGCCTCCCGCCGGACGGCCTCCCGCTCTTCCGGGGCGGTGCGTTCTGCTCTCGCCCTCCGCCCCGCCATCCATTCGTACACTCTGGCGAGCACCCACGCCTCGAGTTCCCAAGGCGGGGTGCCGGCCAGAGCACACGCTGCCGCGAAGCCCACCGTGCGGTAGGCCCGCGCCACCCGCTGGGAACCTAACCTAACCTAACCTTTTTTTTTTTTTTTTTTTTTTTTTTTTTTTTTTTTTCTCGCTGAGAAATGCTTTATGCATCCCCGTCTCGCGGGGGACGAGACGGGGTATGTGGGACTCCCTGTCGGAAAGACAGTATACCCACTAAAACTCAGCGGTGTTCCCGCATCGCCGTGATGGGAGGGCCATGGGAAACCGGCATAGCCTTTACTTCCACAGCCCTCCCGGCGCATGCCCGCCTAGATGGTATGGCGGGCCCCGCATGCCCCCCAAGTTGGGGGGCTACGGGAATGACCGAGAACACCTGGCCATTCCCGTCCCACACTGGTGGAGGCCTGTGCGATACAGGCAACGGTGCCCCCGCACCCGTTGCCTGCTGATCTCCACGCCCGCCTAGCTGGCGGGCCCCGCATGCCCCCCGCGTTGGGGGGGCTACGGCCGCAGAGGATAGGGAGAGCGGCAACGTAACACCGACACTCCTCTTCCCCTGCGGCCCCACCGCGTCCGCCATCTAACGGTGGCGGCCCCGTTAAGGCCGCGGAAGGTAGGGAGAGCGGCAACGTAACACCGACACTCCTCTCCCGCCGCGGCCTCCAATCCTCAGCCGCGATGTCTCCCATACGAGGGACATCGCGGCCCACCTCAGGTAGGTTGCGATGTCGCCCAAGCGGCACCGCCACCTACCCGCAGGCCGCTCGTCGTCGGCTAAGCCGCAAAGCCTTGACGAGCGGCCCCCGCTGGGGTTCCTCTTAGCTTCACCGTGGTCCTGCGAGGCCACGGCTACTGAGCCCCCCCGCCTCGTCAATGCGGGAACCCACCGGGGGGGAACCTAACCTAACCTAACCTAACCTAACCTAACCTAACCTTTTTTTTTTTTTTTTTTTTTTTTTTTTTTTTTTTTTCTCGCTGAGAAATGCTTTATGCATCCCCTTCTCGCGGGGGACGAGACGGGGTATGTGGGACTCCCTGTCCGAATGACAGTATACCCACTAAAACTCAGCGGTGTTCCCGCATCGCCGTGATGGGAGGGCCATGGGAAACCGGCTTAGCCTTTACTTCCACAGCCCTCCCGGCGCATGCCCGCCTAGCTGGCGGGCCCCGCATGCCCCCCAGGTTGGGGGGCTACGGGAATGGCCGGGAACACCTGGCCATTCCCGTCCGACACTGGTGGAGGCCTGTGCGATACAGGCAAGGGTGCCCCCGCACCCGTTGCCTGCTGGCCTCCACCTGGGAGGAGTCGGAGATGACTGTCAAATTGACGTCTCCTTCGACCCCTCCTCCGCCTTCTGAGCGCCGCCGCGTGAGGATCGTCCTCCCGCGCGCGCTCCGCCGCCTCCTTCTGGGACACGACGTGTTCGCAGAAGGAGGCGACTGCCGCCCAGGACCCCTCATCCCCCAGCATGGCGTTAACCAAACCGGGCAGTGAGAGGTCCCGTCCGATCGCCGCAATGAGACTGCGACGAGGCTCGGACCACGACGGGCACACCTCGAGGGTGTGCTGCGCCGTGTCCTCCGCCGCGCCACAGTCGTGGCACGACGGCGTCTCCTCCCGTCCGATACGGTGCAGGTACGATCCGAAACAACCGTGTCCGGACAGCACCTGCACCAGACGGAACGAGAGGAACCCATGCGACCGCTCGAGCCAGTCTCGCAGGACCGGCCCAAGCGCGTCGAGGGTTCGGCGGCCAAAGGCTGCGGTGGCGAGGTCCCGCGTCCAATGGACGACGATGGCGTCCCTCGCCTCCCGCCGGACGGCCTCCCGCTCTTCCGGGGCGGTGCGTTCTGCTCTCGCCCTCCGCCCCGCCATCCATTCGTACACTCTGGCGAGCACCCACGCCTCGAGTTCCCAAGGCGGGGTGCCGGCCAGAGCACACGCTGCCGCGAAGCCCACCGTGCGGTAGGCCCGCGCCACCCGCTGGGCTATGGCCCTCTGAGGTGCCCGCAAGGCGGCGGCGTTCTCCCTCCTATGGAGGGAGTCCTCCCAGATAGGGGCCCCGTAGAGGGCCATACTCTTAAGGATGCCGGCGTAGAGTTGCCGGCATCGTGCGCTGGGCCCCCCCAAGTTGGGAAGGAGCCACGATAGCGCCCCCGCGGCCTTCAGCAGGCGCGACGACAGCCCGCTGAAATGCGGGCCGAAGCGCCACCTGCTGTCGATCACAAGGCCCAGATATTTCATCTGGGCCTTGACCTCGATTCTGACGCCCTCCACGAAGATGTGGGCGTCAGGTGGGGGGCGCTGCCGAGGTCCGTGGAAGAACACGGCCTCGGTCTTGTGCAGCGCCACCTTTAGACAACCTAACCTAACCTAACCTTTTTTTTTTTTTTTTTGGTCTCGGGGGGAAAATCCTCATGGACATCCTCCGCCCTGGGGAAGGCAGAGGGGCATGCCGGACTCTTACCGGCTAAAAACCACCCCGGTGTTCCATCTCACACCTACGCCGGGGGTCGCGGGAACGTACGATCCTTCCGCAACCCCCGACTGGTGCCGGCCCGCCACCGCGGGCCTCCTCGGGTCAGGGGGGGGAGTGAGGTGTTAGACTCCCCCCGCGACGTCTAAGAGGGGCGCGCGTGGAACACTACGCGCCGCCACCTCGGGTCCTGATGTGCGGGGGGCAACGGACGTCCCCTCGCCCGTCGCCCCTGGACCCATTTAGGGGGGCTGGAAGAGGGCGTTGTCCGCCCTCCGCCGACGCCCGGTGCGCCTGCTGCGGGCCGGGTGAGTGGACGAGATCTCCCTCTCCCTTTCCGCAGCCTCCTTCTGCGAGACGACTGTTTCGCAGAAGGAAACCACCGCGTCCCAGGACTCTTCGCTGCCGACCATCGACTCGACCACGGCCGGCAGCGACAGGTCACTGCCTACTTCTGAGATGAGGGCACGGCGTGGCTCCTCCCAGGCGGCACACTCTGCCAGCGTATGCCGCGCCGTGTCCTCCCGGCAGTCGACGCAGTGGTGACACCGGGCGTCCGGCTCCCTGTTAATGCGACACAGGTACTTCCCGAAGCAACCATGCCCCGAGAGCACCTGCGTCACCCAAAACGACAGGGAGCCGTGCCTCCTCCCGAGCCAGCGCTCGAGCACCGGCCGGACCGCCTCGATGGTGACGAGGCCAGCGGTAGGGCGTGTAAGCCTGTCCCGCCATTCCGCCACCAGGACCTCGCGAAGCTGAGACCGACGCAGCTCCATGTGTCGCTGCATCGGTCGCTCACCTCGTGCCCTCGCTTCCTCGCGCCACCGATACAATGACGCGAGTACTTTCGCCTCGAGGTCCCAGGGCGGGGATCCAGCCAGTACACAGGCCGCCTCGTAGGAGATCGTGCGATATCCCCTGATGACTCTGACGGCCATCGCTCTTTGCGGTTTCCGCAATATTGCGATACTGCCGGCCGTCAGGTCAGAGGCCCACACCGGGGCCCCATACAGGGCCATCGATCGCACGATCCCCACATAGAGCCGCCTACAGGCGGCGCTCGGGCCCCCCAGATTGGGAAGCAGCGTTGATAGCGCCCCAGCCGCACCCAATAACTTGGGCGCCAGCCGCCGGAAGTGGGGGCCGAAGTCCCACCGGCTGTCGAGCACCAATCCCAGGTACTTCATGGTAGACTCGACAGCGATCCGAGCCCCCCCGACCACGATGTGTGAGCCGGGTGGCGGCGCCCGCCGGGGGCCATGAAACACCATGGCCTCCGACTTGCTGAGGGCCACCTCCAGGCCTAGGCGACGTATGCGGTCCACCACCTGTGAGACCGCAGCCGTCGCCAGCAACGCTGCCTCCCTGTGCGAGCTCCCCCGGGCAGTGACCAGCGTGTCATCAGCATAACACGTCAGGTCTACCCCCGGTCTGAGCTCGCCCCTCAGCACCCAGTCGTATCCGACGTTCCACAGGAGCGGGCCTAGGACCGAGCCCTGCGGAACGCCGCACGACATGTGGCGCTGGTTTCTGCCATCACGTCCCATGTAGGTGACACACCTCTCCGACAGATAAGCCCCAACGATGTGGCGGAGGTAGGGAGGCACTCGATGATACCGCAGTGCCTCCCGAATACAACTCCAGGGCAGGGTGTTAAAGGCGTTGGAGATGTCCAAGGACACCGCCAACATCACCCCGCCCCGGGACACCGCTTCCTCCGCCAGGACTCTCACTCGCGACACTGCGTGTATGGTGGAGCGCCCATGCCGAAACCCGAACTGACTGTCGTCCAGATCCGGCCCCTCTCTGCACAAGTGGCCGACGAGGCGGGCTGCGATTACTCGCTCAAACAGCTTACCCACCTCGTCTAGCAGCACTATGGGCCGGTATGCGGACGACGAGTCCGCAGGGCGCCCCGCCTTCCTGAGCAGGACCAGACGACCAGATTTCCACAAAGAGGGAAACTGGCCCTGCTCAAAACCTAACCTAACCTAACCTAACCTAACCTTTTTTTTTTTTTTTTTTTTTTTTTTTTTTTTTTTTTTTTTTTTTTTTTTTCTCGCTGAGAAATGCTTTATGCATCCCCTTCTCGCGGGGGACGAGACGGGGTATGTGGGACTCCCTGTCCGAATGACAGTATACCCACTAAAACTCAGCGGTGTTCCCGCATCGCCGTGATGGGAGGGCCATGGGAAACCGGCTTAGCCTTTACTTCCACAGCCCTCCCGGCGCATGCCCGCCTAGCTGGCGGGCCCCGCATGCCCCCCAGGTTGGGGGGCTACGGGAATGGCCGGGAACACCTGGCCATTCCCGTCCGACACTGGTGGAGGCCTGTGCGATACAGGCAAGGGTGCCCCCGCACCCGTTGCCTGCTGGCCTCCACCTGGGAGGAGTCGGAGATGACTGTCAAATTGACGTCTCCTTCGACCCCTCCTCCGCCTTCTGAGCGCCGCCGCGTGAGGATCGTCCTCCCGCGCGCGCTCCGCCGCCTCCTTCTGGGACATGACGTGTTCGCAGAAGGAGGCGACTGCCGCCCAGGACCCCTCATCCCCCAGCATGGCGTTAACCAAACCGGGCAGTGAGAGGTCCCGTCCGATCGCCGCAATGAGACTGCGACGAGGCTCGGACCACGACGGGCACACCTCGAGGGTGTGCTGCGCCGTGTCCTCCGCCGCGCCGCAGTCGTGGCACGACGGCGTCTCCTCCCGTCCGATCCGGTGCAGGTACGATCCGAAACAACCGTGTCCGGACAGCACCTGCACCAGACGGAACGAGAGGAACCCATGCGACCGCTCGAGCCAGTCTCGCAGGACCGGCCCAAGCGCGTCGAGGGTTCGGCGGCCAAAGGCTGCGGTGGCGAGGTCCCGCGTCCAATGGACGACGATGGCGTCCCTCGCCTCCCGCCGGACGGCCTCCCGCTCTTCCGGGGCGGTGCGTTCTGCTCTCGCCCTCCGCCCCGCCATCCATTCGTACACTCTGGCGAGCACCCACGCCTCGAGTTCCCAAGGCGGGGTGCCGGCCAGAGCACACGCTGCCGCGAAGCCCACCGTGCGGTAGGCCCGCGCCACCCGCTGGGCTATGGCCCTCTGAGGTGCCCGCAAGGCGGCGGCGTTCTCCCTCCTATGGAGGGAGTCTTCCCAGATAGGGGCCCCGTAGAGGGCCATACTCTTAAGGATGCCGGCGTAGAGTTGCCGGCATCGTGCGCTGGGCCCCCCCAAGTTGGGAAGGAGCCACGATAGCGCCCCCGCGGCCTTCAGCAGGCGCGACGACAGCCCGCTGAAATGCGGGCCGAAGCGCCACCTGCTGTCGATCACAAGGCCCAGATATTTCATCTGGGCCTTGACCTCGATTCTGACGCCCTCCACGAAGATGTGGGCGTCAGGTGGGGGGCGCTGCCGAGGTCCGTGGAAGAACACGGCCTCGGTCTTGTGCAGCGCCACCTTTAGACCTAGGCGGCGGATCCTCGCCGTGACCAAGGATCCGCCCGCCGAGGCCAAATTGGCCGCCTCCCTGAAACTCCCCCCCCGGGCGGTGAGGAGAGTGTCGTCCGCGTAGCAGACGACGCTCGTGCCTCGGAGGAGAGTTCCCCGCAAGAGCCAATCGTAGCCGACGTTCCAGAGGAGTGGTCCTATGACTGACCCCTGTGGCACGCCGGCTTCGACGGCATACCGCCGGACTTGGCCAGTCCTATCTACCAGGAGGATTGCCCGATCCTCCAGGTAGCTGGCCAGCAGACTGCGCAGGTATCGAGGCACTCCGTGGAATCGGAGCGCCTCTAGAATGGTGGAGTGGGGAACGGAGTTGAAGGCGTTGGCTATGTCGAATGACACCGCCAGCAATCCGTCCCCCGCCTCCATCGCCTCCTTCACCTGCCCCTTAAGGCAGGCCAGCGCGTCTACCGTGGAACGCTCAGCCCGAAACCCGAACTGAGCGTCCGACAAGTCTGGCCCGGTATCCCGCAGGTGGCCCTTTAGGCGACCAGCGATTATCCCCTCGAACATTTTGCCGACCTCATCTAAAAGAACGATGGGTCGGTATGCCGAGGGGGAGTCTGCTGGGCGGCCCTCCTTTCGAAGGAGGCACAACTGCCCCTCCTTCCACGGTTTCGGGAACCTCCCAGACGCGAGGCATGCGCTGAAGAGGTCCCGAAACCTCCCCTCCATTTGAGTGGCGGCGATCGCCACCACTCTTGCGGGGACACCGTCGGGGCCTGGAGCCGTCTTCTTGGCGCGTATACGAAGGATCGCCGCGCCAAGTTCCGACTCCGTGACAGGAGGGGGGGCCTCCTCTTCCTCCTCGTCTACTAGCGGGGCTCCACACATCACTGGCGGGGTGAAATTGTCCCTGCCCGGGAACAGAGACTGAACCACCCCGTCCAGAAATGAGGGCTCCAGGGTCTCGGCAACCGGGGGACCAAAGGGGCGCAATTTGTTGCGCGCCGCCTTATACGGTCTCCCGTAGGGGTCGTTGTCGAGACCCTCCAGCAGCTCGGCTCTCGCCGAGTCTTTGGCGGCGGCGATGGCCCGATCGAGGGCCTTTTTTGCCTCCACGTATACGTCGTAGAGGTGGTCCTCGTCGGCCCGGTCCCGTCGACGCCGCCGCCGACTCCGCGTGTAGGCCCTCCTTGCCTCCGCACAAGCTGCTCGAAGCCCCGCCAGCTCCGCCGACCACCAATACACGGCGCGTTTGGGTGGTGGTCGGCGAGACCGAGGCATGCTAGAGTTGCATACCTCGGTCAGACACTCCCTCAGCTGCCCAGCTGCGGTGTCCACATCCAGGCCGGTGGTAGGCGGCGAAAGCCAGTCCTGGATGAACGCCGCCTCCGCCGCTGCCTCCCTGTCCAGGCGGGTGAAAGCCCACCGCGGGAACGGTGATCGCCCCGAGATGGGCCGCATCGCTCGGGGGCCCCTGGTGGAGATGTCGAACCGCACGTAGCGGTGGTCCGACATGGTCTCCACCAGGTCCACCCGCCAGTTCAGCACGCGTGCGGCTAACGCAGGGGTGGCGAAAGTGACGTCCACTATTGAGCCACCCTGCCGCCGCACGCATGTCTGGACGCTTCCTCTGTTCAAGAGGGAGAGTCCAGAGGAGGCTGCCCACAACTCCACCGCCCGCCCGCGTGCGTCGGTGGCCGGGTTGCCCCAGGTCACCGACTTGGCATTCAGGTCTCCCAGCAGGGAGACCTGCCGCGGCGCCGCCCTGCCGACCACGGCGGCCAGGACTCCGAGATAATTCTCAAAGTCCTGGAGAGGGCGGTTTGGGGAGAAATATACCCCCACAAGGGCTATGTCTCCCCACGCGGCGGCCACGTATCCCGGTCCTCTCTCTAATAGCGAGAGGGGAGGGGAGTCCGTGGAAGACCGCGCCGCTAGTGCCACCGAGTCGTCCTCGTCACCCAGCCAGCTGCTGGGGATCGAGTAGGGCTCGGCGACCACCGCTACGTTCACCAACCACTCGGCCATGACCTGCACTACCAGGTCCTGGGCCGCTTTGCAGTGGTTGGCGTTCGCCTGGAGGATGCGATATTCGGAAAGCATTATTCCGACATCGCACCCCTCTCCTCAGCTACCGCCGCTGGCGCTGCAGCGACGACGATGGCGGCGGCGGTGGTGGCAACAGGGCGAACCTGCGCCGGCACTATGCCCTTCCTCACGGGGGGCTTGCAGCTCCTGCCCGTCATCCTGTGGTCCGCGGGACGGCCACTGGCGGCACACGCCTTGCAGTGTGGCGTGGTGGCGCGGCAAGTGGCACTCTTGTGTCCCTCTTGCCCGCACTGGTAGCACGTGTCTCCCCAGTCGGACTTGGAGGGACACGTGGCTCGGGTGTGGCCGAACGCGAAGCACTTGAAGCAGCGCGTAGGCTGGTCTTCAAGTGCCCGGACCACAGCCGAGCTGAGCCCCACGAGCAGCCGTCCCTTGGTCGCAGCAAGGACGGCCGCAGCCGCGGCGACTGGGCACTCGACGCGGATGATGCCCATGCCGCGGCGGCCGATCCCGATGGATCCACCCCTCACTGCGCCAGCGTCGCAGCTTCCAGCTGCGGCGACGGCCGCCACCACATCCTCCTTGGTGACCGAATCGTCCAGATCGGCCACCTCCAAGGCTGCGGTCTTGACGGGCTTGACGACCGTCGCCACATCCGCGATGACCTCTTGCAACTTTGTTGCGAAGAGGTCCGCATTGGTGCCGCGCTCTACCCCCGAGAACTCGAAAATTCGAGCCCCGGTTAGGGTTCGGCGGCACGTAATATGGCTGATCCCCAGCTGGGAGGGATCAGCATTGGTACGAGCCCGTCTTAGGACGGACTCGTACGTCTCGCCCCGCTCCACGGCCGCCGGGGTGAGGGTCACGACGACGGCCGCAGTTTTGGGAGGAACCAGCTTCCTCCCGCCGGCTGGGGCCCGTTTGGCTGCAGGAGCAGTCGCGGCGGGCTTGGGGGCCGGCTTTTGCACTCCCTTGCCCTTCCCTCTCTTGACCACTTCCGTCCACGACTGGTTGGACGGGGTGGTGGAGGGAAGCAGGGCGTCTTCCTCCTGCGAGTCCTGGGTGACTGCTGAAGTCGCCAACGACCCAGTCGCTCCCTCCGCGCTTGTGGTGGGGGCTTGGGGAGCCACCTTCGTCCTCTTGCCCTTCCCTTTGCCCTTGGAGGGCTTCGGGGCCTGGGGCTGCGCACCCGATGCCGGGCCTGCTAGAGGCGCAGGTTCCAGCTCCCGCTGTGGTGGCTTATCCGCCGCTAGCGGCGGGCGGAGCCGCCTTTCCGGCAGGAGCCGGTCCTCAATGCCTGCGAGGCAGGCCCTGGTGAAGGCCCTCTCCTCCATGACAACCTTGCGGATTATATCCTCAAGGTTGGAAGGGGAGGAGGAGCCTCCTACCACCGGACCCGGGGCAGGCTGGGCAGGCCGAGCCGTGGCCTCAGCCAGCTTCAGGTGTAGCTGGCTGACCTCCGCCTGCAGGCGATCCACCTTCGCCTGCAGCTGCCGCGTCTCGTCCGTGGCCGTCCGCTTCACCAGCTCTGCGACGATGCCGTGCATGCTGGCAGCCCGGCATTTGAGGGCCTTTTGGAAGGTCCCCTTCAGATTGGAGGACTTTGAGGCGACCTCCAAGACCTCCTCTCTGTCCTCCTGCGCCATGCGCTCCAGTTCCGCCAGGGAGTGGTCAGCATACAGGACATTGGATGCCCCATAGCCGGCCCTCGACCTGGCGGTTTGCGCCTGGCGCTCCTTCGCAGCGACCCTCTCCTCCAGGTCTTGTTCTAGTTGTGCCCTTTTTGCCAGATTTAGCTGGCGCTCGGCGTCCACCAAGCCCACATTGTGGGTATCGGCCTCTTTGGAAGTCGAAGCCTTTTTAGGCTTCGACTTCTTCCCGGCCTTGCCTCCGGCCGACTCCGAGGAGCCCTCGGACCCGTGCCTTAGGTAGGCCCTCTTCCGCTTGAGGCGGTCGTTTTCGGCCCCCGACGTCTCCAGGTTGGAGGCGTTGGAGTCCGAAAACTCGTCCGGCCTGCTAAACAAGCTGGCCGCAGACGGTGCGCGTTCAGCGTCCGACGCCAAAGCGTCACCGGCGTGGCCCTGAAAAGGGCCGTTGGATTGGCCCTGAGAAGGGCCGTTTGAATCGCCCTGGGAGGAGCGATTCGGGTTAAAATTGGGGTAAAAATCATTAAAATTTGTGTTAAAATCAAGGTTAAAATCTAAATCAGGGTTAAAACAGACAAAGCGCCCAGAGGCGTCACGCAATGGTTTCTTCGTCATATTCATAGACGGCCGCAAGAATGTCTATGAATCACAGCGCACTTTAGCCGCCGGTCTGCCACTCCGTTACGGTGGTCAGACACGACGTTGCCCGGGGGAAACTGCGAGGAAGTATGCACTGTGGGGGATCCCCCAACCTAACCTTTTTTTTTTTTTTTTTCTTTTTTTCCCTCGCTGAGAAATGCTTTATGCATCCCCGTCTCGCGGGGGACGAGACGGGGTATGTGGGACTCCCTGTCGGAATGACAGTATACCCACTAAAACTCAGCGGTGTTCCCACATCGCCGTGATGGGAGGGCCATGGGAAACCGGCGTAGCCTTTACTTCCACAGCCCTCCCGGCGCATGCCCGCCTAGATGGTATGGCGGGCCCCGCATGCCCCCCAGGTTGGGGGGCTACGGGAATGACCGAGAACACCTGGCCATTCCCGTCCCACACTGGTGGAGGCCTGTGCGATACAGGCAACGGTGCCCCCGCACCCGTTGCCTGCTGACCTCCACGCCCGCCCAGCTGGCGGGCCCCGCATGTCCCCCGCGTTGGGGGGGCTACGGCCGCAGAGGATAGGGAGAGCGGCAACGTAACACCGACACTCCTCTTCCCCTGCGGCCCCACCGCGTCCGCCATCTAACGGTGGCGGCCCCGTTAAGGCCGCGGAAGGTAGGGAGAGCGGCAACGTAACACCGACACTCCTCTCCCGCCGCGGCCTCCAATCCTCAGCCGCGATGTCTCCCATACGAGGGACATCGCGGCCCACCTCAGGTAGGTTGCGATGTCGCCCAAGCGGCACCGCCACCTACCCGCAGGCCGCTCGTCGTCGGCTAAGCCGCAAAGCCTTGACGAGCGGCCCCCGCTGGGGTTCCTCTTAGCTTCACCGTGGTCCTGCGAGGCCACGGCTACTGAGCCCCCCCGCCTCGTCAATGCGGGAACCCAATGGGGGGGGAACCTAACCTAACCTAACCTTTTTTTTTTTTTTTTTTTTTTTTTCTCGCTGAGAAATGCTTTATGCATCCCCTTCTCGCGGGGGACGAGACGGGGTATGTGGGACTCCCTGTCCGAATGACAGTATACCCACTAAAACTCAGCGGTGTTCCCGCATCGCCGTGATGGGAGGGCCATGGGAAACCGGCTTAGCCTTTACTTCCACAGCCCTCCCGGCGCATGCCCGCCTAGCTGGCGGGCCCCGCATGCCCCCCAGGTTGGGGGGCTACGGGAATGGCCGGGAACACCTGGCCATTCCCGTCCGACACTGGTGGAGGCCTGTGCGATACAGGCAAGGGTGCCCCCGCACCCGTTGCCTGCTGGCCTCCACCTGGGAGGAGTCGGAGATGACTGTCAAATTGACGTCTCCTTCGACCCCTCCTCCGCCTTCTGAGCGCCGCCGCGTGAGGATCGTCCTCCCGCGCGCGCTCCGCCGCCTCCTTCTGGGACATGACGTGTTCGCAGAAGGAGGCGACTGCCGCCCAGGACCCCTCATCCCCCAGCATGGCGTTAACCAAACCGGGCAGTGAGAGGTCCCGTCCGATCGCCGCAATGAGACTGCGACGAGGCTCGGACCACGACGGGCACACCTCGAGGGTGTGCTGCGCCGTGTCCTCCGCCGCGCCACAGTCGTGGCACGACGGCGTCTCCTCCCGTACGATCCGGTGCAGGTACGATCCGAAACAACCGTGTCCGGACAGCACCTGCACCAGACGGAACGAGAGGAACCCATGCGACCGCTCGAGCCAGTCTCGCAGGACCGGCCCAAGCGCGTCGAGGGTTCGGCGGCCAAAGGCTGCGGTGGCGAGGTCCCGCGTCCAATGGACAACGATGGCGTCCCTCGCCTCCCGCCGGACGGCCTCCCGCTCTTCCGGGGCGGTGCGTTCTGCTCTCGCCCTCCGCCCCGCCATCCATTCGTACACTCTGGCGAGCACCCACGCCTCGAGTTCCCAAGGCGGGGTGCCGGCCAGAGCACACGCTGCCGCGAAGCCCACCGTGCGGTAGGCCCGCGCCACCCGCTGGGCTATGGCCCTCTGAGGTGCCCGCAAGGCGGCGGCGTTCTCCCTCCTATGGAGGGAGTCCTCCCAGATAGGGGCCCCGTAGAGGGCCATACTCTTAAGGATGCCGGCGTAGAGTTGCCGGCATCGTGCGCTGGGCCCCCCCAAGTTGGGAAGGAGCCACGATAGCGCCCCCGCGGCCTTCAGCAGGCGCGACGACAGCCCGCTAAAATGCGGGCCGAAGCGCCACCTGCTGTCGATCACAAGGCCCAGATATTTCATCTGGGCCTTGACCTCGATTCTGACGCCCTCCACGAAGATGTGGGCGTCAGGTGGGGGGCGCTGCCGAGGTCCGTGGAAGAACACGGCCTCGGTCTTGTGCAGCGCCACCTTTAGACCTAGGCGGCGGATCCTCGCTGCGACCAAGGATCCGCCTGCCGAGGCCAAGTTGGCCGCCTCCCTGAAACTCCCCCCCCGGGCGGTGAGGAGAGTGTCGTCCGCATAGCAGACGACACTCGTGCCTCGGAGGAGAGTTCCCCGCAAGAGCCAATCGTAGCCGACGTTCCAGAGGAGTGGTCCTATGACTGACCCCTGTGGAACGCCGGCTTCGACGGCATACCGCCGGACTTGGCCAGTCCTATTTACCAGGAGGATCGCCCGATCCTCCAGTTAGCTGGCCAGCAGACTGCGCAGGTATCGAGGCACTCCGTGGAATCGGAGCGCCTCTAGGATGGTGGAGTGGGGAACGGAGTTGAAGGCGTTGGCTATGTCGAATGACACCGCCAGCAATCCGTCCCCCGCCTCCATCGCCTCCTTCACCTGCCCCTTAAGGCAGGCCAGCGCGTCTACCGTGGAACGCTCAGCCCGAAACCCGAACTGAGCGTCCGACAAGTCCGGCCCGGTATCCCGCAGGTGGCCCTTTAGGCGACCAGCGATTATCCCCTCGAACATTTTGCCGACCTCATCTAAAAGAACGATGGGTCGGTATGCCGAGGGGGAGTCTGCTGGGCGGCCTTCCTTTCGAAGAAGGCACAACTGCCCCTCCTTCCACGGTTTCGGGAACCTCCCAGACGCGAGGCATGCGCTGAAGAGGTCCCGAAACCTTCCCTCCATTTGAGTGGCGGCGATCGCCACCACTCTTGCCGGGACACCGTCGGCCCCTGGAGCCGTCTTCTTGGCGCGGATACGGAGGATCGCTGCGCCAAGTTCCGACTCCGTGACAGGAAGGGGAGCCTCCTCTTCCTCCTCGTCTGGCGAGGCTCCACACATTACTGGCGGGGTGAAGTTGTCCCTGCCCGGGAACAGAGACTGAACCACCCCGTCCAGAAATGAGGGTTCCAGGGTCTCGGCAACCGGGGGACCAAAGGGGCGCAATTTGTTGCGCGCCGCCTTATACGGTCTCCCGTAGGGGTCGTTGTCGAGACCCTCCAGCAAACCTAACCTAACCTAACCTTTTTTTTTTTTTTTTTTTTTTTTTTTTTTTTTTTTTTTTTTTTTTTTTTTTTTTTTTCTCGCTGAGAAATGCTTTATGCATCCCCGCCTCGTGGGGGACGAGACGGGGTATGTGAGACTCCCTGTCCGAATGACAGTATACCCACTAAAACTCAGCGGTGTTCCCGCATCGCCGTGATGGGAGGGCCATGGGAAACCGGCTTAGCCTTTACTTCCACAGCCCTCCCGGCGCATGCCCGCCTAGCTGGCGGGCCCGGCATGCCCCCCGAGCTGGGGGGCTACGGGAATGGCCGGGAACACCTGGCCATTCCCGTCCGACACTGATGGAAGCCTGTGCGATACAGGCAAGGGTGCCCCCGCACCCGTTGCCTGCTGGCCTCCACCTGGGAGGAGTCGGAGATGACTGTCAAATTGACGTCTCCTTCGACCCCTCCTCCGCCTTCTGAGCGCCGCCGCGTGAGGATCGTCCTCCCGCGCGCGCTCCGCCGCCTCCTTCTGGGACATGACGTGTTCGCAGAAGGAGGCGACTGCCGCCCAGGACCCCTCATCCCCCAGCATGGCGTTAACCAAACCGGGCAGTGAGAGGTCCCGTCCGATCGCCGCAATGAGACTGCGGCGAGGCTCGGACCACGACGGGCACACCTCGAGGGTGTGCTGCGCCGTGTCCTCCGCCGCGCCACAGTCGTGGCACGATGGCGTCTCCTCCCGTCCGATCCGGTGCAGGTACGATCCGAAACAACCGTGTCCGGACAGCACCTGCACCAGACGGAACGAGAGGAACCCATGCGACCGCTCGAGCCAGTCTCGCAGGACCGGCCCAAGCGCGTCGAGGGTTCGGCGGCCAAAGGCTGCGGTGGCGAGGTCCCCCGTCCAATGGACGACGATGGCGTCCCTCGCCTCCCGCCGGACGGCCTCCCGCTCTTCCGGGGCGGTGCGTTCTGCTCTCGCCCTCCGCCCCGCCGTCCATTCGAACACTCTGGCGAGCACCCACGCCTCGAGTTCCCAAGGCGGGGTGCCGGCCAGAGCACACGCTGCCGCGAAGCCCACCGTGCGGTAGGCCCGCGCCACCCGCTGGGCTATGGCCCTCTGGGGTGCCCGTAAGGCAGCCGCATTCTCCCTCCTTTGGAGGGAGTCCTCCCAGATAGGGGCCCCGTAAAGGGCCATACTCTTCAGGATGCCGGCGTAGAGTTGCCGGCATCGTGCGCTGGGCCCCCCCAAGTTGGGAAGGAGCCACGATAGCGCCCCCGCGGCCTTTAGCAGGCGCGACGACAGCCCGCAAAAATGCGGGCCGAAGCGCCACCTGCTGTCAATCACAAGGCCCAGATATTTCATCTGGGCCTTGACCTCGATTCTGACGCCCTCCACGAAGATGTGGGCGTCAGGTGCGGGGCGCTGCCGAGGTCCGTGGAAGAACACGGCCTCGGTCTTGTGCAGCGCCACCTTTAGACCTAGGCGGCGGATCCTCGCTGCGACCAAGGATCCGCTTGCCGAGGCCAAGTTGGCCGCCTCCCTGAAACTCCCCCCCCGGGCGGTGAGGAGAGTGTCGTCCGCATAGCAGACGACGCTCGTGCCTCGGAGGAGAGTTCCCCGCAAGAGCCAATCGTAGCCGACGTTCCAGAGGAGTGGTCCTATGACTGACCCCTGTGGAACGCCGGCTTCGACGGCATACCGCCGGACTTGGCCAGTCCTATCTACCAGGAGGATTGCCCGATCCTCCAGGTAGCTGGCCAGCAGACTGCGCAGGTATCGAGGCACTCCGTGGAATCGGAGCGCCTCTAGGATGGTGGAGTGGGGAACGGAGTTGAAGGCGTTGGCTATGTCGAATGACACCGCCAGCAATCCGTCCCCCGCCTCCATCGCCTCCTTCACCTGCCCCTTAAGGCAGGACAGCGCGTCCACCGTGGAACGCTCAGCCCGAAACCCGAACTGAGCGTCCGACAAGTCCGGCCCGGTATCCCGCAGATGGCCCTTTAGGCGACCAGCGATTATCCCCTCGAACATTTTGCCGACCTCATCTAGAAGAACGATGGGTCGGTATGCCGAGGGGGAGTCTGCTGGGCGGCCCTCCTTTCGAAGGAGGCACAACTGCCCCTCCTTCCACGGTTTCGGGAACCTCCTAGACGCAAGGCATGCGCTGAAGAGGTCCCGAAACCTCCCCTCCATTCGAGTGGCGGCGATCGCCACCACTCTTGCGGGGACACCGTCGGGGCCTGGAGCCGTCTTCTTGGCGCGTATACGAAGGATCGCCGCGCCAAGTTCCGACTCCGTGACAGGAGGGGGGGCCTCCTCTTCCTCCTCGTCTACTAGCGGGGCTCCACACATCACTGGCGGGGTGAAGTTGTCCCTGCCCGGGAACAGAGACTGAACCACCCCGTCCAGAAATGAGGGTTCCAGGGTCTCGGCAACCGGGGGACCAAAGGGGCGCAATTTGTTGCGCGCCGCCTTATACGGTCTCCCGTAGGGGTCGTTGTCGAGACCCTCCAACAGCTCGGCTCGCGCCGAGTCTTTTGCGGCGGCGATGGCCCGATCGAGGACCTTTTTTGCCTCCACGTATACGTCGTAGAGGTGGTCCTCGTCGGCCCGGTCCCGTCGACGCCGCCGCCGACTCCGCGTGTAGGCCCTCCTTGCCTCCGCACAAGCTGCTCGAAGCCCCGCCAGCTCCGCCGACCACCAGTACACGGCGCGTTTGGGTGGTGGTCGGCGAGACCGAGGCATGCTAGAGTTGCATACCTCGGTCAGACACTCCCTCAGCTGCCCCGCTGCGGTGTCCACATCCAGGCCGGCGGTAGGCGGCGAAAGCCAGTCCTGGATGAACGCCGCCTCCGCCGCTGCCTCCCTGTCCAGGCGGGTGAAAGCCCACCGCGGGAACGGTGATCGCCCCGAGATGGGCCGCATTGCTCCGGGGCCCCTGGTGGAGATGTCGAACCGCACGTAGCGGTGGTCCGACATGGTCTCCACCAGGTCCACCCGCCAGTTCAGCACGCGTGCGGCTAACGCAGGGGTGGCGAAAGTGACGTCCACTATTGAGCCACCCTGCCGCCGCACGCATGTCTGGACGCTTCCTCTGTTCAAGAGGGAGAGTCCAGAGGAGGCTGCCCACATCTCCACCGCCCGCCCGCGTGCGTCGGTGGCCGGGTTGCCCCAGGTCACCGACTTGGCATTCAGGTCTCCCAGCAGGGAGACCTGCCGCGGCGCCGCCCTGCCGACCACGGCGGCCAGGACTCCGAGATAATTCTCAAAGTCCTGGAGAGGGCGGTTTGGGGAGAAATATACCCCTACAAGGGCTATGTCTCCCCACGCGGCGGCCACGTATCCCGGTCCTCTCTCTAATAGCGAGAGGGGAGGGGAGTCCGTGGAAGACCGCGCCGCTAGTGCCACCGAGTCGTCCTCGTCACCCAGCCAGCTGCTGGGGATCGAGTAGGGCTCGGCGACCACCGCTACGTTCACCAACCACTCGGCCATGACCTGCACTACCAGGTCCTGGGCCGCTTTGCAGTGGTTGGCGTTCGCCTGGAGGATGCGATAGTCGGAAAGCATTATTCCGAC
The DNA here is from genome assembly GCA_947507525.1 of Apamea epomidion. Classification (NCBI taxonomy): domain Eukaryota; kingdom Metazoa; phylum Arthropoda; class Insecta; order Lepidoptera; family Noctuidae; genus Apamea; species Apamea epomidion. The sequence continues at coordinate 22,862,697 of OX382226.1, read as the reverse complement.
ATCGCACCCCTCTCCTCAGCTACCGCCGCTGGCGCTGCAGCGACGGCGATGGCGGCGGCGGTGGTGGCAACAGGGCGAACCTGCGCCGGCACTATGCCCTTCCTCACGGGGGGCTTGCAGCTCCTGCCCGTCATCCTGTGGTCCGCGGGACGGCCACTGGCGGCACACGCCTTGCAGTGTGGCGTGGTGGCGCGGCAAGTGGCACTCTTGTGTCCCTCTTGCCCGCACTGGTAGCACGTGTCTCCCCAGTCGGACTTGGAGGGACACGTGGCTCGGGTGTAGCCGAACGCGAAGCACTTGAAGCAGCGCGTAGGCTGGTCTTCAAGTGCCCGGACCACAGCCGAGCTGAGCCCCACGAGCAGCCGTCTCGCGGCGACTGGGCACTCGACGCGGATGATGCCCATGCCGCGGCGGCCGATCCCGATGGATCCACCCCTCACTGCGCCAGCGTCGCAGCCTCCAGCTGCGGCGACGGCCGCCACCACATCCTCCTTGGTGACCGAATCGTCCAGATCGGCCACCTCCAAGGCTGCGGTCTTGACGGGCTTGACGACCGTCGCCACATCCGCGATGACCTCTTGCAACTTTGTTGCGAAGAGGTCCGCATTGGTGCCGCGCTCTACCCCCGAGAACTCGAAAATTCGAGCCCCGGTTAGGGTTCGGCGGCACGTAATATGGCTGATCCCCAGCTGGGAGGGATCAGCATGGGTACGAGCCCGTCTTAGGACGGACTCGTATGTCTCGCCCCGCTCCACGGCCGCCGGGGTGAGGGTCACGACGACGGCCGCAGTTTTGGGAGGAACCAGCTTCCTCCCGCCGGCTGGGGCCCGTTTGCCTGCAGGAGCATTCGCGGCGGGCTTGGGGGCCGGCTTTTGCACTCCCTTGCCCTTCCCTCTCTTGACCACTTCCGTCCACGACTGGTTGGACGGGGTGGTGGAGGGAAGCAGGGCGTCTTCCTCCTGCGAGTCCTGGGTGGCTGCTGGAGTCGCCAACGACCCAGTCGCTCCCTCCGCGCTTGTGGTGGGGGCTTGGGGAGCCACCTTCGTCCTCTTGCCCTTCCCTTTGCCCTTGGAGGGCTTCGGAGCCTGGGGCTGCGCATCCGATGCCGGGCCTGCTAGAGGCGCCGGTTCCGGCTCCCTCGGTGGTGGCTTATCCGCCGCTAGCGGCGGGCGGAGCCGCCTTTCCGGCAGGAGCCGGTCCTCGATGCCTGCGAGGCAGGCCCGGGTGAAGGCCCTCTCCTCCATGACAACCTTGCGGATTATCTCCTCAAGGTTGGAAGGGGAGGAGGAGCCTCCTCCCACCGGGCCTGGGGCAGGCTGAGCAGGCCGAGCCGTGGCCTCAGCCAGCTTCAGGTGTAGCTGGCTGACCTCCGCCTGCAGGCGATCCACCTTCGCCTGCAGCTGCCGCGTCTCGTCCGTGGCCGTCCGCTTCACCAGCTCTGCGACTATGCCGTGCAAGCTGGCAGCCCGGCATTTGAGGGCCTTCTGGAAGGTCCCCTTCAGGTTGGAGGACTTTGAGGCGACCTCCAGGACCTCCTCTCTGTCCTCCTGCGCCATGCGCTCCAGTTCCGCCAGGGAGTGGTCAGCATACAGGACACTGGATGCCCCATAGCCGGCCCTCGACCTGGCGGTTTGCGTCTGGCGCTCCTTCGCAGCGACCCTCTCCTCCAGGTCCTCCTGGAGTTGCGCCCTCTTTGCCAGATTTAGCTGGCGCTCGGCGTCCACCAAACCCACGTCGTGGGTATCAGGCTCTTTAGAAGTCGAAGCCTTTTTAGGCTTCGACTTCTTCCCGGCCTTACCTTCGGCCGACTCCGAGGAGCCCTCGGACCCGTGCCTTAGGTAGGCCCTCTTCCGCTTGAGGCGGTCGTTTTCGGCCCCCGACGTCTCCAGGTTGGAGTCGTTGGAGTCCGAAAACTCGTCCGGCCTGCTGAACAAGCCGGCCGCAGACGGTGCGCGGTCAGCGTCCGACGCCAAAGCGTCACCGGCGTGGCCCTGAAAAGGGCCGTTGGATTGGCCCTGAGAAGGGCCGTTAGGTTGGCCCTGAGAAGGGCCGTTTGAATCGCCCTGGGAGGAGCGATTCGGGTTAAAATTTTGGTTAAAATTGGGATAAAAATTGGGGTTATAAATAGGGTTAAAATCAGGGTTAAAACTAGCAAAACGCCCAGAGGCGTCCCGCATCGGTTTCTTACTCATTATTCGTCGACAACCGCAGGAAAGTCAACGAATCACAGCGCACTTTAGCCGCCGGTCTGCCACTCCGTTACGGTGGTCAGACACGACGTTGCCCGGGGGAAACTGCGAGGAAGTATGCACTGTGGGGGATCCCCCCCCCCAACCTAACCTAACCTTTTTTTTTTTTTTTTTTTTTTTTTTTTTTTTTTTTTTTTTTCTCGCTGAGAAATGCTTTATGCATCCCCGTCTCGCGGGGGACGAGACAGGGTATGTGGGACTCCCTGTCGGAATGACAGTATACCCACTAAAACTCAGCGGTGTTCCCACATCGCCGTGATGGGAGGGCCATGGGAAACCGGCGTAGCCTTTACTTCCACAGCCCTCCCGGCGCATGCCCACCTAGATGGTATGGCGGGCCCCGCATGCCCCCCAGGTTGGGGGGCTACGGGAATGACCGAGAACACCTGGCCATTCCCGTCCCACACTGGTGGAGGCCTGTGCGATACAGGCAACGGTGCCCCCGCACCCGTTGCCTGCTGACCTCCACGCCCGCCTAGCTGGCGGGCCCCGCATGCCCCCCGCGTTGGGGGGGCTACGGCCGCAGAGGATAGGGAGAGCGGCAACGTAACACCGACACTCCTCTTCCCCTGCGGCCCCACCGCGTCCGCCATCTAACGGTGGCGGCCCCGTTAAGGCCGCGGAAGGTAGGGAGAGCGGCAACGTAACACCGACACTCCTCTCCCGCCGCGGCCTCCAATCCTCAGTCGCGATGTCTCCCATACGAGGGACATCGCGGCCCGCCTCAGGTAGGTTGCGATGTCACCCAAGCGGCACCGCCACCTACCCGCAGGCCGCTCGTCGTCGGCTAAGCCGCAAAGCCTTGACGAGCGGCCCCCGCTGGGGTTCCTCTTAGCTTCACCGTGGTCCTCCGAGCCACGGCTACTGAGCCCCCCCGCCTCGTCAATGCGGGAACCCACTGGGGGGGGGAAACCTAACCTAACCCTTTTTTTTTTTTTCTCGCTGAGAAATGCTTTATGCATCCCCTTCTCGTGGGGGACGAGCCGGGGTATGTGGGACTCCCTGTCAGAATGACAGTATACCCACTAAAACTCAGCGGTGTTCCCGCATCGCCGTGATGGGAGGGCCATGGGAAACCGGCTTAGCCTTTACTTCCACAGCCCTCCCGGCGCATGCCCGCCTAGCTGGCGGGCCCCGCATGCCCCCCGGGCTGGGGGGCTACGGGAATGCCCGGGAACACCTGGCCATTCCCGTCCGACACTGGTGGAGGCCTGTGCGATACAGGCAAGGGTGCCCCCGCACCCGCTGCCTGCTGGCCTCCACCTGGGAGGAGTCGGAGATGACTGTCAAATTGACGTCTCCTTCGACCCCTCCTCCGCCTTCTGAGCGCCGCCGCGTGAGGATCGTCCTCCCGCGCGCGCTCCGCCGCCTCCTTCTGGGACATGACGTGTTCGCAGAAGGAGGCGACTGCCGCCCAGGACCCCTCATCCCCCAGCATGGTGTTAACCAAACCGGGCAGTGAGAGGTCCCGTCCGATCGCCGCAATGAGACTGCGACGAGGCTCGGACCACGACGGGCACACCTCGAGGGTGTGCTGCGCCGTGTCCTCCGCCGCGCCACAGTCGTGGCACGACGGCGTCTCCTCCCGTCCGATCCGGCGCAGGTACGATCCGAAACAACCGTGTCCGGACAGCACCTGCACCAGACGGAACGAGAGGAACCCATGCGACCGCTCGAGCCAGTCTCGCAGGACCGGCCCAAGCGCGTCGAGGGTTCGGCGGCCAAAGGCTGCGGTGGCGAGGTCCCGCGTCCAATGGACAACGATGGCGTCCCTCGCCTCCCGCCGGACGGCCTCCCGCTCTTCGGCCCGGTCCCGTCGACGCCGCCGCCGACTCCGCGTGTAGGCCCTCCTTGCCTCCGCACAAGCTGCTCGAAGCCCCGCCAGCTCCGCCGACCACCAGTACACGGCGCGTTTAGGTGGTGGTCGGCGAGACCGAGGCATGCTAGAGTTGCATACCTCGGTCAGACACTCCCTCAGCTGCCCCGCTGCGGTGTCCACATCCAGGCCGGCGGTAGGCGGCGAAAGCCAGTCCTGGATGAACGCCGCCTCCGCCGCTGCCTCCCTGTCCAGGCGGGTGAAAGCCCACCGCGGGAACGGTGATCGCCCCGAGATGGGCCGCATCGCTCCGGGGCCCCTGGTGGAGATGTCGAACCGCACGTAGCGGTGGTCCGACATGGTCTCCACCAGGTCCACCCGCCAGTTCAGCACGCGTGCGGCTAACGCAGGGGTGGCGAAAGTGACGTCCACTATTGAGCCACCCTGCCGCCGCACGCATGTCTGGACGCTTCCTCTGTTCAAGAGGGAGAGTCCAGAGGAGGCTGCCCACATCTCCACCGCCCGCCCGCGTGCGTCGGTGGCCGGGTTGCCCCAGGTCACCGACTTGGCATTCAGGTCTCCCAGCAGGGAGACCTGCCGCGGCGCCGCCCTGCCGACCACGGCGGCCAGGACTCCGAGATAATTCTCAAAGTCCTGGAGAGGGCGGTTTGGGGAGAAATATACCCCCACAAGGGCTATGTCTCCCCACGCGGCGGCCACGTATCCCGGTCCTCTCTCTAATAGCGAGAGGGGAGGGGAGTCCGTGGAAGACCGCGCCGCTAGTGCCACCGAGTCGTCCTCGTCACCCAGCCAGCTGCTGGGGATCGAGTAGGGCTCGGCGACCACCGCTACGTTCACCAACCACTCGGCCATGACCTGCACTACCAGGTCCTGGGCCGCTTTGCAGTGGTTGGCGTTCGCCTGGAGGATGCGATAGTCGGAAAGCATTATTCCGACATCGCACCCCTCTCCTCAGCTACCGCCGCTGGCGCTGCAGCGACGGCGATGGCGGCGGCGGTGGTGGCAACAGGGCGAACCTGCGCCGGCACTATGCCCTTCCTCACGGGGGGCTTGCAGCTCCTGCCCGTCATCCTGTGGTCCGCGGGACGGCCACTGGCGGCACACGCCTTGCAGTGTGGCGTGGTGGCGCGGCAAGTGGCACTCTTGTGTCCCTCTTGCCCGCACTGGTAGCACGTGTCTCCCCAGTCGGACTTGGACGGACACGTGGCTCGGGTGTGGCCGAACGCGAAGCACTTGAAGCAGCGCGTAGGCTGGTCTTCAAGTGCCCGGACCACAGCCGAGCTGAGCCCCACGAGCAGCCGTCCCTTGGTCGGGTAGTGTTATTCGAGGTTTCCACACATATTTTGGCCGTAAATTACGTTTTTTCAAGAAAATTCCCGTTTTTGGTTCTGGATAAACTCCAGAAACCCCATAGTTAGCTAGCCCGCGCGGAGACGCGTCTTTTGACACCTCGCCCGTGCGCCTAGCCCCCATAGAACATCAAATATTCCAGAAATTTTTTACATTCAATACTACCAACAATTGACGAAATCCACCTAAGGGAGACGTGTTTTTGCACAAATCTACATAACTTTGCATCCCGGTGACGCAATTTCAAGCTGTTTTCAGGAAATTAAATCTTTTCTAGGCTCCCTGAAACGTTCCCACTGGGAAGAACTGACAATTTCGCGAAAAACATTTTTTCGTTTTGGACTTGTAAAATTTTCACAAAAACTCCTGTTATAAAAAACACTTTTTGATTTTTTCTTCAAAATTTCCAGATTATTCCAGGTTTTTTTATAATTCAAATTGATACTTACCTGCCTTACCTGTACTCCCGTGCGCGTTCCGCGAACTCGAGTCCCGTTTTGGTAGTGTTATTCGAGGTTTCCACACATATTTTGGCCGTAAATTACGTTTTTTCAAGAAAATTCCCGTTTTTGGTTCTGGATAAACTCCAGAAACCCCATAGTTAGCTAGCCCGCGCGGAGACGCGTCTTTTGACACCTCGCCCGTGCGCCTAGCCCCCATAGAACATCAAATATTCCAGAAAATTTTTACATTCAATACTACCAACAATTGACGAAATCCACCTAAGGGAGACGTGTTTTTGCACAAATCTACATAACTTTGCATCCCGGTGACGCAATTTCAAGCTGTTTTCAGCAAATTAAATCTTTTCTAGGCTCCCTGAAACGTTCCCACTGGGAAGAACTGACAATTTCGCGAAAAACATTTTTTCGTTTTGGACTTGTAAAATTTTCACAAAAACTCCTGTTATAAAAAACACTTTTTGATTTTTTCTTCAAAATTTCCAGATTATTCCAGGTTTTTTTATAATTCAAATTGATACTTACCTGCCTTACCTGTACTCCCGTGCGCGTTCCGCGAACTCGAGTCCCGTTTTGGTAGTGTTATTCGAGGTTTCCACACATATTTTGGCCGTAAATTACGTTTTTTCAAGAAAATTCCCGTTTTTGGTTCTGGATAAACTCCAGAAACCCCATAGTTAGCTAGCCCGCGCGGAGACGCGTCTTTTGACACCTCGCCCGTGCGCCTAGCCCCCATAGAACATCAAATATTCCAGAAAATTTTTACATTCAATACTACCAACAATTGACGAAATCCACCTAAGGGAGACGTGTTTTTGCACAAATCTACATAACTTTGCATCCCGGTGACGCAATTTCAAGCTGTTTTCAGGAAATTAAATCTTTTCTAGGCTCCCTGAAACGTTCCCACTGGGAAGAACTGACAATTTCGCGAAAAACATTTTTTCGTTTTGGACTTGTAAAATTTTCACAAAAACTCCTGTTATAAAAAACACTTTTTGATTTTTTCTTCAAAATTTCCAGATTATTCCAGGTTTTTTTATAATTCAAATTGATACTTACCTGCCTTACCTGTACTCCCGTGCGCGTTCCGCGAACTCGAGTCCCGTTTTGGTAGTGTTATTCGAGGTTTCCACACATATTTTGGCCGTAAATTACGTTTTTTCAAGAAAATTCCCGTTTTTGGTTCTGGATAAACTCCAGAAACCCCATAGTTAGCTAGCCCGCGCGGAGACGCGTCTTTTGACACCTCGCCCGTGCGCCTAGCCCCCATAGAACATCAAATATTCCAGAAAATTTTTACATTCAATACTACCAACAATTGACGAAATCCACCTAAGGGAGACGTGTTTTTGCACAAATCTACATAACTTTGCATCCCGGTGACGCAATTTCAAGCTGTTTTCAGCAAATTAAATCTTTTCTAGGCTCCCTGAAACGTTCCCACTGGGAAGAACTGACAATTTCGCGAAAAACATTTTTTCGTTTTGGACTTGTAAAATTTTCACAAAAACTCCTGTTATAAAAAACACTTTTTGATTTTTTCTTCAAAATTTCCAGATTATTCCAGGTTTTTTTATAATTCAAATTGATACTTACCTGCCTTACCTGTACTCCCGTGCGCGTTCCGCGAACTCGAGTCCCGTTTTGGTAGTGTTATGCGAGGTTTCCACACATATTTTGGCCGTAAATTACGTTTTTTCAAGAAAATTCCCGTTTTTGGTTCTGGATAAACTCCAGAAACCCCATAGTTAGCTAGCCCGCGCGGAGACGCGTCTTTTGACACCTCGCCCGTGCGCCTAGCCCCCATAGAACATCAAATATTCCAGAAAATTTTTACATTCAATACTACCAACAATTGACGAAATCCACCTAAGGGAGACGTGTTTTTGCACAAATCTACATAACTTTGCATCCCGGTGACGCAATTTCAAGCTGTTTTCAGGAAATTAAATCTTTTCTAGGCTCCCTGAAACGTTCCCACTGGGAAGAACTGACAATTTCGCGAAAAACATTTTTTCGTTTTGGACTTGTAAAATTTTCACAAAAACTCCTGTTATAAAAAACACTTTTTGATTTTTTCTTCAAAATTTCCAGATTATTCCAGGTTTTTTTATAATTCAAATTGATACTTACCTGCCTTACCTGTACTCCCGTGCGCGTTCCGCGAACTCGAGTCCCGTTTTGGTAGTGTTATTCGAGGTTTCCACACATATTTTGGCCGTAAATTACGTTTTTTCAAGAAAATTCCCGTTTTTGGTTCTGGATAAACTCCAGAAACCCCATAGTTAGCTAGCCCGCGCGGAGACGCGTCTTTTGACACCTCGCCCGTGCGCCTAGCCCCCATAGAACATCAAATATTCCAGAAAATTTTTACATTCAATACTACCAACAATTGACGAAATCCACCTAAGGGAGACGTGTTTTTGCACAAATCTACATAACTTTGCATCCCGGTGACGCAATTTCAAGCTGTTTTCAGCAAATTAAATCTTTTCTAGGCTCCCTGAAACGTTCCCACTGGGAAGAACTGACAATTTCGCGAAAAACATTTTTTCGTTTTGGACTTGTAAAATTTTCACAAAAACTCCTGTTATAAAAAACACTTTTTGATTTTTTCTTCAAAATTTCCAGATTATTCCAGGTTTTTTTATAATTCAAATTGATACTTACCTGCCTTACCTGTACTCCCGTGCGCGTTCCGCGAACTCGAGTCCCGTTTTGGTACTGTTATTCGAGGTTTCCACACATATTTTGGCCGTAAATTACGTTTTTTCAAGAAAATTCCCGTTTTTGGTTCTGGATAAACTCCAGAAACCCCATAGTTAGCTAGCCCGCGCGGAGACGCGTCTTTTGACACCTCGCCCGTGCGCCTAGCCCCCATAGAACATCAAATATTCCAGAAAATTTTTACATTCAATACTACCAACAATTGACGAAATCCACCTAAGGGAGACGTGTTTTTGCACAAATCTACATAACTTTGCATCCCGGTGACGCAATTTCAAGCTGTTTTCAGGAAATTAAATCTTTTCTAGGCTCCCTGAAACGTTCCCACTGGGAAGAACTGACAATTTCGCGAAAAACATTTTTTCGTTTTGGACTTGTAAAATTTTCACAAAAACTCCTGTTATAAAAAACACTTTTTGATTTTTTCTTCAAAATTTCCAGATTATTCCAGGTTTTTTTATAATTCAAATTGATACTTACCTGCCTTACCTGTACTCCCGTGCGCGTTCCGCGAACTCGAGTCCCGTTTTTGGCCATATTTTGGCCGTAAATTACGTTTTTTCAAGAAAATTCCCGTTTTTGGTTCTGGATAAACTCCAGAAACCCCATCAGTCAGAGTTGGGGGGGCCCAGCGCACGATGCCGGCAACTCTACGCCGGCATCCTTAAGAGTATGGCCCTCTACGGGGCCCCTATCTGGGAGGACTCCCTCCATAGGAGGGAGAACGCCGCCGCCTTGCGGGCACCTCAGAGGGCCATAGCCCAGCGGGTGGCGCGGGCCTACCGCACGGTGGGCTTCGCGGCAGCGTGTGCTCTGGCCGGCACCCCGCCTTGGGAACTCGAGGCGTGGGTGCTCGCCAGAGTGTACGAATGGATGGCGGGGCGGAGGGCGAGAGCTGAACGCACCGCCCCGGAAGAGCGGGAGGCCGTCCGGTGGGAGGCGAGGGACGCCATCGTCGTCCATTGGACGCGGGACCTCGCCACCGCAGCCTTTGGCCGCCGAACCCTCGACGCGCTTGGGCCGGTCCTGCGAGACTGGCTCGAGCGGTCGCATGGGTTCCTCTCGTTCCGTCTGGTGCAGGTGCTGTCCGGACACGGTTGTTTCGGATCGTACCTGCGCCGGATCGGACGGGAGGAGACGCCGTCGTGCCACGACTGTGGCGCGGCGGAGGACACGGCGCAGCACACCCTCGAGGTGTGCCCGTCGTGGTCCGAGCCTCGTCGCAGTCTCATTGCGGCGATCGGACGGGACCTCTCACTGCCCGGTTTGGTTAACACCATGCTGGGGGATGAGGGGTCCTGGGCGGCAGTCGCCTCCTTCTGCGAACACGTCATTTCACAGAAGGAGGCGGCGGAGCGCGCGCGGGAGGACGATCCTCACGCGGCGGCGCTCAGAAGGCGGAGGAGGGGTCGAAGAAGACGTCAATTTGACAGTCATCTCCGACTCCTCCCAGGTGGAGGCCAGCAGGCAACGGGTGCGGGGGCACCCTTGCCTGTATCGCACAGGCCTCCACCAGTGTCGGACGGGATTGGCCAGGTGTTCCCGGCCATTCCCGTAGCCCCCCATCCCGGGGGGCACGCGGGGCCCGCCAGCTAGGCGGGCATGCGCCTGGAGGGCTGTGGAAGTAAAGGCTAAGCCGGTTTCCCATGGCCCTCCCATCACGGCGATGCGGGAACACCGCTGAGTTTTAGTGGGTATACTGTCATTCTGACAGGGAGTCCCACATACCCCGTCTCGTCCCCCACGAGTCGGGGATGCATAAAGCATTTCTCAGCGAGCAAAAAAAAAAAAAAAAAAAAGGTTAGGTTAGGTTAGGTTTTTTTTTTTTTTTTTTGTTTTGGCAGGAGTGGGAAATCCCCACGGACACCTCGACTACCTCACAGGGTGTGAGATAGTCGAGGTAGTGCCGGACTCGAACCGGCTAAAACCACACTCCTGCCCCACCAGTGTCCCTCTGACATGGAGATCAGAGTCCTTGGTCACGGTTGTTGTGCCTTTTTTGGCGACTTTTATGTAGGAGGCCGAAGAGACCACGCTCTATTTTGCGATTAATTTTGACAAATGTTTTTAGTACTACATTAGCCTGGAGATAAGTTCTATGCTGTTCTTGCTTACTATTTTTACTAATATTATCTGACTGAATTTATGTTTCTGTTACTTTTGAACTATTTGTTAATGCTTTTATATTTTATTTTCAAAGATTTTACTATTATAAGTGTCATTTTCCCTAATATTATTTTGCCTTATAACTATTTCTGTCACTTGGTTCCTTAACATTTATTGGTCATGAGTTTATTCCCGTGATATCGTAGTTATATATTCAATATATAATTGTATATCGCAATTTTGAAGACAAATGTCTGTGACGTAGATTTTCGACCAGTCTGACACCGCTTGTCGGTTCCACTAGAGTTGGCTCACGGTCTAGTATAATTACAGCCACTTTCTCACGAAAGTGACTCCAATTAGCATCCTCCATTGAGCCAACTCCAGTGGTTCGCTCAATGTGTCTGCAATCTGGCAGTGTCAAACTGGTCCTCTGTCTATAATACCAGGAAGTGGGGGCATCGACAACTTTAGCAATAAGCTATCGATGCTCTTGCGAATGCGTCCCACTTCCTGCGTATCGGGCACAAATCGCTGAACGCATTGTGCGAGTGTTCCCCCAGCTTGGCTCTGGTGCAGTTTGCGCACGCCGCTGCTTCGCCGATCTGCTTGTGTGGGCAGTCCACCTTGAGGTGCGGTCCGCCGCAGTGGCTACACAGATCGGCTGGCTCCGTGCACAGACGTTTTCCGTGCCCGTATGCCAAGCAGCGGGTACACTGCACCAGAGGCGTCTGGTCTTCGACGCGCACTCTCTGGAGGTCAATCCGAAGCTTGCCCCCTTCGAGTGCCCTCTTCCAGATTGCTGGGGTAACACTCAGCACAATGCTGTTCGTATGCGGGTTTCGACACTTTTTCCTGAATTTGACCGTCATTTTGAGCTCCTCGTTTCCGAGGCCGTGAAAGATCTCCCGGTTCTGGTTCTTAAGGGCTCTCAAAACCTCCTCGTCACTGTGTACTGACAGCACATCCCTAAGAACCAGGAGCGGGTCCCGATTTTTCACCGCCTCGACGACGAGGTTCTCTCCGGCCGATTCTAGTCGCTTCTTCAGCTTGTCTCTCTCCTCCTTTGTTGCGCACCCCATGATGACCTTTTGATCTTTGGCCTTGCGGACCCTCTCTACTCGCACCCAGCCCTCCTTCGCGTCCACCGCTTTTCTAACTCTTTCGAGTATTTCTGCCCCAGTATCCATCTCCTGCGCTGAGGAGACCACTACGGAGTGCAGCGTCGTTCGCTCCGGGGCTTGTGCCCCAGTGTGGCTCTTATTTCCAGACGCTACACCCGCGTAAGTTTTCCCCACAACACATTCCCTGCTAGCCAGACTGTCTCGCAGCTTGACCAATTCTTCGGAGCTCTCCTTTATTAAGGAGATGTGCTCCTTCATTGTCGCGACGAGCTCAGTCTGGCTAACGAGACTCTCGGGAATGGACCGGGGACAGAGGTCAGCAGTGGGCGCGGATTCCGGCACAGCGGTGGGTGCGGCAGGGGCCTTGTCTCTTTCCGACTCTTTGACCAGCTCATAAAGCCTGTTTATGGCTTCCAGCACCGCAGTCTTTATCTCGGCCTTGAGGTTGCGGGAGTTGCCTAAATTTTTTTTTTTTCTCGCTGAGAAATGCTTTATGCATCCCCGTCTCGCGGGGGACGAGACGGGGTATGTGGGACTCCCTGTCGGAATGACAGTATACCCACTAAAACTCAGCGGTGTTCCCGCATCGCCGTGATGGGAGGGCCATGGGAAACCGGCATAGCCTTTACTTCCACAGCCCTCCCGGCGCATGCCCGCCTAGATGGTATGGCGGGCCCCGCATGCCCCCCAGGTTGGGGGGCTACGGGAATGACCGAGAACACCTGGCCATTCCCGTCCCACACTGGTGGAGGCCTGTGCGATACAGGCAACGGTGCCCCCGCACCCGTTGCCTGCTGACCTCCACGCCCGCCTATCTGGCGGGCCCCGCATGCCCCCCGCGTTGGGGGGGCTACGGCCGCAGAGGATAGGGAGAGCGGCAACGTAACACCGACACTCCTCTTCCCCTGCGGCCCCACCGCGTCCGCCATCTAACGGTGGCGGCCCCGTTAAGGCCGCGGAAGGTAGGGAGAGCGGCAACGTAACACCGACACTCCTCTCCCGCCGCGGCCTCCAATCCTCAGCCGCGATGTCTCCCATACGAGGGACATCGCGGCCCGCCTCAGGTAGGTTGCGATGTCGCCCAAGCGGCACCGCCACCTACCCGCAGGCCGCTCGTCGTCGGCTAAGCCGCAAAGCCTTGACGTACGGCCCCCGCTGGGGTTCCTCTTAGCTTCACCGTGGTCCTGCGAGGCCACGGCTACTGAGCCCCCCCGCCTCGTCAATGCGGGAACCCACCGGGGGGGAACCTAACCTTTTTTTTTTTTTTTTTTTTTTTCTCGCTGAGAAATGCTTTATGCATCCCCGACTCGTGGGGGACGAGACGGGGTATGTGGGACTCCCTGTCAGAATGACAGTATACCCACTAAAACTCAGCGGTGTTGAAACCCGAACTGAGCGTCCGACAAGTCCGGCCCGGTATCCCGCAGATGGCCCTTTAGGCGACCAGCGATTATCCCCTCGAACATTTTGCCGACCTCATCTAGAAGAACGATGGGTCGGTATGCCGAGGGGGAGTCTGCTGGGCGGCCCTCCTTTCGAAGGAGGCACAACTGCCCCTCCTTCCACGGTTTCGGGAACCTCCTAGACGCAAGGCATGCGCTGAAGAGGTCCCGAAACCTCCCCTCCATTCGAGTGGCGGCGATCGCCACCACTCTTGCGGGGACACCGTCGGGGCCTGGAGCCGTCTTCTTGGCGCGTATACGAAGGATCGCCGCGCCAAGTTCCGACTCCGTGACAGGAGGGGGGGCCTCCTCTTCCTCCTCGTCTACTAGCGGGGCTCCACACATCACTGGCGGGGTGAAGTTGTCCCTGCCCGGGAACAGAGACTGAACCACCCCGTCCAGAAATGAGGGTTCCAGGGTCTCGGCAACCGGGGGACCAAAGGGGCGCAATTTGTTGCCGCCTTATACGGTCTCCCGTAGGGGTCGTTGTCGAGACCCTCCAACAGCTCGGCTCTCGCCGAGTCTTTTGCGGCGGCGATGGCCCGATCGAGGACCTTTTTTGCCTCCACGTACACGTCGTAGAGGTGGTCCTCGTCGGCCCGGTCCCGTCGACGCCGCCGCCGACTCCGCGTGTAGGCCCTCCTTGCCTCCGCACAAGCTGCTCGAAGCCCCGCCAGCTCCGCCGACCACCAGTACACGGCGCGTTTAGGTGGTGGTCGGCGAGACCGAGGCATGCTAGAGTTGCATACCTCGGTCAGACACTCCCTCAGCTGCCCCGCTGCGGTGTCCACATCCAGGCCGGCGGTAGGCGGCGAAAGCCAGTCCTGGATGAACGCCGCCTCCGCCGCTGCCTCCCTGTCCAGGCGGGTGAAAGCCCACCGCGGGAACGGTGATCGCCCCGAGATGGGCCGCATCGCTCCGGGGCCCCTGGTGGAGATGTCGAACCGCACGTAGCGGTGGTCCGACATGGTCTCCACCAGGTCCACCCGCCAGTTCAGCACGCGTGCGGCTAACGCAGGGGTGGCGAAAGTGACGTCCACTATTGAGCCACCCTGCCGCCGCACGCATGTCTGGACGCTTCCTCTGTTCAAGAGGGAGAGTCCAGAGGAGGCTGCCCACATCTCCACCGCCCGCCCGCGTGCGTCGGTGGCCGGGTTGCCCCAGGTCACCGACTTGGCATTCAGGTCTCCCAGCAGGGAGACCTGCCGCGGCGCCGCCCTGCCGACCACGGCGGCCAGGACTCCGAGATAATTCTCAAAGTCCTGGAGAGGGCGGTTTGGGGAGAAATATACCCCCACAAGGGCTATGTCTCCCCACGCGGCGGCCACGTATCCCGGTCCTCTCTCTAATAGCGAGAGGGGAGGGGAGTCCGTGGAAGACCGCGCCGCTAGTGCCACCGAGTCGTCCTCGTCACCCAGCCAGCTGCTGGGGATCGAGTAGGGCTCGGCGACCACCGCTACGTTCACCAACCACTCGGCCATGACCTGCACTACCAGGTCCTGGGCCGCTTTGCAGTGGTTGGCGTTCGCCTGGAGGATGCGATAGTCGGAAAGCATTATTCCGACATCGCACCCCTCTCCTCAGCTACCGCCGCTGGCGCTGCAGCGACGGCGATGGCGGCGGCGGTGGTGGCAACAGGGCGAACCTGCGCCGGCACTATGCCCTTCCTCACGGGGGGCTTGCAGCTCCTGCCCGTCATCCTGTGGTCCGCGGGACGGCCACTGGCGGCACACGCCTTGCAGTGTGGCGTGGTGGCGCGGCAAGTGGCACTCTTGTGTCCCTCTTGCCCGCACTGGTAGCACGTGTCTCCCCAGTCGGACTTGGAAGGACACGTGGCTCGGGTGTGGCCGAACGCGAAGCACTTGAAGCAGCGCGTAGGCTGGTCTTCAAGTGCCCGGGCCACAGCCGAGCTGAGCCCCACGAGCAGCCGTCCCTTGGTCGCAGCAAGGACGGCCGCAGCCGCGGCGACTGGGCACTCGACGCGGATGATGCCCATGCCGCGGCGGCCGATCCCGATGGATCCACCCCTCACTGCGCCAGCGTCGCAGCCTCCAGCTGCGGCGACGGCCGCCACCACATCCTCCTTGGTGACCGAATCGTCCAGATCGGCCACCTCCAAGGCTGCGGTCTTGACGGGCTTGACGACCGTCGCCACATCCGCGATGACCTCTTGCAACTTTGTTGCGAAGAGGTCCGCATTGGTGCCGCGCTCTACCCCCGAGAACTCGAAAATTCGAGCCCCGGTTAGGGTTAGGCGGCACGTAATATGGCTGATCCCCAGCTGGGAGGGATCAGCATTGGTACGAGCCCGTCTTAGGACGGACTCGTATGTCTCGCCCCGCTCCACGGCCGCCGGGGTGAGGGTCACGACGACGGCCGCGGTTTTGGGGGGAACCAGCTTCCTCCCGCCGGCTGGAGCCCGTTTAGCTGCAGGAGCAGTCGCGGCGGGCTTGGGGGCCGACTTTTGCACTCCCTTGCCCTTCCCTCTCTTGACCACTTCCGTCCACGACTGGTTGGACGGGGTGGTGGAGGGAAGAAAGGCGTCTTCCTCCTGGGAGTCCTGGGTGGCTGCTGGCGTGGCAGATGACCCAGTCGATCTCTCCGCGCTTGTGGTGGGGGCTTGAGGAGCCGCCTTCGTCCTCTTGCCCTTCCCTTTGCCCTTGGAGGGCTTTGGGGCCTGGGCCTGACCGATGCCGGGCCTGCTAGAGTAGCAGCTTCCAGCTCCCGCTGTGGTGGCTTATCCGCCGCTAGTGGCGGGCGGAGCCGCCTTTCCGGCAGGAGCCGGTCCTCAATGCCTGCGAGGCAGGCCCTGGTGAAGGCCCTCTCCTCCATGACAACCTTGCGGATTATATCCTCAAGGTTGGAAGGGGAGGAGGAGCCTCCTACCACCGGACCCGGGGCAGGCTAAGCAGGCTGAGCCGTGGCCTCAGCCAGCTTCAGGTGTAGCTGGCTGACCTCCGCCTGCAGGCGATCCACCTTCGCCTGCAGCTGCCGCGTCTCGTCCGTGGCCGTCCGCTTCACCAGCTCTGCGACGATGCCGACGACGATGATGACGATGTGCATGCTGGCAGCCCGGCATTTGAGGGCCTTTTGGAAGGTCCCCTTCAGGTTGGAGGACTTTGAGGCGACCTCCAGGACCTCCTCTCTGTCCTCCTGCGCCATGCGCTCCAGTTCCGCCAGGGAGTGGTCAGCATACAGGACATTGGATGCCCCATAGCCGGCCCTCGCCCTGGCGGTTTGCGCCTGGCGCTCCTTGGCGGCGACCCTCTCCTCCAGGTCTTCCTGGAGTTGCGCCCTCTTTGCCAGGTTAAGCTGGCGCTCGGCGTCCACCAAGCCCACATCGTGGGTATCGGCGGGTATCGGCTCTTTAGAAGTCGAAGCCTTTTTAGGCTTCGACTTTTTCCCGGCCTTACCTCCGGCCGACTCCGAGGAGCCCTCGGACCCGTGCCTTAGGTAGGCCCTCTTCCGCTTGAGGCGGTCGTTTTCGGCCCCCGACGTCTCCAGGTTGGAGTCGTTGGAGTCCGAAAACTCGTCCGGCCTGCTAAACAAGCTGGCCGCAGACGGTGCGCGTTCAGCGTCCGACGCCAAAGCGTCACCGGCGTGGCCCTGAAAAGGGCCGTTGGATTGGCCCTGAGAAGGGCCGTTGGGTTGGCCCTGAAAAGGGCCGTTTGAATCGCCCTGGGAGGAGCGATTCGGGTTAAAATTTGGGTAAAAATCGGGATTAAAATTGTTAAAATTGGGATTAAAATTAGGGTTAAAAACAGGGTTAAAACAAAAGCGCCCGGAGGCGTCACGCATAGGTTTTTTCGACATTTTCGTAGACGACCGCGTAGATATCTACGAATTCACAGTGCACTTTAGCCGCCGGTCTGCCACTCCGTTACGGTGGTCAGACGCGACGTTGCCCAGGGGATACTACGTGGAAGTATGCACTGTGGGGGATCCCCCAACCTAACCTAACCTAACCTTTTTTTTTTTTTTTTTTCTCGCTGAGAAATGCTTTATGCATCCCCTTCTCGCGGGGGACGAGACGGGGTATGTGGGACTCCCTGTCGGAATGACAGTATACCCACTAAAACTCAGCGGTGTTCCCACATCGCCGTGATGGGAGGGCCATGGGAAACCGGCGTAGCCTTTACTTCCACAGCCCTCCCGGCGCATGCCCGCCTACATGGTATGGCGGGCCCCGCATGCCCCCCAGGCTGGGGGGCTACGGGAATGGCCGAGAACACCTGGCCATTCCCGTCCCACATTGGTGGAGGCCTGTGCGATACAGGCAACGGTGCCCCCGCACCCGTTGCCTGCTGACCTCCACGCCCGCCTAGCTGGCGGGCCCCGCATGCCCCCCGCGTTGGGGGGGCTACGGCCGCAGAGGATAGGGAGAGCGGCAACGTAACACCGACACTCCTCTTCCCCTGCGGCCCCACCGCGTCCGCCATCTAACGGTGGCGGCCCCGTTAAGGCCGCGGAAGGTAGGGAGAGCGGCAACGTAACACCGACACTCCTCTCCCGCCGCGGCCTCGAATCCTCAGCCGCAATGTCTCCCATGGGAGGGACATCGCGGCCCGCCTCAGGTAGGTTGCGATGTCACCCAAGCGGCACCGCCACCTACCCGCAGGCCGCTCGTCGTCGGCTAAGCCGCAAAGCCTTAACGAGCGGCCCCCGCTGGGGTTCCTCTTAGCTTCACCGTGGTCGCCGGCCACGGCTACTGAGCCCCCCCGCCTCGTCAATGCGGGAACCCACCGGGGGGGGAACCTAACCTAACCTAACCTTTTTTTTTTTTTTTTGGTCTCGGGGGGGAAAATCCTCATGGACATCCTCCGCCCTGGGGAAGGCAGAGGGGCATGCCGGACTCTTACCGGCTAAAAACCACCCCGGTGTTCCATCTCACACCTACGCCGGGGGTCGCGGGAACGTACGATCCTTCCGCAACCCCCGACTGGTGCCGGCCCGCAACCGCGGGCCTCCTCGGGTCAGGGGGGGGAGTGAGGTGTTAGACTCCCCCCGCGACGTCTAAGAGGGGCGCGCGTGGAACACTACGCGCCGCCACCTCGGGTCCTGATGTGTGGGGGGCAACGGACGTCCCCGAGTCCGTCGCCCCTGGACCCATTTATTGGGGCTGGAAGAGGGCGTTGTCCGCCCTCCGCCGACGCCCGGTGCGCCTGCTGCGGGCCGGGTGAGTGGACGAGATCTCCCTCTCCCTTTCCGCAGCCTCCTTCTGCGAGACGACTGTTTCGCAGAAGGAAACCACCGCGTCCCAGGACTCTTCGCTGCCGACCATCGACTCGACCACGGCCGGCAGCGACAGGTCACTGCCTACTTCTGAGATGAGGGCACGGCGTGGCTCCTCCCAGGCGGCACACTCTGCCAGCGTATGCCGCGCCGTGTCCTCCCGGCAGTCGACGCAGTGGTGACACCGGGCGTCCGGCTCCCTGTTAATGCGACACAGGTACTTCCCGAAGCAACCATGCCCCGAGAGCACCTGCGTCACCCGAAACGACAGGGAGCCGTGCCTCCTCCCGAGCCAGCGCTCGAGCACCGGCCGGACCGCCTCGATGGTGACGAGGCCAGCGGTAGGGCGTGTAAGCCTGTCCCGCCATTCCGCCACCAGGACCTCGCGAAGCTGAGACCGACGCAGCTCCATGTGTCGCTGCATCGGTCGCTCACCTCGCGCCCTCGCTTCCTCGCGCCACCGATACAATGACGCGAGTACTTTCGCCTCGAGGTCCCAGGGCGGGGATCCAGCCAGTACACAGGCCGCCTCGTAGGAGATCGTGCGATATCCCCTTATGACTCTGACGGCCATCGCTCTCTGCGGTTTCCGCAATATTGCGATACTGCCGGCCGTCAGGTCAGAGGCCCACACCGGAGGAGCGGAGCACTGGGCCGCCTTGTGGCCGGCCTGACCGCAGCGATAGCACAGCTCGCTGCGGTCTATTTCGGCGGTGCACCGTGCCCTGACATGTCCAATGCCGAGGCAACGGTAGCACCGCAAGGCCCTGGGTTGTAGCGGCTTCACCCTCGCTGCCACCCACCCCACCAACAGACGCCCAGCGTCGGCGACTTTGTTCGCCGCCGCCACCGGGCACCGCACCCAGATCGCGCCGAGCCCGGAAGCGTCGACGCGAATCTCGCCCGTCCGCACGTCCTCGGGCGGACATCCACCGACTCGAGCGACGGCCGCCACGACCTCGGCCGGAGTCGTCGAGTCGTCCAGTCCGTCGATGCGCAGTTCAGCGGTCTTCACCGGCCTGGACACCCGAACGTCCTCCGCGTTGAGGACCTCCCTCAACTTGGCGGCCAGGATGTCCGCCTTCTCGCCGCTCGAGGCACCCGACACCTCGAACAGCCGCGCCCCCGTCATTGCCGGCCTCATTTTGAAGCCGGTCGGTGTGCCAAGGTCAGGGAACGCGACTTTGGCTCTCGCCTCCGTCAGGACCGCCTTGTATGTCAGGCCCCTTTCGATGGCTCCGGGCTGCAGCGTAATGACTACAGCCGCGGAGCGTGGAGCTCTGACTTTAGACGGCCCCTGAGCCTTCTTGGGTGCCGATGCCGGTACTCCAGCGGGTACCGGCGGCGCCGTCTTACGGCGACCCTTCTTGACGACCGTCGTCCAGGTTTCTGTAGTGGACGCGGGCGCGGTCGCCGAAGGTGCGGTCGCCGGGGGTGCATTCGTCCGGGAAGTGGGCGCGGACGTGCTCTCACCGGGCTTCCTGGGCCCCCCCGCGGGGTTTTTGCCCCCCTTTGGCTTCCTAGCTGTGGTTGCCGGGCTCGACTTAGCGGGCTCCTCCTTTCTCCGCCTATCCGCAGCAAGCGGCGGCCGGAGAGTCTCTGCCGGGAGGAGCCTTGACTCCAGACCCTGCAGACGGGCATTCATCATACCCCCACACTGCAGCATGCAGATGCGAACGATCTTTTCGATCTCCGCATCCGCAGGCAGGGCGGGGGTAGGGACTGACGACGGGACCGACGGTGGCGACGGCGGTGGGGCAGCGACGGGAGCGGAGCCGGTGGCCGCAGGACGCCTCTGCTGCCATTCCGCCCTCTGCGCAGCAAGCTCCCGCTTCAGGTCCTCGAGCTCTGATCTGAGACGGCCGTTCTCCTCCCACAGCTTCGCCGTCTCCTCTGAGCTTGTGCGACTAAGGAGGACCCCAACTGCCTCCTTGATGCCGTCAGCCGCCTCCTTCAGAGCGCGCGTGAACGTGCCCTTCAGACTGCCAGATTTAGTGGCAACCTTCAGGACGACGTCCACGCCGTCCAAAACTTGGCGACTGAGCGCCACCGCGGACAGGCTCTCACCGGCAGCCGCCTGAGCAGAGCGCCGCTCTCGGGCCAGTCGTGCCATCTCGCTGACCTCGTCAGCCGCCACCGCCTTCCGCTGCGCCCGCTTTGCGGCATTCGCCTCCGCCTTGTTGGACCCTAACAAGGATAGGAGCGAGGACGAGGAGCCCTCGCTCAGGTCCAGTACTGAGAGCCCGGGGTCACTGTCCACACTCTCCACTGGACGCTCTGCGGGAACTGGTGTAGCGGGCCGAGAGAATGGCACGAAGCGACCCGCTCGGTCACCGCCCGGCAACCGAGCGGGGGCTCCCCCCGCTGCCGCGCGACCCCGTCCTCTCTGTGCCGTTGGCACTTTGGGGGCCGACAGGTTCTCCTCACTGGACGAGAGGCCCATCGACCCCGAGTCCTCACTTCGCATGCGCTTCAGTGCACGCGAGTCCAGGTCCCTATTAGGACATGAGCCTCCTCGGCTCTTGTTGCTGTCCACGACGGCAAGCGGTACATCTGCGTCGCACAGGCGCTCCAGGCTAACCCGCAGCTCCTTTTGTTGCGACGCAGGAGTTGGTTGACGAAGGTCGGCGGTGTTCTGCCGGCCCACGAGACTATTGGTGCCCCCCCCCAGATACGGTGGGGCTGCCTTCCGAAGAAGGGCGGGACTGACCCTCCTTGCGTAGGAGGGTACCCGCCTGGGGAATATTGCCAGTAGTCGTGCTTTCCATTGTTCCTTTTTAAGGGTGAGGTCCCTTTTCGCCGCGCTAACGGCCGGATCCCCTCCGGCCATTCATCCCCTCGGCACGCTAGACCTTGGGATTGGGGTGATTTTTTTAGAGAGGTTGTCTTCCTCGCGGCCCAGGCCTCAGTGGCCCGGACCCCCGGTCCTGAACCCAGGATTACGGAGTGGCCGACGGCTGGCAAACCAACCACCGCCCCGGCGTCCCCACGCTGCCGCCGGATACCGGACAGACGCAGCGCGGACATGGACACCCTCCACCACCCACACTGTTGTGGGTTCAGCGGCGCGAACCGCCCCTCCCCAGTCTACGCCCACTCACTTTCCTCTGTAAGCAGAGGAGGAGTAGACGTATTAACCACCTGTAGCCCGGTTCCCTTCAACGACCATCAAGGATGATCGGTGATTGGAACCATGACCCTTCCCCGTTTGTTGAAGATTAGCCGCCAGCCCCAAGTGTCCACCAAAACCCGGTGGGCACTTGGAGCCGACGTTGCCCAGGGTGCGCCACGAGGAGGCTCTTCAACATGCACCCCACCGGGGGGGAACCTAACCTAACCTTTTTTTTTTTTTTTTTTTTTCTTTTTTTTTTTTCTCGCTGAGAAATGCTTTATGCATCCCCGTCTCGCGGGGGACGAGACGGGGTATGTGGGACTCCCTGTCGGAATGACAGTATACCCACTAAAACTCAGCGGTGTTCCCGCATCGCCGTGATGGGAGGGCCATGGGAAACCGGCATAGCCTTTACGTCCACAGCCCTCCCGGCGCATGCCCGCCTAGATGGTATGGCGGGCCCCGCATGCCCCCCAGGCTGGGGGGCTACGGGAATGGCCGAGAACACCTGGCCATTCCCGTCCCACACTGGTAGAGGCCTGTGCGATACAGGCAACGGTGCCCCCGCACCCGTTGCCTGCTGACCTCCACGCCCGCCTAGCTGGCGGGCCCCGCATGCCCCCCGCGTTGGGGGGGCTACGGCCGCAGAGGATAGGGAGAGCGGCAACGTAACACCGACACTCCTCTTCCCCTGCGGCCCCACCGCGTCCGCCATCTAACGGTGGCGGCCCCGTTAAGGCCGCGGAAGGTAGGGAGAGCGGCAACGTAACACCGACACTCCTCTCCCGCCGCGGCCTCCAATCCTCAGCCGCGATGTCTCCCATACGAGGGACATCGCGGCCCGCCTCAGGTAGGTTGCGATGTCGCCCAAGCTGCACCGCCACCTACCCGCAGGCCGCTCGTCGTCGGCTAAGCCGCAAAGCCTTGACGAACGGCCCCCGCTGGGGTTCCTCTTAGCTTCACCGTGGTCCTGCGAGGCCACGGCTACTGAGCCCCCCCGCCTCGTCAATGCGGGAACCCACCGCTAACCTTTTTTTTTTTTTTTTTTCTCGCTGAGAAATGCTTTATGCATCCCCGCCTCGTGGGGGACGAGACGGGGTATGTGAGACTCCCTGTCGGAATGACAGTATACCCACTAAAACTCAGCGGTGTTCCCACATCGCCGTGATGGGAGGGCCATGGGAAACCGGCATAGCCTTTACTTCCACAGCCCTCCCGGCGCATGCCCGCCTAGATGGTATGGCGGGCCCCGCATGCCCCCCAGGTTGGGGGGGCTACGGGAATGGCCGAGAACACCTGGCCATTCCCGTCCTACACTGGTGGAGGCCTGTGCGATACAGGCAACGGTGCCCCCGCAACCGTTGCCTGCTGACCTCCACGCCCGCCTGGCTGGCGGGCCCCGCATGCCCCCCGCGTTGGGGGGGGCTACGGCCGCAGAGGATAGGGAGAGCGGCAACGTAACACCGACACTCCTCTTCCCCTGCGGCCCCACCGCGTCCGCCATCTAACGGTGGCGGCCCCGTTAAGGCCGCGGAAGGTAGGGAGAGCGGCAACGTAACACCGACACTCCTCTCCCGCCGCGGCCTCCAATCCTCAGCCGCGATGTCTCCCACATGGGGGACATCGCGGCCCGCCTCAGGTAGGTTGCGATGTCGCCCAAGCGGCACCGCCACCTACCCGCAGGCCGCTCGTCGTTGGCTAAGCCGCAAAGCCTTGACGAGCGGCCCCCGCTGGGGTTCCTCTTAGCTTCACCGTGGTCCTCCGAGCCACGGCTACTGAGCCCCCCCGCCTCGTCAATGCGGGAACCCACCGGGGGGGGGGGACCCACCGCTAACCTAACCTAACCTAACCTAACCTTTTTTTTTTTTGTTATCGGGGGGAAAATCCTCATGGACATCCTCCGCCCTGGGGAAGGCAGAGGGGCATGCCGGACTCTTACCGGCTAAAAACCACCCCGGTGTTCCCTTCCTGTACCTATTGCCGGGGGCACGGGTATCGCTTGCGCATTCATCCGCGCCCCCGGCAGGTATTGGCCCACCAGATGTTTGTAGGCGGGCCCCGTCACCCTCTGCGGCCGTCACCCAGTGGCCGCAGGAACTCCAACTAAGAGGCGCGCGCGGAACACTACGCCGCCGCCTCGAGGCCTGTTTCTGATCGGGCGACAGACGCCCCTAGTCTGTCACCCGCAGGCCGCGCCCTATGGTGGCCGGAGATCGTCCGCCACCCTGCGACGCCCGGTGCGTCTGCTGCGGGCCGGGAGAGAGGTAACAGCTTCTCTCTCCCTTTCCGCCGCCTCCTTTGCCGACATTACGTCCTCGCAAAAGGAGGCGACGGCCGTCCAGCCGCTCTCGCTCTCGACCATGCATGAAATGACGGCCGGAAGCGAGAGGTCGCCCGCAGCATCGACTGCCGCGACTAAGTCACGGCGCTGTACTGCCCAAGCTGGGCACTCCTCCAACGTGTGCAGCGCCGTGTCCTCACGGCAGCTGTCACAGTGGTGACATTGGGGCGTCGGCTCCCGGCCTATCCGACACAAGTACTTCCCGAAACACCCGTGTCCGGTAAGCACCTGCGTCAGCCGGAAACTGAGGGCGCCGTGGCGTCTCTCCAGCCACTCCTTCATCACGGGTCTTACCACCGCTATCGCGGCGTGCCCTGCCGTGGGTCGCGCAAGTCGCTGCTCCCATTCCGCCACTAAGACCTGACGGAGCTCTGCCCTGCGCGCCTCAACTTGTCGAGGCGCCAGGCGCTCGCCCCGTCCCACCGCTGCCTCGCGCCATGTATAGAGTGACGCGAGGAGTTCCGCCTCTAGGTCCCACGGCGGGGATCCGGCTAGGAGACTCGCCGCCTCGAAGGAGATCGTACGGTATCCCCTTATTACCCTGACGGCCATCGCTCTTTGCGGCCTTCGTAGCAAGGCGATGTTACGGGCCGTCAGGGCATCCGCCCACACTGGCGCGGCGTAAAGCGCCATGGACCGTACGACCCCTGTGTAGAGCCTCCGGCAGGAGGTATTTGGAACCCCCAAGTTGGGCAGCAAGCGCGAGAGCGCTGAAGCGGCGCCCAACAAACGGGGTGCGAGCCGCTGGAAGTGCGGCCCGAAGCTCCACCGACTGTCGAGGACGACTCCTAAGTACTTCATCGTCGACTCGACAGCCATGGAGACCCCTCCTACCACGATGTTTGAACCCGCAGGTGGCTTATTCCTCGGCCCGTGAAAACAGAGGGCCTCGGATTTGTGCAAGGCCACCTCCAGGCCCAACCGCCGGATCCTACCCACGACATGCGCGACCCCGGCTGTCGCCAGTATGGCCGCCTGCCGGTATGTCTTCCCACGTGCTGTTACTAGCGTGTCGTCGGCGTAGCAAGTCACGCCGACTCCGTGGAGAAGAGTACCGCGCAGCAGGTATTAAGGCTATAGGTCTATAAAATTTCATCTGTTCCTTATCTTCCTTTTTAAACAATGGATTTATCAGTGTTATTTTGAGTTTTGAGGGAAATATTCCCTGTTCCAGGCACAGGTTTATAATGGTGCTAAGTACTGGAGCTATAAGATGAGATATACGTTTAATAATTTTCGTATCTATATTGTCATAACCTGTACTATTAGTATTTTTAAGTCCTTTTATTATCTGGTCAACTTCATACGGATTTGTTGGTTTCATGAACATTGAATTACAACTATTATATGTCATTGTTTTTAGGTAATCATCATTTCCCTTAGGCGTAGGTTTAATATCTTCGATAAAATAAGTATTAAATGATTCAGCTATTTCTTGCGGCAATATTATTACTTTGTCATTTACTTTGATTTTCTTAATGTCTTCCTTAGGCGTCACAGTTTTATAATTATTTACGATTTGCCAAATTGCTTTTGCTTTGTTGGTAGCTGCATTTATAAAATAGTTATTTTGAGATTTCTGTGTTTTTTTAATTATGGTTCTTAGTCTTTTTGTATAGTCTTTAAAATATTTTTTATCCTGCGGACTTTTCGTTAACCTATATTTCCAGAGAAGTTGACATTTTCGTTTTGAACACACTCTAATACCTTTGCTTAACCATTTGGGCTTCCGAAAAATAGGTATTTTAACATTTATGATAGGGAAACACTGATCGTAGAACAGTTTAAATAGGTCGAAGAAAGTATCATAAGCCTTTTCGGGATCACTATTTGTGTAGCAGTCTGTAAAACTAAGACTTTCAATGCAGTTTATAAACTTTCTTATGTTATCCCCACAATGGTCTTGTTTAGATTTGTACCAGTGTGTAATGTGATAACTTTTCTTTACGGAGCATGTCATTAATTGTTCAGTATGATCAGACAGTGAAAGTTCTAGAATTTTAGATTTTGAGCCTTTAATATTATGTGCTATATTGTCGATGCAAGTCATGCTACCCAATCTAGTCGGTTCCTTTATTGTCAATTGTAAATTGTAGCTAGCTAGCAGTTGTTCAAACTGTCGGGATATATTATTATTATCTAACCTGTTAATATTAAAGTTTCCACAAATTATAACTTTTTTAGTTGTAAAACTTATTCTGTTTAAAAGCTCTGCTAGTCTAGTAAAAAATAAGTCGAAGTAGTCCTTCCCACTTTTTGGTGGTCGATAAATACATAATATTACTATTTTGTGTTCTATAAGTTCAATACCACTGCATTCAAATATATTGCTAATACTTAGGCTCTTCGCTTCAGTAATGACCTTAAAATTATGACCCCATTTTATTAGAATGCAAGAGCCCCCATACCTTTTATTTCGAGAGAAAGAGTCTCCTAATATAAAATTAGGTAATTTAAGTACCTTAGTGTCTTCCATAGTCATATTATGCTCAGTAATACAAAGTACATCAACCGGGTTTCTGTTATCATTTCTGCTCAATGTGTACAAGTGGCCCGTAAGTTCTTCCAATTTAGTTAGTAGACCATTTATGTTTTGATGAAGAATATTAATCTGTTTATATGCGAAAAAAATCGTTACTCATTTGAGGTTTGTCATGTTCTAAACTTAAATTGTCTTGGTCAGCTTGAGTTACAGTCTGAGTACTTTTGTCAGTCGAAGTTAGATTTTTATTGATGTTGTTGAGTCTTTCTTTGTTATATCTGTCATAATTTTGTCTATAACCAGTTCTCAAAATTTTTTAAGCAATAATTGTGATGTGTGTAATGACAAAAAGCGATATTTTGGTACATATGAGCTGAAATTCATATCCACATAGGTTGTGTGAGTGAATTGAGAACAAATAAATTTTAATTTATAATTTAACTTACTTTCATTTAGATATGTGTTAAAGAGAACTTCAGAGACCAAAACATTAGTATTTGTCGTAGTATTTAAAAAGTTCATAAGACTAAATTGAATTTCTTCTGGGTTTTTATCATTTATGCCACCCAAAACCATCACGAAGTCGTTTTTATCCAATCGATTGATTTCTGTTTTTTCTGACCTTAAAATTTCTGGAAAGGATGCTCCTGGCTTCCAGAAACAACGGACTAAAAAACCGTCACCTAAAAGTTTTTGCAGAGTTCTCTGAATAAAGCGTCCTTGCTGATCCGCAATGATAATTATTTTCTTCTTGTTTATTTCATTGTTTTGTGATTTTGATGGTAAATTTGGTTCCGTATTTTGTTGAAACGTTTGAATATGAATTTTGTTGTTGCATGTAGTTATATGTGCTTTGTTTGTCGTTTATTTTTTCCGTCTGTTATATTTGTATTTAGGGAAATATGTGTTTCGGTGCTTTTCTGTGAAGTTTCAGTTATATTGGTCTGATTGATGTGGTTGTCAAAGGACGAATTTATTTGTATGACTGCTTTCTTGTTGCTTCCAGGTGCATTTGTATTTTCAATAATCTCTGCAGATGTGTTTTGACACTCTCCTGCTTGTTCACTGTGTAATAAATATTTTTGGTGTTATTGTGATAGATTGCTTATTTTTTGTTATAGGAGTTTCTTTATTCTGTTTAGTTTTCCGCTTTCGGCTAGAGAGGGGGGTTACATTTTTTGTTTCGGTAGTTTTTACTTCTTTGTATGCATTTACAATTTTAATATATTTTGTGTGTATGTTAAAGTTGGATGATTTTTTGACAAGGGCAACACTTCAAGCTTTTTGTCATCGTCTCTTGTCGCTTTCTTTTGTTGGCTCTAGTGATTTACTCAGTCATAAATGGACTCGATTGTCTCGATTATGTAATTTGAATACTCAATTCAAGTTGGTTGTTGCTTCGTACGCTTGAAACGCACACAAAAAAATTTCAAGAAAAGAATCATAGCAAGATCCAAAATACAGTACCTAACCGTTCTTTAATGGTACATCGGTGTGACATTCGGCTAGGATTGTCTTTGTTCGACTTTCTAAAGAGCGTTGTGTCCTACTCAAATTCCACTGATTATCAGGTTGATCTGATAATCAATGACGATTTTAATGACAAAATATTACACTTTATCAACTGACAGCACTAACCCACAGAACATGTATTTTCTCTTATTTAAACTCTGTGACTCTGTACATTACAGTATTTGGACGGTTTATTACACGAAATATATCTATTCCCTGGTTTATTGTCCCAGAATTACAGTTAACTAGTGTGGCAGTGTTGGTGATGTTTATCTAATCGCGACTACATCGAGTGGCACCTTGAGAGAAAATGGACTTATATTTACTCGAGTCAAACTCAAACTCAAAAAAACTCAAACTATTTATTTCAAATAAACCAATTACAGGCACTTTTGAATTGTCAAGGTCGGTCAGTCAAAAAGATGAAGCTAGTTGCCCATTCCAAAGCGTAGTAGGTACCTATGGAGAAGAACGGGCAAGAAACTCCATGGACACTCTTTTAAATCATAATAATATTGTTACAAAGTATTGGTTACATCATTCATGTTCAAAATTATGCATGTGAGAACGATGCAGAACGTTAAAAGCGTCCGTAATGAAAAGATTAAAAAAAAACAATTCAAATATTAATTTAAATCAAAATAAGCCATGGCAGCAAAGAGTTGACCAGTCCCTACTGACGGCGCCCGTTCACGAACATGACGCATAGATTAGCACCATTCAGCTCAACCATTTTGAAGGGAGCTAAATGATCCAACACATGTGCCAGCGAGACATTAGAGTGAGCATGACATACTCTCATCCACCAAGGCATATTCAAGTCAATGAAAGACGTACCCAGTAAATGGTAGCTTTGTAGTATGTAACATAGTACTCACATACGTTCTATGCAATTATACAATACTAGGAGATTGAATTTATATAATGCAAACATAGTATTTTAGAATCTTCAGCAGCTCCAACAGTATGTAGGTTGGGTAGGCGTGTGTGAAGTATTTTCAAATGCCAATCAATTTATTTATGCGTCCTGTGGAGCAGGACCAGCGTTTAGCCAAGCATTTTTGTCAGCGATGTAATCCCCCAACTTATAATATGCTTGGCTGCATAGTGTGCGTTTTATGCAAGATTTGAATTTCGTTTCATTGAGTTGGAGTATGTGGGGAGGTATTTTATTATAACATTTTAAACAGTACCCCATGAAGGAAGAGTCTACTTTAGCCAGTCTGAAACCTGGTTGAACTAATTGGTCCCTATTTCTGGTTCTATAGGCGTGTCTGTCACCTCTTTTACTGAAAAGATTTAAATTTTTCCTTACGTACATGATGTTTTCATAGATATATTGACAAGGTACCGTCATGATATTAATATTTTTAAACAGTTCCCTTAGAGAATCGCGCCTGCGTAGGCCATATATTGCTCTGATGGCTCTTTTCTGCAGAATAAAAATGGACTCAATATCTGCAGCCCGTCCCCATAGTAAAATACCGTAAGACATGATACTATGAAAATAACTGAAATAGACCAGTCTCGCGGTATCTACATTAGTAAATTGACGGATTGTTCTTACAGCATATGCTGCTGAACTTAGCCGTCTTGCAAGAGATGTTATATGAGGACCCCATTGCATCCTTGAGTCGAGCGTTATCCCCAGGAAAACAGTTTTATCGACGAATTCTAGTTTCTCTTTATTCAATACTATGTCACAATGACTACTTTTAACATTCGGTAAAGCAAATCTTATGCATTTAGTTTTTTTCCCATTTAATACTAAATTATTAGCAGTGAACCAATTTTGCACTTGCAGTAGGGCGTTATTTACGTCGTCAAGATTTGATGCACGTCTTAAAAATCTTAAAAATTATGGAAGTATCGTCAGCAAATAACACCATTTGTGGTTGGTTTTTTAATAAATGCGGCAGGTCATTTATGTATACTAAAAAGAGGAAAGGACCTAATATCGAGGCTTGTGGAACACCCATTCTTACTTGTAAACCAAGTGAATTGACACCATTTATTTGAACTTTTTGCTGTCTATCATGTAAATTAGATTTTACTAAACTGAGCGCAAGTTTACCTAGTCCATAATGCTCAAGTTTCAAGAGTAAGGTTTTGTGATTAACGCAATCAAATGCCTTGGAGAGGTCACAAAAGATTCCTATGGCATCTTGGGCTTCCTCCCACGCTGTAAATATGTGTTTTAATAAAGTGACGTCAGTCGTACAACGTCCTTTGGTGAAGCCATATTGCTGATCGTGCAAGATTTTGTTGTTGTTAAAATGATTAAACATTTGATTGAGCATTACCTTTTCGAACACTTTGCTGAAAACCGGCAACACGGATACTGGTCTATAATTATTGGTGTCTTTGCAGTCCCCAGATTTAAAAAGTGGAATAACCTTACTATATTTCATTAAATCTGGGAAGACTCCTTGATCTACACACAAATAACGAGTTACGATAAGAGTAACGAGTTAAATAAAATCGAGCCGCATCACTATCTGACACTGTCAGAAAGACAACACGTGTCAAGTGACAATAACATTCATTTTATTTTTCCGTTTCTTTCGAATTGCTTGAAATTGATTTTTCTGTTATCCTGTATGTAATTGAACGATTGCGTTTTTGGAAGATGCATTATAGCATAAGAGCATTTACTCCAGAAGAATTTTGTGTTAATTGTTCAGTAAGATTTCAACGCAATGTGCGAAGACATTGCCCGAGACTGCTGCAGATGTGCGGTAACTTGTGAACGCAAGGATTCACGAACACAAGTCAAACCATCTCTAATGCAGTTGAACGAAAGTGCGCTTAAACGATGCAAGAAAGTATTGAAACTGTTTATACATTATGGAGATTTGGATACAGGAATATTATACAGGGTGGCAGGGACATCGACGCGCAAACTGTAACCATGGATTCAGCACATGAGTTTAGACCCCATAGCATCGACATTTTTCGTCGGTTATGAAAAAAAAATCTTCTGTTTCATTGAAAAGTGCAATACCTACGCGGTCAAAATGTATGAAACAGCAATATTTTTTTTTTAATAACCGACGAGAAATGTCGATGCTATGGGGTCTAAACTCATGTGCTGAATCCATGGTTACAGTTTGCGCGTCGATGTCCCTGCCACCTTGTATTCTATGTCGATTTTCACAACAAACTATACCGTGCCTGATGACTGCGGGAAAGAACATTATTTTGCAGTGGATTCCAGCACACCAAAAAGAACAAAAATAATATTAGTTAGAATACATTATTGTCTAACACAAATCTTCCATGTCTTTTTAGGTACATTATTTAGGTACCCAGAACATCAATTTCTAACAGCAAGCTGCTCTTGCTGGATAATTGTTTGGTGGGCAGACGTTGGTACTGTTGGCTGTTGTGCACACGTAATGTGGAGCGTGCGGTATTTAAGTTTTTAACGGTGGAGCGACCTGCATCTTTTTTAGATGAAATATTACCTACTTCTAACTCGTCTGACGTTGAAATTAATATAAGTACTTACAGTAATAAAAATGCTTTGATGTACACTATGTGATGTTTGATT
This sequence comes from Apamea epomidion, assembly GCA_947507525.1. Taxonomy (NCBI): domain Eukaryota; kingdom Metazoa; phylum Arthropoda; class Insecta; order Lepidoptera; family Noctuidae; genus Apamea; species Apamea epomidion. The sequence goes on along the minus strand of OX382226.1, from coordinate 22,831,166 downwards.
TTAGACCGTTCAAAACACCCTTTAATCCTACTATTTATCTCTGGGCACTGGCGGCTCCGTTGTAATAACTGCTACTTACATACAGCTTGTAGATCGTAGGTTCAAACCCAGAGAGGCACTTTACTTTGTGTAAATTGTTTCATCACCACTGCTCTCAAAATGGTGAAGAAAAACATTGTGAGGAAACCGGCATGTCCTAGAGCTAAAAATCGAAGACATGTGATATCTACCAACCAGCACAGGACCCACGTGATGGATTACGTTACGGCCCACTCCCTCCCATCGAGAAGAAGCCTGTGTCACAGCAGTGGAAACAATAACGGCTGATTGTGCTTATGGAACAAAGATTATGATTGCACTGGGGTTTTAATTTTAGTAATGTAGAAGTTACTAGATTACAAATCTTTGTAGAAAAACATATTTTTGATTGCAAAGAACAGACGAGATTAGCACAAAACAACAAAAAAAAACAAGCATGGGACGACACTGAAAAGGAATTCACTGCCAAACTCCAAAAAAATTATGACACAAACCGTAACTATAGCCCTTAACCGCCCGAAGTTGGGCGATTAATGTTATAGTTATTTGTGACGTTATTTTGACACTCGTGACAATTGTTAAAATGATGCAACCCGAATTTCGCTTAACCGGAGATTTGACGGCTGTCAAAGCAATGATTATCGTTATAATTGCTTGTTATGGTTTTTAATGTCTTTGAATTTACCCTTTGTTGAAATTTCCTTCGATCACGATCAAAATTTAACGGTGTATAAATATGTGTACTGTGTACTGTGTAGGTACTAAATGGCAAAATAGATAAATAAATAAATCTTCAAATTATTTCAGGTGAAACCAGGTCAACAATTGTCAAGTAACTAAATAAGGCTTAGTCTGTGAACTAAATCAAGAAAATTTTTAGTTAATCAAATATGACTTGCTGTCATGTCAAAAATACGAATTCCGTTTGAAAAAAGGTTTTAACCTAAGAGGAGACGTTTTAACCGCAGAGGTAACGCTGCAATACCTACTACCATAGGTATAGAATCAAGTTGGTCTAACTGAACAGACAGCTGTGTTGCTGGAAAGTTATTCTTAAGGGCCTTACTCTCGTTTAGTACCGTAACACGGTCACTTTATGAAGAATATTTCTCATTAACGGCTTGATTAGAAGATCTGAAAAAAATATATTGTTGGTATAGGTTCATGTACAACATTTCTGTAACAGGATTTTTTCGTATGGCTAATACTTTTCCCTTAAAAATTTTTTTAGCAAAACGCTATTTTTTCCTAATATTCCATATTACTTCTAAACGGCTTTGATGTTTGCAAATATTTTTACACTGAAAAATTGATGGTTAGAGGTACTATAGAAATGAAACAGCTTATGTAAATCAATCAACATTTGCAAAGAAAATTTCCCCACTTTGAGATTGGGCTTCAGAGGTGCTCTGCGCGGGCGCGGGCGGCAGTCGTGCGTTAGCACTGAGACGGGAGGGCTGTGTCGCTCGCTGCTCCGCTCCGGCTATCGACTGACTACGCGCGTTTGCCTGTGTTAGTGCAAATATTTACGAACGAATTGTATCAGTGTGCGTTTATTGACTAGCTCGCTGCAGATGGCCCATTTCTATTGTGCGCGTCAGGACGCTTACGATAGTATACAAGTAGTAAGGCTTATCTAACTAATATTAAAATGAGAAAATATTGAATTTGATCAAAATAAAAGTCCAAGATGGCGGCTGCGAAAATTTTCAAGTTTTTCATCATGGGTGTCGTTTTCATACTTTTCGAGGGTGATAAAGCCGATAGTGAGGTCAAACAAAAATCCAAAATGGTGGCTGCAAAAGTTTTCAAATATTTCATCATGGGTGTCGTTTTCATACTTTTCGAGGGTGATAAAGCCGATAGTGAGGTCAAAATAAAAATCCAAGATGGCGGCTGCAAAAATTTTCAAATATTTCATCATGGGTGTCGTTTTCATACATTTCGAGGGTGATAAAGCCGATAGTGAGGTCAAAAATAAAATCCAAAATGGCGGCTGCAAAATTTTTCAAATATTTCATCATGGGTGTCGTTTTCATACTTTTCGAGGGTGATAAAGCCGATAGTGAGGTCAAAATAAAAATCCAAAATGGCGGCTGCAAAAGTTCTCAAATATTTCATCATGGGTATCGTTTTCATACTTTTCGAGGGTGATAAAGCCGATAGTGAGGTCAAAATAAAAATCCAAAATTGCGGCTGCAAAAAATTTCAAATATTTCATCATGGGTGTCGTTTTCATACTTTTCGAGGGTTATAAAGCCGATAGTGAGGTCAAAATAAAAATCCAAAATGGCGGCTGCAAAAAATTTCAAATATTTCATCATGGGTGTCGTTTTCATACTTTTCGAGGGTGATAAAGCCGATAGTGAGGTCAAAATAAAAATCTAAAATAGCGGCTGCAAAAAATTTCAAATATTTCATCATGGGTGTCGTTTTCATACTTTTCGAGGGTGATAAAGCCGATAGTGAGGTCAAAATAAAAATCGAATAGTCCGGGAGCCGAGTAGGCCGTCTTGCGACTGCCTACTGCGCGTATTTGTACGAAGATTTTGTTTTTTGTTAGGTATGATAATTTAGTGAGTTTCATGGTTGGGCACACACACTAAAATGTAACTAACAGGCCTATGGTGATTTATCGAGGTAGGCACTGCTTATATGCCTTTATGCAATACACGCCACTGACTGATATACTCTGAGTATTCGCGCGCGGCTGTTACGCACGAACGCGGAAGGTGTATCTACTGAGCGGCCGTAGGTGATTATTTCAAGGGCACTAACGAGACATGATACTGTTACTTTACTATACTATAACAGTGGTAACAGTTTTCGTAGTTCAACTGTTACTTTTGACGTACGATTAATAGTAAAAAAAATCTTTTTACATGAAAAACACTAAAAAAAAACACTTCAAAGTGAAAAATGACTTTATTTCGGAAGTCGATGTCTTTGGTTTTGAATTTACGTTTTTTGCTACAGACTTCCGAAATAAAGTTATTTTTCATTTTATAGTTTTTTTATGGAAGTCGGTTATTTTTTTTTTTTGAAAAAATAATTATTTTGCATATTTTAGTTGTGGCACCTACCGGTCACAAATTAAAATAGGTACCACTACCTGCTATGTAAATAACAATGACAGGAAGAAAGTTGATTATAACATCATCCGATTGGCTACGGAATCCTAAAAATGCCATTTAGGTACAGTGCTAGTTAGGTAGGTTTATTACTGATTTATAATAATTCAAATTGATGAAACAGGTTCTCATTTTTATAAAATCTCATTTTTATGTAAGTCCTCCTAAGAAGACCTACAGTCTATGCAAATGAAATGTTATTCCATTCCTAAGAAAACACTCGATATCATTTTTAAAGTTTTACCCCCGTCGGGAACTAAGTTCGTTCTCACGTATGATTTTAAACAAAATAAAAAAAATGAAAAAATTCTAATAAATAATGTCCAGTAAAAACATAAAATATATACAAAATATATCAGCCTTGCCTCCGCCATTCCCTTCTGGAATCGTAGGCAAAAATGGCGACCTGCGTGCGGCATGTCTGCCTCTCCGCATATTCTTTGATCGTCGTTTTAGTGCAGCGCGCCACCGCGCGCGTTTTACGTATTCGGGGGTAGAGCGTTTAGCTCCGCCCACATGCACAAGGTCAGCGAGCCCTATATACACCTTAAGGACCCACCACAAAGGATGATTCATTATATATATATAATGAAATTATTATTATGTCGTTTATTTATTTAGTCGTCTTATTTTATTACATTTTTAAATATTAGTATGATTAAATAAAAAAAATAAAAAAAATATAAAAAAATAGTGATCCACCGGTGTCGGGAGCAGGGTCCAAGCTACCGGTGGTTAGGGCTCCAGAGATAGAAACCTCCTCCAATGTGAGCCGTATCGAGGAGTACTGCCTTCTGAATCAGGCCCTTGATCCAACCGCCGAACGAAAGCCTCGATAGATGTTGATCGAGGCTGTCGGCCATCAGGCCATTGGCCGATACGACAATCGGCACAATGACAGTTGAGCTCACATTCCACATGTCAACAACCTCGCGTGCTAAGTCAAGATATTTGATTTGTTTATCTTTCTCAGCTTTCACGAGGTTCCCGTCATGTGGAATGGTAACATCAACAATCATTGCGCGGCGCACTAATCGATCTATCACCACTATATCAGGTTTGTTGGCGACAACAGTCCTGTCAGTGATGATAGACCGATCCCAGTACAACGTGACATGGTCATTTTCGAGAACTGGGTCGGGCACATACTTGTAATACGGTACCTCAGAGTCGACAAGTTTATATTTCAAAGCAAGCTGCTGGTGAATAATCCTGGCTACTTGGTTATGCCTGTGCAAGTACTCACTGTTAGCCAGACGAGAACAACCAGAGATAATATGTCTGATGGACTCACCCGGACGGTGGCATGCCCGACACACGTCAGCCGTCCCGTCCTTCATAATATGTCTCCGGTAGTTATTCGATAAGATAACTTCGTCCATAATTGCACAGACAAAACCTTCAGTTTCCCCGAAGAGGTCACTGAAACGCAGCCAGGATACGGACGCTAAGAAATCTACACCGGGCTCATGAAGAGCCCGATAGAAGCGCCCGTGAAGCTCCTTGCTTTGCCATACCTTCTTGCGGTCATCGGTAGTAAGTACTACAGGTTTGCGCCAGTTCTCTTTCGCCATGGAGAGCGGGGTGAGCCCCTTGTCCATTGCGACCACATCACGGTGCATACCCACTTCGGCTTTTAAAAAATATTCCCTGAGACTGCACACCTCGCGGTTGTGGAGGGTTTTCGCATTTAAAAATCCTCGACCTCCACACTTCCGCGGGATATACAGTCTCATCACCAATGATCGTGGGTGATGCATCCGGTTTGCGGTCAGCAGTGTACGGACCCTCAAGGGCGTCGAGTTCAGTCTGAGTCCATTTGAGTATGCCAAAAGAGTACATCAAAACCGGCATGACCCAACCATTGAAGGCGCGCACCTTATTTCCGCCTGAAAGAAGACTAATTAATACCTTCTTCAGGCGACAAAAGAAGCGCTCCTTCAACGATTGCTTCATGTCAGCATCGTTGATGCCTAACGCTTCCGACATACCCAAATACTTATAGCTTTCGGATGAGGAGAGGGATCTAAGGTGTATGGAATCCGAAAGTGGAATTCCCTTGGATTCCATAATCTTCCCCCCCTTTACATGCATGACTGCACATTTGTCCACACCAAATTCAATCCTGATGGCACTACTGAAAGTTTCAGTTACCTTCAGTAGCTCCATCAGATGCAATTTGTTAGGGGCAAAGAGTTTCAAATCATCCATGTAGAGGAGGTGAGATATGACCTGACCACCTCTCTTCAACCGGTAGCCTAGACCTGAGTCCTCCAGCAGTGTGCTTAGAGGATTCAGGGCTAAGCAGAACCAAAGTGGACTCAAACTGTCGCCCTGAAATATTCCCCGCTTAATCCATACAGGCTCAGCATTCCCCTGGATCTGTCGACACCCTGGATAGCGAAGGACCGTCTTCCATTGTCTCATACACAACTCAAGGAAGGTGCGTAGAGTTGCATCTATCTTGTACAACTCCAGCACCCTCATGAGCCATGTATGTGGCACCGAGTCGTAGGCCTTCTTATAATCTATCCAGCATGTCGACATATCCTTGCGGGATCGGCGAACCTGTTGGCTAATGGCCATGTCTATGAGGAGTAGCTCCTTAGTACCGCGGGACCCATTCCTACATCCATTTTGAGAGACAGACATAATCGAGTTACTGTCAATGTGTGTGTTAATTTTCGCTCTCAAAATGGATGTAAGAAGTTTATAAACCGTCGACAAACACATGATCGGTCTATAATTCTTGGGTTCCGCGGGACTACCTGACTTATGGAGCAGGTGGGTAACGCCTGTTGTTAGAAACTGTGGTAGTGACCCAGACTCTAAGGATGACTGGAACTGGGATGCCAGGCAAGTGTGTGAACTAATTAGCCATTTTAACCAAAAGTTATGTAGTCCGTCCGGTCCCGGTGATTTCCAATTCGGTAACGGACGGACTGCTTTGGCTACGTCTAATGGCGTAATTATGACTGGTTCCATCTCTGGTATAGTTCCACACACTCGCTCGATATCGCGCATCCAGCCACCCTCAGCGTGACAGACGGGCACCGACCAGATGCTGCGCCAGAATGCACTCGTGGTGGCATCATCCGGGCGGCACACGTCCGTCACGTTTTGTTCAGGTCGCTCCCAAGTTCTATATACCCACCTCTCATCGCTCTGGAACATGCGATTCTGCGTGTACCGATCAACCCGCCGCTTATACCGCCGAATACGACTCGCCCATGCACAAACTTTCTGCTTCAGGAAGTCGATGCGCTCTGTGATATTGGACATGTATTCCCGAGGGCTGATTCCAGTCCCCGAAAATGCCTGTCTTACAAAGCGCATCACTCGTGGTCGTGTATTGCCCTCCCTGAAGCAGTATAGTTTACCGATGAGTACCCTGGCCCCATCGATACGACGCTCGATCCTGTATCGCCAGGCTGGTACGGCTGGTTTTGGTCGAGTAGCTGCGTCACAATTTGGAAACTTGACGTTAGCTAAACGACATGCCGACACAGCCGCGCAATACAAGATCGAGTGTGTATCAACGAGATCCTCGCTGCTCTCGAAGAAATTCTTGAGCTGCGAGTCCAAGGCACACACTAGCGCCCTATTTTTTTTGTGCATAGGTAGCCGTGGTATTCGGGGTCTAAGTTCGGTTGGAGTGGACCTATACTCGCGAAACGCATCTTCCAGTGCGCTCCTCAGACGGATGTTGCACTGGCTACTTACTGTGTCAACCCTATCATCATCTTCTTCAACACGATTGGACCGCGGCGGGATGGCATCAATAGTTGACGCTTGTGCCGCGGTTTGTGCCAGAGTCGAGACGATTTGGTTGTTCAGTACCTCTGAGCGCAGCCTATCGAGTGCGATGTCGTCCAACCTGTGATTGCGTTGGATGACCCGCACCTGATCCGACAGTCGTTGGGCCGAGACGTTGACGGTTGGTTGCAGTTCCTGGAACAGAGACAGCAACCTATCACGGTACGCAGTGAGGTTAGTTCCCCCCTCTGTAGACCCGTAGTATGCGCGCATGACGTTCTCGTTCATAGTCTGAGTCCATCTCATGCGCTGCACACAACCACCGGCAGCGGGGACCCGGCTCGGGGCCGGATGGCCCCTAAGTCACAAGCTCCTCGGTGGCCAGCCTCTCCCCTGCCGACGTACAGGTGTTGGCGACGTCGGCGGAGAAAAATATTCGTCGCTCGAGCTCGAAGCAACTGCTACGGCCGGTGTCACAGCACTCTCGATGGGGCTGGATTCCGGCGGCGGCGGGGTGGGGCTGAGCGACTAATCAGGAGGTGGTAGACGTGCACGGCGAGCTGCTGATCTCGTCGGCATCTTCATCATTTAATTTTTGTTGTTATTTTCATGTTTTTATCGGAGGTGACATGACAGATGTCACCTCCGGTTCGGCAGTTTTTGATGAAAGTTGTTATCGTTCATTTTATTTATATAAAATTATGTTTTTATAATTTTGATTTTGCCTGTTATGGTTTCACGTAATATATAAATATAAAACTGATTCTAAAAATGATGTATTAGAAAATTGTGAGGAGATGACAAAAAAGACGTTGACGTTGACGTTGGTGTTGCTAGCATTATGTCGTTTATTTATTTAGTCGTCTTATTTTAATACATTTTTAAATATTAGAATGATTAAATAAAAAAATTAAAAATACATTTAAAAATATAAAAAAATAGTGATCCACCGGTGTCGGGAGCAGGGTCCAAGCTACCGGTGGTTAGGGCTCCAGAGATAGAAATCTCCTCACAATGCGAGCCGTATCGAGGAGTACTGCCTTCTGAATCAGGCCCTTGATCCAACCGCCTAACGAGAGCCTCGATAGATGTTGATCGAGGCTTTCGGCCATCAGGCCATTGGCCGATACGACAATCGGCACAATGACAGTTGAGCTCACATTCCACATGTGAACAACCTCGCGTGCTAAGTCAAGATATTTGATTTGTTTATCTTTCTCAGCTTTCACGAGGTTCCCGTCATGTGGAATGGTAACATCAATAATCATTGCGCGGCGCACTAATCGATCTATCACCACTATATCAGGTTTGTTGGCAATAACAGTCCTGTCAGTGATGATAGACCGATCCCAGTACAACGTGACATGGTCATTTTCGAGAACTGGGTCGGGCACATACTTGTAATACGGTACCTCAGAGTCGATAAGTTTATATTTCAAAGCAAGTTGCTGGTGAATAATCCTGGCTACTTGGTTATGCCTGTGCAAGTACTCGCTGTTAGCCAGACGAGAACAACCAGAGATAATATGTCTGATGGATTCACCCGGACGGTGGCATGCCCGACACACGTCAGCCGTCCCGTCCTTCATAATATGTCTCCGGTAGTTATTCGTCAAGATAACTTCGTCCTTAATTGCACAGACAAAACCTTCAGTTTCCCCGAAGAGGTCACTGAAACGCAGCCAGGATACGGACGCTAAGAAATCTACACCGGGCTCATGAAGAGCCCGATAGAAGCGCCCGTGAAGCTCCTTGCTTTGCCATACCTTCTTGCGGTCATCGGTAGTAAGTACTACAGGTTTGCGCCAGTTCTCTTTCGCCATGGAGAGCGGGGTGAGCCCCTTGTCCATTGCGACCACATCACGGTGCATACCCACTTCGGCTTTTAAAAAATATTCCCTGAGACTGCACACCTCGCGGTTGTGGAGGGTTTTCGCATTAAAAAATCCTCGACCCCCACACTTCCGCGGGATATACAGTCTCATCACCGATGATCGTGGGTGATGCATCCGGTTTGCGGTCAGCAGTGTACGGACCCTTCTATCTAGGGCGTCGAGTTCAGTCTGAGTCCATTTGAGTATGCCGAAAGAGTACATCAAAACCGGCATGACCCAACCATTGAAGGCGCGCACCTTATTTCCGCCCGAAAGAAGACTAATTAATACCTTCTTCAGGCGACAAAAGAAGCGCTCCTTCAACGATTTCTTCATGTCAGCATCGTTGATGCCTAACGCTTCCGACATACCCAAATACTTATAGCTTTCGGATGAGGAGAGGGATCTAAGGTGTATGGAATCCGAAAGTGGAATTCCCTCGGATTCCATAATCTTCCCCCCCTTTACATGCATGACTGCACATTTGTCCACACCAAATTCCATCCTGATGGCACTACTGAAAGTTTCAGTTACCTTCAGTAACATTATTACACACATCAACACCGTCTAGGGATATTTTGTATAAAGTTCTTAAATTCAAAAAATACTGGCCAGTTTTGAATTCTTTTGAAGAAAGCTTATTTTGTAAACCTTTTTGAACGATTCTAAATTTGAATTTGAAAAAATATATTAAAAACAAAAGATTTACGCGGCATAATGGTAGGGGACTCCGAAGGTTTCATTTACCTACAGTAGTTTTTGGCTATTTTTTTGTGTCAAATTTAAGTTTTATAACAAGTTATCGGTTAATTTCGAATTAATATTATTGTGTGCATCATGCAGCGGCGCCATTTAACGAGAGAGGAAATGTTAAGGGCAGTAGGCATGCTCCAAGCTGGGGCTACTCAACGGAGTATTGCTGAGGAGATTGGAACAAGACAAAACGTGATATCAAGGTTATGGTCACGTTATCGTGCTTCTGGTGATGTGGCTGAAAGACACCCAAGCGAGAAGCGCATAACCACACAACGACAAGACCAATTTTTGCAAGTTGCCGCAAGAAGACAACCAAATGTTACGGCCATGCAGTTGGTTCAGAGGCTCCAGTCAGAGCACCAGTTGCTTGTGAGTGACCAAACTGTAAGGAGAAGGCTGCATGAAGCTAACCTTCATGTTCGCAGACCGCTTCGTACTCCAGCACTACGCCGAGGAAATCGTGGACGACGACTAGAGTGGGCTCGTGAACATTTGCACTGGGAAGATAACCAGTGGTCTGTAGTGCGGTTTACCGATGAGTCCCGGTTCAGTTTCCATCCCGATACACGTAGAGTACGTGTTTGGCGAGTTCCTGGTCGTGAGAGCCGTCTACAACATCCTCAGGAAGTCCATTTATACCACGGCGGGACAATTATGGTTTGGGCGGGAATTCGTGTTGGTGGAAGAACAGACCTCGTTTGGATCAGAAACACCATAACGGCTGAAAAATACCGTAACGAGGTGCTAGTACCAATAATCTACCCCTATCGAATACAAATGGGCCAAGAATTCACGCTCATGCACGATAACGCCCGTCCGCACACAGCGAGAGTGGTGACGAGCTGGTTACAGGAGCACGACGTATCGGTCTTAGGCTGGCCCGCTCAATCGCCTGACCTAAACACCATAGAACACGCGTGGGACATGCTCCAAAGAAGGGCTTTGAGGAATTTCCCTGCAAACATTGCGACGGAAAAGCAACTTTTTTTGCATCTTACCCGGACCTGGGACAATATACCGCAGCAAGACTTGGATAACTTAATCCAAAGCATGAAAACCATTGCAGGACCGTTATTAACGTCATGGGCGGTTTTACTGACTACTGATTTTTCACATAACTGTTAATAACAGATTATTTTTTCCTTATTTTTCACTTTTTCTTGAGAAACACATTCATTGTTAGTTTTACCATTATTTCACGTTTGTTCTTTATTTGAATAAAAATGTGTTTACGCAAAAAAAATTAGTTTTCTTTTATTCTGGAGTGTAGTCTGATAAATGGGCTTTATAAACATATATGCATGTTGTATGTTATTTTTAATAAATTTTGAGTAAATTGAGTAAATCCAAAATATCCCTAGACAGTGTTGATGTGTGTATTATTATGTCGTTTATTTATTTAGTCGTCTTATTTTGTTACATTTTTAAATATTAGTAGGATTAAATAAAAAAATAAAAAAACATTTAAAAATATAAAAAAATAGTGATCCACCGGTGTCGGGAGCAGGGTCCAAGCTACCGGTGGTTAGGGCTTCAGAGATAGAAACCTCCTCACAATGCGAGCCGTATCGAGGAGTACTGCCTTCTGAATCAGGCCCTTGATCCAACCGCCTAACGAGAGCCTCGATAGATGTTGATCGAGGCTTTCGGCCATCAGGCCATTGGCCGATACGACAATCGGCACAATGACAGTTGAGCTCACATTCCACATGTCAACAACCTCGCGTGCTAAGTCAAGATATTTGATTTGTTTATCTTTCTCAGCTTTCACGAGGTTCCCGTCATGTGGAATGGTAACATCAACAATCATTGCGCGGCGCACTAATCGATCTATCACCACTATATCAGGTTTGTTGGCGACAACAGTCCTGTCAGTGATGATAGACCGATCCCAGTACAACGTGACATGGTCATTTTCGAGAACTGGGTCGGGCACATACTTGTAATACGGTACCTCAGAGTCGACAAGTTTATATTTCAAAGCAAGTTGCTGGTGAATAATCCTGGCTACTTGGTTATGCCTGTGCAAGTTCTCGCTGTTAGCCAGACGAGAACAACCAGAGATAATATGTCTGATGGACTCACCCGGACGGTGGCATGCCCGACACACGTCAGCCGTCCCGTCCTTCATAATATGTCTCCGGTAGTTATTCGTCAAGATAACTTCGTCCTTAATTGCACAGACAAAACCTTCAGTTTCCCCGAAGAGGTCACTGAAACGCAGCCAGGATACGGACGCTAAGAAATCTACACCGGGCTCATGAAGAGCCCGATAGAAGCGCCCGTGAAGCTCCTTGCTTTGCCATACCTTCTTGCGGTCATCGGTAGTAAGTACTACAGGTTTGCGCCAGTTCTCTTTCGCCATGGAGAGCGGGGTGAGCCCCTTGTCCATTGCGACCACATCACGGTGCATACCCACTTCGGCTTTTAAAAAATATTCCCTGAGACTGCACACCTCGCGGTTGTGGAGGGTTTTCGCATTAAAAAATCCTCGACCCCCACACTTCCGCGGGATATACAGTCTCATCACCGATGATCGTGGGTGATGCATCCGGTTTGCGGTCAGCAGTGTACGGACCCTTCTATCTAGGGCGTCGAGTTCAGTCTGAGTCCATTTGAGTATGCCGAAAGAGTACATCAAAACCGGCATGACCCAACCATTGAAGGCGCGCACCTTATTTCCGCCCGAAAGAAGACTAATTAATACCTTCTTCAGGCGACAAAAGAAGCGCTCCTTCAACGATTGCTTCATGTCAGCATCGTTGATGCCTAACGCTTCCGACATACCCAAATACTTATAGCTTTCGGATGAGGAGAGGGATCTAAGGTGTATGGAATCCGAAAGTGGAATTCCCTCGGATTCCATAATCTTCCCCCCCTTTACATGCATGACTGCACATTTGTCCACACCAAATTCCATCCTGATGGCACTACTGAAAGTTTCAGTTACCTTCAGTAACATTATTACACACATCAACACCGTCTAGGGATATTTTGTATAAAGTTCTTAAATTCAAAAAATACTGGCCAGTTTTGAATTCTTTTGAAGAAAGCTTATTTTGTAAACCTTTTTGAACGATTCTAAATTTGAATTTGAAAAAATATATTAAAAACAAAAGATTTACGCGGCATAATGGTAGGGGACTCCGAAGGTTTCATTTACCTACAGTAGTTTTTGGCTATTTTTTTGTGTCAAATTTAAGTTTTATAACAAGTTATCGGTTAATTTCGAATTAATATTATTGTGTGCATCATGCAGCGGCGCCATTTAACGAGAGAGGAAATGTTAAGGGCAGTAGGCATGCTCCAAGCTGGGGCTACTCAACGGAGTATTGCTGAGGAGATTGGAACAAGACAAAACGTGATATCAAGGTTATGGTCACGTTATCGTGCTTCTGGTGATGTGGCTGAAAGACACCCAAGCGAGAAGCGCATAACCACACAACGACAAGACCAATTTTTGCAAGTTGCCGCAAGAAGACAACCAAATGTTACGGCCATGCAGTTGGTTCAGAGGCTCCAGTCAGAGCACCAGTTGCTTGTGAGTGACCAAACTGTAAGGAGAAGGCTGCATGAAGCTAACCTTCATGTTCGCAGACCGCTTCGTACTCCAGCACTACGCCGAGGAAATCGTGGACGACGACTAGAGTGGGCTCGTGAACATTTGCACTGGGAAGATAACCAGTGGTCTGTAGTGCGGTTTACCGATGAGTCCCGGTTCAGTTTCCATCCCGATACACGTAGAGTACGTGTTTGGCGAGTTCCTGGTCGTGAGAGCCGTCTACAACATCCTCAGGAAGTCCATTTATACCACGGCGGGACAATTATGGTTTGGGCGGGAATTCGTGTTGGTGGAAGAACAGACCTCGTTTAGATCAGAAACACCATAACGGCTGAAAAATACCGTAACGAGGTGCTAGTACCAATAATCTACCCCTATCGAATACAAATGGGCCAAGAATTCACGCTCATGCACGATAACGCCCGTCCGCACACAGCGAGAGTGGTGACGAGCTGGTTACAGGAGCACGACGTATCGGTCTTAGGCTGGCCCGCTCAATCGCCTGACCTAAACACCATAGAACACGCGTGGGACATGCTCCAAAGAAGGGCTTTGAGGAATTTCCCTGCAAACATTGCGACGGAAAAGCAACTTTTTTTGCATCTTACCCGGACCTGGGACAATATACCGCAGCAAGACTTGGATAACTTAATCCAAAGCATGAAAACCATTGCAGGACCGTTATTAACGTCATGGGCGGTTTTACTGACTACTGATTTTTCACATAACTGTTAATAACAGATTATTTTTTCCTTATTTTTCACTTTTTCTTGAGAAACACATTCATTGTTAGTTTTACCATTATTTCACGTTTGTTCTTTATTTGAATAAAAATGTGTTTACGCAAAAAAAATTAGTTTTCTTTTATTCTGGAGTGTAGTCTGATAAATGGGCTTTATAAACATATATGCATGTTGTATGTTATTTTTAATAAATTTTGAGTAAATTGAGTAAATCCAAAATATCCCTAGACAGTGTTGATGTGTGTATTATTATGTCGTTTATTTATTTAGTCGTCTTATTTTGTTACATTTTTAAATATTAGTAGGATTAAATAAAAAAATAAAAAAACATTTAAAAATATAAAAAAATAGTGATCCATCGGTGTCGGGAGCAGGGTCCAAGCTACCGGTGGTTAGGGCTTCAGAGATAGAAACCTCCTCACAATGCGAGCCGTATCGAGGAGTACTGCCTTCTGAATCAGGCCCTTGATCCAACCGCCTAACGAGAGCCTCGATAGATGTTGATCGAGGCTGTCGGCCATCAGGCCATTGGCCGATACGACAATCGGCACAATGACAGTTGAGCTCACATTCCACATGTCAACAACCTCGCGTGCTAAGTCAAGATATTTGATTTGTTTATCTTTCTCAGCTTTCACGAGGTTCCCGTCATGTGGAATGGTAACATCAACAATCATTGCGCGGCGCACTAATCGATCTATCACCACTATATCAGGTTTGTTGGCGACAACAGTCCTGTCAGTGATGATAGACCGATCCCAGTACAACGTGACATGGTCATTTTCGAGAACTGGGTCGGGCACATACTTGTAATACGGTACCTCAGAGTCGACAAGTTTATATTTCAAAGCAAGTTGCTGGTGAATAATCCTGGCTACTTGGTTATGCCTGTGCAAGTTCTCGCTGTTAGCCAGACGAGAACAACCAGAGATAATATGTCTGATGGACTCACCCGGACGGTGGCATGCCCGACACACGTCAGCCGTCCCGTCCTTCATAATATGTCTCCGGTAGTTATTCGTCAAGATAACTTCGTCCTTAATTGCACAGACAAAACCTTCAGTTTCCCCGAAGAGGTCACTGAAACGCAGCCAGGATACGGACGCTAAGAAATCTACACCGGGCTCATGAAGAGCCCGATAGAAGCGCCCGTGAAGCTCCTTGCTTTGCCATACCTTCTTGCGGTCATCGGTAGTAAGTACTACAGGTTTGCGCCAGTTCTCTTTCGCCATGGAGAGCGGGGTGAGCCCCTTGTCCATTGCGACCACATCACGGTGCATACCCACTTCGGCTTTTAAAAAATATTCCCTGAGACTGCACACCTCGCGGTTGTGGAGGGTTTTCGCATTAAAAAATCCTCGACCCCCACACTTCCGCGGGATATACAGTCTCATCACCGATGATCGTGGGTGATGCATCCGGTTTGCGGTCAGCAGTGTACGGACCCTTCTATCTAGGGCGTCGAGTTCAGTCTGAGTCCATTTGAGTATGCCGAAAGAGTACATCAAAACCGGCATGACCCAACCATTGAAGGCGCGCACCTTATTTCCGCCCGAAAGAAGACTAATTAATACCTTCTTCAGGCGACAAAAGAAGCGCTCCTTCAACGATTGCTTCATGTCAGCATCGTTGATGCCTAACGCTTCCGACATACCCAAATACTTATAGCTTTCGGATGAGGAGAGGGATCTAAGGTGTATGGAATCCGAAAGTGGAATTCCCTCGGATTCCATAATCTTCCCCCCCTTTACATGCATGACTGCACATTTGTCCACACCAAATTCCATCCTGATGGCACTACTGAAAGTTTCAGTTACCTTCAGTAACATTATTATTATTATGTCGTTTATTTATTTAGTCGTCTTATTTTGTTACATTTTTAAATATTAGTAGGATTAAATAAAAAAATAAAAAAACATTTAAAAATATAAAAAAATAGTGATCCACCGGTGTCGGGAGCAGGGTCCAAGCTACCGGTGGTTAGGGCTCCAGAGATAGAAACCTCCTCACAATGCGAGCCGTATCGAGGAGTACTGCCTTCTGAATCAGGCCCTTGATCCAACCGCCTAACGAGAGCCTCGATAGATGTTGATCGAGGCTGTCGGCCATCAGGCCATTGGCCGATACGACAATCGGCACAATGACAGTTGAGCTCACATTCCACATGTCAACAACATCGCGTGCTAAGTCAAGATATTTGATTTGTTTATCTTTCTCAGCTTTCACGAGGTTCCCGTCATGTGGAATGGTAACATCAACAATCATTGCGCGGCGCACTAATCGATCTATCACCACTATATCAGGTTTGTTGGCGACAACAGTCCTGTCAGTGATGATAGACCGATCCCAGTACAACGTGACATGGTCATTTTCGAGAACTGGGTCGGGCACATACTTGTAATACGGTACCTCAGAGTCGACAAGTTTATATTTCAAAGCAAGTTGCTGGTGAATAATCCTGGCTACTTGGTTATGCCTGTGCAAGTTCTCGCTGTTAGCCAGACGAGAACAACCAGAGATAATATGTCTGATGGACTCACCCGGACGGTGGCATGCCCGACACACGTCAGCCGTCCCGTCCTTCATAATATGTCTCCGGTAGTTATTCGTCAAGATAACTTCGTCCTTAATTGCACAGACAAAACCTTCAGTTTCCCCGAAGAGGTCACTGAAACGCAGCCAGGATACGGACGCTAAGAAATCTACACCGGGCTCATGAAGAGCCCGAAAGCGCCCGTGAAGCTCCTTGCTTTGCCATACCTTCTTGCGGTCATCGGTAGTAAGTACTACAGGTTTGCGCCAGTTCTCTTTCGCCATGGAGAGCGGGGTGAGCCCCTTGTCCATTGCGACCACATCACGGTGCATACCCACTTCGGCTTTTAAAAAATATTCCCTGAGACTGCACACCTCGCGGTTGTGGGGTTTTCGCATTTAAAAATCCTCGACCCCCACACTTCCGCGAGATTTACAGTCTCATCACCGATGATCGTGGGTGATGCATCCGGTTTGCGGTCAGCAGTGTACGGACCCTCAAGGGCGTCGAGTTCAGTCTGAGTCCATTTGAGTATGCCAAAAGAGTACATCAAAACCGGCATGACCCAACCATTGAAGGCGCGCACCTTATTTCCGCCTGAAAGAAGACTAATTAATACCTTCTTCAGGCGACAAAAGAAGCGCTCCTTCAACGATTGCTTCATGTCAGCATCGTTGATGCCTAACGCTTCCGACATACCCAAATACTTATAGCTTTCGGATGAGGAGAGGGATCTAAGGTGTATGGAATCCGAAAGTGGAATTCCCTCGGATTCCATAATCTTCCCCCCCTTTACATGCATGACTGCACATTTGTCCACACCAAATTCCATCCTGATAGCACTACTGAAAGTTTCAGTTACCTTCAGTAGCTCCATCAGATGCAATTTGTTAGGGGCAAAGAGTTTCAAATCATCCATGTAGAGGAGGTGAGATATGACCTGACCACCTCTCTTCAACCGATAGCCTAGACCTGAGTCCTCCAGCAGTGTGCTTAGAGGATTCAGGGCTAAGCAGAACCAAAGTGGACTCAAACTGTCGCCCTGAAATATTCCCCGCTTAATCCATACAGGCTCATCATTCCCCTGGATCTGTCAACACCCTGGATAGCGAAGGACCGTCTTCCACTGTCTTATACACGACTCAAGGAAGGTGCGTAGAGTTGCATCTATCTTGTGCAACTCCAGCACCCTCATGAGCCATGTATGTGGCACCGAGTCGTAGGCCTTCTTATAATCTATTATTATTATTTATATATATATATATATATAATATAATCGGTCTTCGGAGAACGGTTGCGGAATCAGCTTCACGAGGTACTTGGTCAATTGCCTTTTCGAAGTCAATGAATACCATGTGTAAGTTTTTATGCGCATCTCTGTATTTCTCGCACAGCTGGGGGAAAGTGAAGATGGCATCCGTTGTTCTCCAAACAGGCATAAAACCGAATTGGTTTTGGGAAATTGACCTATCGTCTCTGTCACCTTTCAATATGTTTCTTCGAAGCTTTCATACTAAGTGACATTAGCTGTATTCCTCTATATTTGTTGCACTCCAGTACCTCACCTTTCTTTTTAAAGACATGGCTTCTTCTAGCAATAACTTATTGAAGAATAAAGCAGTTATAATTTTTTTGACCTGCTGATCTATCCATTGTGTCACATAGCTTGTCCTGGGCTTTTGCTCTCACTATAGTTACAGCTTTCTAGCCTTTTTAGGGTTCCGTACCTCAAAAGGAAAAACGGAACCCTTATTAGATCACTGTGTTGTCCGTCTGTCAACACTCTTTTTCTCAGGAACGCGTAGAGTTATCAAGTTGAAATTAATATCAAGTACTTAAGTTTACCTTAAGTACTTGATATTAATTTCAACTTAACAATCCCTTAAAGCAGTGAAAAAATCAAACTTCTAAGTCAACGCAATCAAAAGATACGGGCGTTTATGTTCCGTTTATGCCGTATATTTTGACACTCGCAAGGGAATCAAAACCTATAGGGTACTGCGCGTTGACCTAGAATCATGAAATTTGGCAAGAAGCAATGTCATGTAGCACTACTTGAAGTATGACCAGTATGAATTTAGGTTTTTCGGATTCTTTCCTATAGGAAAGAATCCGAAAAACGTAATTTGTAGGTATATTACAAAAAAAAACCTGTGATAAACTATGTTCGTAAGTAGTACGGAACCCTCGGTGCACGAGTCCGACTCGCACTTGACAGGTTTTTTTAGAGCATCATACTCTTTTTTTCTGCTATCAAACTAACATTCTCATCTTCTACGCTCCGCCATTCCTTGAACTTTCTCTTCTAGATGACTAAATTAATTATGGGGAAACTTCTACCTCACATTCTTTATATTATTTATAATTTCTCTAAAAGGACGAACAAAATACACACAACGGACATCGGTCCGCATGCATTTCCGGCCTATATATAAAAAATGTTCTATTTGAACACGCATTTTTTTAATATTACATAGAGCCGTAAGGCATTAAGTCCGCCTTTGTACCTTTTTGTGCGAAAAGTTTAAATAAATAAATAAAGGTGGCCATACGACTTCCTCAACTTTTCAAGCCAGCCCCGCTGTTGGGTCTCGTGTTGCTTGCTAGACCAGTTGTTACATGTGTGTGTGTGTGTGTGTGTTAGTTACATGTGTATGTGATACATCTATTTTTAAACTAGCTTTTAATGAACTAAAAAATCCTAAATAACACTTTCGTAAACATTGATTTTAGTATTCAGTCAAAAGGCTGAGACGTGAACGTCTTTGTTCTTACCCTGTAAGATAAGTTTTATAAGATTTGACTTATATCATAATGGAAACTATCTCATTGTTTACTGTTTCGAGTTACTTGTGTATGGTTTTCGGAACAGTTCCAGTTTAGTGTAGCGGCGTCCTCGTTGTTATACTTGCTTACGAAGTGTTCACTGTCTCCGCGGTAGTCAGCGCGCTCGCACTTGCCTTGTCGTAGCTCGTACATTGACATCAGCGTCACCTGCTGCCCACTGCTCCGCGTCTTGACGGGTAGAGGAAGAGGAAGGGGAGGAGTGACAACGACAATGAACACATAAAGACATTAAATGACATTTTATTATTAGAGTAAGTTATACGCGAACGTCGCCGTCGCAGTGTCATCGTCACACACTCACACCGGCGCAGCGGGGGCGGCGACGGCGGCGGCGACGGTGGCGGCGGCGGAGCGTGCCGGACGCTTCATCGCTTACGTCGCTACTGTTCGATACTTATAGTTCCCTAATAATTACTTTATTTACAAAAGTTTTAACTAACATTACATCATAGTAATTCGAAGTGATCGTCCAAGCCGTAATTCATTAGGCCTTAGCGAGGGCGAGATTAATATTTACATATATGTACAGGAAAAATTATCAGTGGAACGATAGTTGCCTATGAAAGTTTCATCGACATCGACTACGATAGTCCGTAGTACCGTTTTTATTAACACAACACAGACCTTCACCAACATGTTCATGTACACGAACTACCACTCACGCAAAGATAGAGCGTTCCACAACAGTTCCATGTTCGAGTAGCACGAGGCCCGACTCTACAGAGCGAGCGAGGCGCGCGAAGAGATGTGCGCGGCGGCGGGCGGCGCGCGCGAGCGCTGTTAGAAGTGCGCGCGAGCGCTGCCGTTCCAGCGCGCGTCCGACGTGCTCGTGAGCTCGGTGGCGGACGCCGGGTAGTACACGGTGGGCGCGGGCGACGGCGCGCGCCTCGTCCGGCCGGCGCTGCCGCTCGGTATGCTGGCGCCGCGGGAGCCTCGCGCCTCCGAGCGCCGCAGCGTTCCGTTGCGCGCGAGCCGCAGCGACACGCGCTCACCGCACGAAGCGAACGAGTCATCTCGCGTATGCTCCGGTGAGTCACGAGTGCCTCCGCGCGTGCGCATACCTCCCGCACAAAACATTTTCAAGAACACACGCTTGAACTTCTCTCCAAATATTACGTAGATGACGAAATTGACGCTGCTGTTGATGGTGACCAGCAGGTTGCTCGTCTTGACGAGCGGGTCCAGCTTATCGAACTGGTCGCCCAGGAACACTTCAAACGAGTTGGTGACGAGCGGCAGCAGGTTGCACAGGAAGAACACCAGTACGACCACCAGCAGCATGGTGGCCAGGCCAAGCTCGCGGCGCTGTACGCGCGAGAGGCGCGCACGCTCGGCCTGCGCGCGCCTCACCTGCCGCACGATGCACGCGTTTAGCGCCGCCAGCGCCGAGAACGGCACGATGTACATCACGATCATGTATAAGGAGTGGATGTAGACCACGATGTAGGACTCGGTGCGGAAGTCAAGGTCGGCGGTGACGCAGTACACCGGCTCACCGTCCACGAAGCGCTCGATCACCTCAGCCTCGAAGAACTTGGGTGCGTTGTAGGCGAAGGCGAAGGCGGCCGTGCCCAGCACGTACCAGCGCGCGCGCGACGACGTGCACAGCGCCTTGGCGCGGAACGGGTGGCACACCGCCACCCAGCGCTCCACCGTCACGATGAGCGTGAGGTACACGGACATGGTCTGCGCGGCGTTGGCGATGGGGTAGGCGTAGGGCGTGATGTGCGGGCACACGTGGTAGTAGTAGTAGCGCAGGTGGCCGGTGTACGGGAACACGGCCGTGAGCCCGAACAGCAGCACCGAGGTGAGGATGAGCACGGTGTCGCAGGCCGCCAGCCCCACCAGCAGGCAGTTGATGGACGAGCGCATCTGCGGGCGCGACAGCACCAGCACGGACAGCGCGTTGCCCAGCAAGCCAGCCGCACCGATGGCGTTGAGCAGCACGCCGTGCACCACGAAGCGGAACAGCTGGTCAGCGGGCTCCACGCCCACGTCGGAGTCGCAGCCTTCGTCCGAAGCGTTGCTCATGGTGGGGGGCGGCCTGGGCGCGCACCCCCCGCGCTCACCAGCCGCCACCCGCTCCCGCCTGCAGACAACAAACGCACGCCTTGTAATCATCGTCTTCGGCAATAATCTCTGCGGCCTTGGTAAACTGACCAAATGCGTAATTAATAAGAGACATAAAAACCGACCAAGTTCGTGTAGGAGCGCGCGCCCCGGCGGCGTCGGCCTCATGGTTTATTTAAATAAATAAATAAACATTTATTTCAGAATCACGTCCACATTTGTTAGTAACAATGTAAGCTTATAAACTAGTGTTAAACGATTAGTTCACCCATTTTGAAAAGCGTCATCTTAAACTGGGCCGTACAAGGTGCAAGCCTGTGGGCCAACATCCCCCCTCGAACAGCCAGCGACCTGCGCTCCCGCTCTACATCGACGTTATCTTTCAAATCGTCTCAGACCCAATGACCCAGATATTTAAAGTTTGCAACTCCTTGACTGTCTGTCTGTCTTCGATTTGACTGCCTACTGTAGTTTGTGGTACTGAGCCCTTATTGTGCGAGCCCGAATCGCTTTTCATTCATACTTTTACCTTTTTTACAATCCATCCATGTTTTCTTTGATCTGAAAGACAGTCTCACATTTATTTTATTAAATACTCATCACTCACATGGCCAAGCTACATTTCAATCCATACATTCGCTGCCAACATATACATATAATTCTATATTTATAGTACATACTTTTTTTTTTTTTTTTTTTTAGTTTGGGAAATCATCAAATGACCCCTCCCGCTCTGGGTGGAGCAGAAGGGAGTGTCAGACTCTTACTGACTAAAACCCACCCGTGTTCCTTCCTTAGCCCTTTATGTACCAGGGCAGCGGTAACCCTTACGGACGATCCCGCTACCCCGGCAGGATAGTACATACTAATTCCATGATTAACGAATAATCATTTTCCTCCACTCTATTCTATGACACTACTAAGTGTCAAGTGTCATAGAATGGATTTATGTCCCTCAAATTGTAAATAGAAAAAACTATAAAGTCTTAGTCATAAAGTTGATTTTTCATTACCAACAGAAGTACGGAAAGAATTGTCTTGAAAAGGAGAACCCTCTAATACGCCAGTTTCCATTCCAGGAAGTAGTAACGACTAATGTAGCCCACCTTGGCTGAGTAGTTACGTGCACAGAGCGAACACGTGAGAATGTCTGTCACGGTTGCTTGTTATACAGCACGCATCAGAAAGATATTGTGCTTGACAACACAGCCGGGCAGCCGTGCGAGAGGCGCGGGCGACGGGCGACGCGGCTAAACATCACGCCACCTTCGCTCACCGAATGGCCGGGCCGCAGCGGGTGGCGTGAGCATCACACCACCTTGCGCGGACCAATGGCGGCGCACGTCCACGCACCGGTGGGACCGGGGCGCGAGCGGCGGCCGAGGTGCGCTCCGGTAGACGATCGCGGCTCCCGAACACTTGCCTTCACGGGACATCAGCGACCCGTCGAGACAACAACCGAAACGATTGTAACGGGTCCATAGAATCTTGTAATCTTGTAAAAATAATATTTAATTTTTGAAGTTAATAATTATTCATTGCTTACAAAGAGAATTTTGTTTTGCACGTTATTTAGTTACCCTACGCAAAGGCGTTAACAGTGTTCATATGTAACTCTCCATTAGACCAACTAGGTAATCGCGAAAATATTATTAAGTGTCCCATACAGTACTTCAATAGCTACTCGACCCAAATGTACTATGTAAATGTACTATGTGTAATGGGGCGGCAACGGCAGGTATTTTTTCCGTGATTATGATGTTGGTCGTTTAATAAATACAATCTCTTGATTTCTTAAATACCTTAAGTAAATCTGGACTGAGGTTTGTCTTTTAAATTGTAAAGAGAAACAAACTTTAGGCGTTGGACGTAAAGTTTCTCTTGCATTACCAATGGAAGTAGGTACGGTAAGAACAGTCTTGAAAAGGTGAATATGTACTGGTACCCTCCCGTACAATGTGGCTCTGTTCATTAATCTCCTGAATTAGTAGACGACTCGAGGACTCTTGGTATAACAACTCGACACCGACTGGTATGACTATAATATTCGTGCTTACGTTGAATCCATGCTTGGACAAAGTAATCCAGGTAAATGATAATTTTTGCTGGGAACAATTTTTGAAGTGAAAACTTCTTTGCGGCGTTGTGCACTTTTTTTTTGTGTTGGTTAAAAAATGTTAAACTGTTTGTTTGTTAAATTGTTCAAATGTTAAACACGTGACCTGATCGAAAATTCGTAAGACGAAGGGAGAGTAGACCGCATTCCAAAATATCAAAAAAGCACAACGTTAATTCAAACTAAGCAACTTTGTGCACAAATCATTGGGAAACGATTTTTTTTTGCTGTTAAAATTCATCGTTTACGGTAGTGCGCAATGTAACGCACGCAAAACATTGTGATTACGGGTGCAGGCAACGGTACAGGCATCGTGGGAGTATTTAAAGTTACGCCTTACATTTCAAACTTGTTTTCGTAAAAACCATCAAATAAAGTTGGACCTTCGATATCTCCGTAACCAGTAGTACAGACGCCAGCACATCAAGCTACTACAATCTGTCAAAGCAGGTCAGCAAAAGCCCATCCAACTTTGCCGAAACATGTACCTCGAGGTACACGTGCACCAAATCGTAGAGACAAAATAGAGGAATTCGAAAATAATTGTGTTTTTATCCATAAATAATTTAAAACTACATAATAAATTATTTAAAGTTTTAATAACCTGTAACACAATTAAATCATGTGGCAGCTTTACATGTACGGGTTGACATTAGGAGTATGTGTGTTCTGTGGACATTATTTCGTGGGTAAATGTC
The DNA here is from genome assembly GCA_947507525.1 of Apamea epomidion. Taxonomy (NCBI): domain Eukaryota; kingdom Metazoa; phylum Arthropoda; class Insecta; order Lepidoptera; family Noctuidae; genus Apamea; species Apamea epomidion. Next base: position 22,807,041 of record OX382226.1, on the reverse strand, counting down.
ATTCACATGTCATTCCGTTCGTTCCTGGCTTGATTTACATAATATGTTAAGCTGGGATATGACGGAGATCAGAGTCCCATCATGTTGGAACCCTTGGATGTCGACGCTAAGTCATTTTTTATCGAGTTTGTTAATCGCTCTGATAGACTTCTAATACTGCTTCTAAAATTGAGTACTGTTCATCAACATTCACAAGTAAAGAGGATTGATAGACTGCGTGCGTACCGCGAAACTCTAACGCCGAGGTCGCCGCGGAATGTGAAACGTGGAGGAACTAACCCAAACGGGCAGACACATGCGGGCAGACGACATTGGCGGTCGTCTCAAATGTAATTAAATTTTTGATGCGCAACATTTTTGTAACAGATTTAATTCATTTTGGTCAGATTCACACGGGATTGTACATACATAACTTGGTTTTTGTAAAATATTAAAAGTATTTAGTTTCACTAGAATTTATTTTTTCGTCGTTAATTTTATCTTGTCTTTTTGTTTGTTTTGTGTTGTTTTTATTTGTTCTTTTATTTTGTCTTGTCTTGTCTTTCTTTTATAATTAAGGAAGTGTTGTAGGTTTTGTTGCTTCTTATTATTTTTGGGCTTGGCACCGATTTCAAACAGATGAGTAGGTACTTAGCCCATAATTATAATAGTATTTTATTTATTTAAGTTAATAGCTAGCATTGATTTGAAAAACGAATATAGTGTAAAAAATTAGACATCCATTATAATACTTTGCTGAGCATTCTTTTGGATTAATGATCGAGTTCAGTTTATTTTTTGCTTTTTAGTGCAGTAGTGCTTTATTTTTACTTTTGAATTTTCACTTTTTATTGCAGAAGTGTTTTTTGGTTTGGTTTTTAGTACAGTAGTACTCTCTGCTTTTTTTTTGAAGTCGGTTAATTTTTTTTCTTAAAAAGTTTTTTATTTTTCCGTTTTTTGTGTAATTAGAATTTTTGCCTTTGTTAAGAATCACTATGGCAGACCAACTAACGGGGCCGCCCGCGTGAGGGCAAACAGAACTAAAGAAACTAATACTGCAAATAAGGAACGATTAACTAAGTGTCGCAAACGAAGCGCTATGTCCCGTTCCCAAGAATCAGAGTTAGCTCGTCACGCTAGGTTATCTCAGATGAGAAATTACAGGCGTACTTAATTATCACAAGAGTCGCCAAATGATAGGAGCTGTCGACTCTATCGTATTCAAGAACGATTGAGTGACGAGTCGTCTGAACAGCGTGAACATCGACTGGGTGTTATACGAGAACGGTTGAGCAATGAGCCTCCCGATCAACGTGATCACCTACTCGGTGTTATACGAGAACGGTTGAGCAATGAGACTCCCGATCAACGTGATCACCGACTCGGTGTGATACGAGATCGGTTGAGTAATGAGACTCCCGAACAACGTGAACACCGACTCGACGTTATCCATCAACGACGAAGAACTGAACCTGCCGATCAACGAATCCGAAGACTGACGGCAATGAGAGAGCGTAACTGTGAATCAATGCGAATTGAAAATGAGGAACATAGACGTAATCGCTTGGAGAGACAGAAGGATGTATGTCGTAGAAATCGCTTTATTGGATTCTTTTCAATCGGCCATCAATGTTTTTGCAGATGTAGCATGTAGCATCTGTAAAAAAAATTGTACCCTATGCAAAGATGCAATCTAGAAACTGCGTGTAGTCGAGATTTACTACCCAATGAATTGATAGAAATGCATAAAAATTGTTACATGTTCTAGATGCTTAACCAATCTGAGAATTTATTTATTTCACTTTAAGAAGTATTTATTAGTTTTTAGACTAGATGCTGATAATTCTGGCTGCAGCATCAGGCCAGACTTATGTCAACATTGTATTGAACTTAAAATTAAGTCCTGTTTAAAATGAGCCTAAACACGACTACGGTGCTGTAATTTCAAGGTTTGTACTTTTTCTGATGCTCCTGGCTTCAGCATCAGGTCTCTATGTACTTCGGTGTTCCTCATTAACAGTACGTTTATCCACACATCGAGCCCTTTTCAATGAGCCTAAACACGATATATCTGCTGTTAGTTGTCGAGGAGTTAGGTACTCTGCAGACTATCCTGACTGCAGCATCAGGCCATGACTTGATGATCATGAGACCAAATGTGGCAAATGCCCTATCAAACATCAAAACAATTTACTAAAACATTTGCCTGTTCGAGTAACTTCTTACTGTTAAGGAGTTGTACCTTCCATCATCAGCCCAGCTACCTGAGATGGTGACAGCCATACGCAAATACACAAGATACTTCATAAAATAAGCGAAAAACAATAAGTAAGCCTATAAAATTTGAGGGTTGCCCTCGATTTCTCTAAGATCCCATCATCAGATCCTAATTTGGTGACAGTGGGACCACCTCAGAACTATCTACTTTGAACTAAAAAAGAATTTTGAAAATCCGTCGACAATTGGCGGAGTATTCGATGAACAAACATACAAAAAAAAAAAAAACACAAACATCCGAACATTGTACCTCCTCCTTTTTGTGAAGTCGGTAAAAATGGATCTTCGACATGTATGTACGCCCCCATAACTTTCGAACGACTGCACCAAATTGGATATATTTTTTTTTGTGTTCGTTTTTGTCAGGACAAGGTTTGTATTCATAATTTGACCCGGTAGGTGGCGCTGCATTTTCGGGTGGGATGACGTCTGTCGGGTCCGCTAGGTTCTATCAATCAATCAGCGTTTTACTATAGTACTTCAGTACTATAGGAGTAGTGTAGGAGTAGGTTAGGAGTAGGGTAGGGTAGGAGTAGTGTAGGAGTAGGGTAGGGGGTAGGACACCACGTGAACGAAGTAGCGCAGGGCAGCTAGAAATTCTCACTGTACCATGCCTCTATATTCTGGTCCTGCTTAGTCATTTTATTAAAAATATCCATAAGTTTGAGACAGAAGAACAGAGACATAAGAATAAAAACGCGAAGAAAGGATCTACCTAATTTCATACAGCCTAAGATTAATGTCGTTAAGCATGCCTCAAGAGTGCAATCAGTAAATATGTACAATAAATTGCCTTTACAATTTAAAAACACTATTGAATCCAAACGCATTCAAGAGAAAATTAAAGTAATTGTTATTGAAGAAATGTTATTACAGCATAGAAGACTTTCTCAAAGATAAAAGTAGTTCGAACTAATATGTAATTATAGTTTAATGACTTTAAATGATATAAGTATGTAACATTCTATCATGACATCGCATTTTAAATAATTTTATTGACATACATTTCTTGAATTTAATTTATATTAAATTTTGAATGAATATTAAGTTACATTATTATAATGAATGATGACTAATAATGTTGTGACCAATGTGGAATGTAATATTAAGTTACATTATTATAATGAATGATGACTAATAATATTGTGACCAATGTGGAATGTAATTTTTTTTCTTCTTTTTTTCTCTCATTTCTGGCTTTACTATGATTAGGTACTTAATTTTATGTTACATTTATTGTTATTTTTAAAACCACTGTTCGACACAAATGTAAATTTGTTGGTGCATGAATAAATAAATAAAATAGATAATTTATATGGCAAAACAACGTTTGCCGGGTCAGCTAGTATGTAATACATCAGGATAATACCAAAACATCCTGGAATAGACATTCGAATATCGACGCAACTTACTTGTTTCTGTAAATTGTCCAAAATAAATTGAAAAAAAGTAGTAAAGGTATATTTCATCTTATTATTTTTTTTGATTTTTTTAATTCTCAATTTGTATCAATTTGTATCAATTTGTATCAATTTGTATCAATTTGTATCAATTTGTATCAAGTAGAAAGTGGGAGAGGGCACTGACTTGTGTAATACAGGTTTTTACCTAGCTCAGAAGTCAGGGTTTTAATAGGATTCTGGTAAAAAAGTTTGTGAATAAATTTATTTTTATTATCTCCTTTATTACATTTAAATACTCACAAATTACATTTTTTAAACAAAAGGATAACAAAAAACATTTAAAAATATAAAATATAGTAGCCCACCGGTATCGGGACCAGGGTCCAAGCTACCGGCGGTCAGGGCTCCAGAGAGAGGAACTTCCTGACAATGCGAGCCGTGTCCAGAAGTACCGCTTTCTGAATCAAGCCCTTGATCCAGCTGCCCAACGAGAGCCTCCTCAGGTGTTGGTCGAGGCTCTGGGCTAAAGCCATTGGCTGTCACGACTATCGGCACAATGATTGCTGAGTCTACATGCCACATTTCGACAACCTCGCGAGCCAAGTCAAGATACTTGATTTGTTTATCTTTCTCGGCTTTCACGAGGTTCTAATCATGCGGGACGGTTATGTCAACCACCACTATATCAGGCTTATTGGCAACAATAGTCCTGTCAGTGATGATGGATCGATCCCAGTACAATGTGATATTTCCATTTTCGAGAACTGGGTCGGGCACATACCTGCTGTACGGCACCTCAGATTCCACAAGGCTGTATTTCAGAGCAAGCTGCTGATGGATTATCCTGGCTACAAGGTTGTGGCTATGCAAGTACTCTCCGTTAGCTAGACGAGAACACCCGGAGACAATATGCCTGATTGATTCTCCTGGCCGGTGGCATGCCCAACAGATGTCAACCGTGCCGTCTTTCACAATAAATCTCCGGTAATTGTTCGTCATCATAACTTCGTCCATAATTGCACAGACAAAACCTTCGGTTTCTCCAAAGAGGTCACCGAAACGCAGCCAGGCTACGGACGCTAGTAGATCTACATCGGGTCCATGTAGGGCCCGGTAAAAGCGTCCGTGAACCTCCTTACTCTGCCATACTTCCATGCGATCATTAGTATCAAGCACTACTGGCTTGCGCCAGTTTTCTTTAGCCAAGGAGAGCGGGGTGAGGCCCTTGTCCACCGCAACCACATCTCGATGCATCCCCACGTCGGTTTCTAGGAAATATTCCCTGAGACTGCATATCTCGCGATTGTGGAGGGTCTTAGCGTTTAAAAAGCCTGGACTTCCACATTTTCGCGGGATATACAGCCTCATTACCGATGACCGTGGGTAATGCATTCGATTTGTAGTCAGCAGCGTACGGACCCTCCTATCCAGGGCCTCGAGTTCGGTTTGAGTCCATTCGAGTATGCCGAAAGAGTACATCAAAACCGGCATGACCCAACTATTGAAGGCGCGCACCTTGTTTCCGCCTGATAAAATACTATTAAATACTTTTTTCAGGCGGCCAAAGAAGCGCTCCTTCAACGATTGCTTCATGTCAGTAACATTGATGCCCAACGCTTCCGACATACCCAAATACTTATTGGTTTCGGATGCGGAGAGGGTTCTAAGGTTTGTGGAATCCGAGATTTGGGTTCCCACGGATTCCACAATCTCCCCTTGCTTTACATGCATGACCGCACATTTGTCCACACCAAATTCCATCCTGATGGCGCTACTGAAAGTTTCAGAAATTTTCAGTAGCTTCATCAGTTGCAAATTGTTGGGGCAAAGAGTTTTAAGTCATCCATGTAGAGGAGTTGAGATATAACCTGACCACCTCTCCTCAGCTGATAGCCTAGACCTGAATCTTCTAGCAGCGTGCTTAGAGGATTCAAGGCTAAACAGAACCAAAGCAGACTCAAACTGTCGCCTTGGAATATACCTCGCTCGATCCTTATCGGCTCGCTATTCCTTTGGATATTTCGACATCCTGGATAGCGAAGGACCGTTCCCCATTGCCCCATACACGTCATCAGGAAGGTGCGCAGAGTTGTATCTGCTTTATACAACTCCAGCACCCTCATGAGCCATGTATGTGGCACCGAGTCATAGGCCTTCTTATAATCTATCCAACATGTCGACAGATCCTTTCGAGAACGACGAACCTGTTGGCTTATAGCTATATCAATGAGGAGTAGCTCCTTAGTACCGCGGGACCCATTCTTACATCCATTTTGAGAGACAGACATGATGGATTTGCTGTCTATATGTTTATTAATTTTAGCTCTCAAAATGGATGTAAGAACTTTATAGACCGTTGGAAGACAAGTGATCGGTCTATAATTTTTGGGGTCCGCGGTACTACCTGATTTATGGAGCAAGTGGGTTATTCCTGTCGTTAGAAACTGGGGCAGCAATCCTGACTCTAAGGCTGACTGGAACTGATGCCAAGGGATGCCAAGGGGGCGTGCGACCTTTGGAACCACTTTATCCAAAAATTGTGCAGCCCGTCCGGCCCTGGAGACTTCCAGTTAGGTAACGGACGAACTGCACGAGCAACATCTTGGGGGCTGATGATAAGTGCCCCCATTTCTGGTATTAGATCGCACGCTTGCTCGATCTTCCCAGTCCAATCACCTTCGGTGTGACTGACAGGCACCGACCAGATGTTTCGCCAGAACGAACACATGGCGTCATCATCCGGTAGGTGCGTGTCAGCCACACATTGGTCCGGTCGCTCCCAAGCCCTATAAACCCACCTTTCATCGCTCTGGAATGTGCGATTCTGAGTGTATCGCTCCACTCTCCGCCTGTACCGACGAATACGGTTTGCCCATGCACAGATCTTCTGCTTCAGGAAGTCGATACGCTCTGTGACGCGGGACAAATAATCTCGAGAACTGATATCAGTCTCAGAGACCGCCCGCTTCACAAAGCGCATCACTCTAGGGCGAGTATTGCCCTCCCTGAAGCAGATTAGTTTGCCGATGAGCGCTCTGGCCCCACCAATACGGCGCTCAATTCTGCACTGCCAAGCTAGTATAGCTGGTTTCGGTCGTATAGCTTTAGAGTCACTGGCAAATTTGACGTGGCTACAGGACATGCCGCTACAGCTGCGCAGTACGGAACTGAATGAGTATCGGTGAGGTCTTCGCAGGCATCAAAATGACTTGACAATTGCGCATCCAGAACCGCCACCAGCGCCCTGTTTTTGTTATGCATGGGCAAACGAGGTAAACGTGGTCTAAGTTCGGGCGACATGAACCGAGATTCCCGAATCGCACCCTTTAAAGCATTCCTCAATTCCTCATTGCACTGGATACTTACATTTATAGCTCTGTCATTACTCCCCTCGTCAGCATGGCTAGTGTTACACTGCAGAAGTACTGCAGTAGTCTGCGACTGGTGGGCGATGACATGGCTACTCTGCATTTCACTTCGCAGGCGATCAAGTACAGTGTTATCTAACATATGATTACGTTGAATAACCCGCACCTGATCCGATAGTCGTTGTGCCGAAACGTTGACAGCTGGCTCAAGCACCTGAAAAAGAGAGATCATCCGAACACGGTACGCGGTCAGATTGTTTCCTCCCTCTGTAGCCCCATAGTATGAGCGCATGATATTTTCATTGATGGATCGTGTCCATCTCATGCGCTGCACACTTCCGCCGGGAGCTGGGACCCTATCAGAGCCCAGTGGGCCTCGAGGTCCTAAACTGTCCGGCGGCCGGCGTCCTCCCCGTCGACGAGCAGGTGGTGGCGTCGTGGGCAGAGAGAAATACTCGTCGCTCGAGCTCGACGCAACTACCGCGGCCGGTGTTGTCACAGCGCTCACAGTGGGGCTGGGTACCGGCGGCGGCGAGGTGGAGCTGAGCGAAGAGTCCGGTGGTGGTGGGCGTGCACGTCTTGCGGCTGATCTTGTCAACATTTTTGCATTCGGATATTATGTTAATTCTTGTGTTTTACCGGAGGCAACATGACAGATGTCACCTTCGGTTCGGCAGTTTTTGGTGAAAGTTTATTGTATTATTGTTCATTGTATTTTTTTTAACGGAAAATTGGAGTATTCGGTTTATGGTTGGTAATTCACAATAAGTAGGTATAAAGTGCCTTTTATGTGCCTATTTGAAATAAATGATTTGACTTTGACTTTGACTTTAAAAACTGCTTCTAAAAATTTATTTGACTAAAAATATTAAAATATCGGGACGTTGACTTGTTGACGTTGGTGTTGCCAGCTCTTTTTTTTCAAAAAATAAATAAAATATTATTATTATTTATGTAATCTAACAACAACGGGCATGGCGCGGGGGTTTCTGCCGATTTCATCAGTGCTTGCTTCAATTCATCCGAATTAGCCATGAAGGCCTCGATGGACAATTCTATTTACTACTAGCTGTGCCCGGGACTTCATGCGAAGGATGGATGTCGGGAAACAATAATGTGTGTGTGGATTTTTTCCTTTACTTGTACTACATAATTGCTTCTTGCCAAATTTCATGATTCTAGGTCAACGGGAAGTATCAAAATATGGTTTTGATGCCCTTGCGAGTGTCAAAATATGCGGCATAAATGAAACATAAGCGCCCGTATCTTTTGATTGAGTTGACTTAGAAGTTTGATTTTTTCACTGCTTCAAGGGATTAGAGCCTTGAGTATTTGATATTGATTTCAACTTGATAACTCCACGCGTTCCTGAGAAAAAGGGTGATCTGATCTGAAGGGTGAAGTGATCTTTTACAAGGGTTCCGTTTTTGCTTCTGAGATACGGAACCCTAAAAATTATCATACGAATGAAGGTCACTTTTCTGCGGAAAATCTCACCACCAAAAAAAACATGTGGGGTCGGAGGACCCCGGCAGGAAGTTTAAATTAAAAATCCAAGATGTCGACTGCGAATGTTTCAAAATGACAAAAAGAGAGCTACTTTTCAAGTAAAGGCCCCCTTATTAGAAAAGAACACCGCAGAACAATTTTCTCTCCAACTTTTCGGTGCTTGTGAGCAGTCCAGTTGACAGTTCACAGTTAGTTTACCTCTGAGTTCGCATCACAGTGCTCTTGCCACAGGTGACATAGCTGTGGAAGGACTGTAGCGTAGGGGCTATAGACAAGTCGGGTGACAGAATATGTCAGGCGCTGACAGTCGTCGTGAGTCGAGTCGAGATGTTAACCGCAACGTTGCGGGCGGGGCTGGTGCTCGCGTGCGTGGCGATTGCGTACGCGGGCAGCAGTCGGTACGGGTTCTACCGCAGCATGGCGGGCGAGGGGGACGGCCGGCGCGCGGGCGAGGCGCGGCGCGTGTTCGGCGGTGCGGTCGCGCCGCTGAGCACGTTCCCGGCGGCGTGCGCGCTGTTGGACCGCTACTGGTCGACGCGCTGCTCGGCCGCCGTGGTGGCGCCTTACTGGGCGCTCACGGCCGCACACTGTATGTCGGCGCAGATAGCCTACGTCAAGTACAACTCGCGCCAGCCGACCTCGCGCGACGGCGACGTCTCCGCCGTCACCTACCTGTACCGCCACCCCGGGTAGGTGCCAGCTATGGATCTCGCGAGGCCGCGAGGCGCGTGGTCGCGCCTCTCACCCCTGCTTGTGTGTTCAGCTACGAGGTCCGGCAGGAGGACGAGGGCCGCGGCATGGATGTGACGCTGCTGCACCACGACGTGGGGCTGCTGCGCACACGCACCTCTATGAAGCTCGCCACCCCGCTCTTGCAGAAGCCCCTGGACGCCTTGCGCCTGTATAACCTCGAGAACCTCAAAGACCACGAAGTGCAGGTGACAGATACCTAATCCCGTTAGTGCGGTCATACTTTTTACACCGATGTGTCACACGGCGTTGAGTTGTACGCTAATATTTTACAGTTTAATGTGGGAATGCATGGCAACTTCCTGCTGTTCACGCGGTCACAATCAGAAACTGTAGAAAACTGCGTGTGATCCTAGTTAAATGACGTCAGAATGTCCAGAAGCACGTCTCGATCTCGGCTATACACACTCGGCCACCGATCCAAGGCTGCAGCGAGCATGTAATGAGCGCAGTGAGTCTCGTATCTATAGGAGCTCACGTATTGTGTCGGCAGGTGCTGGGCTTCGGGCGCACGGAGAAGTCGTTCCTGGGCGAGGAGCTGTTCGAGGTGCGGCTTAGGCTGGTGTACTGCGAGCGCAGTTCGTGGGAGCACTGCGTGTGCGGCGAGAACACGGTGCGGGAGGGCAGCAAGCGGGGCGTGTGCTCGGGCGACTCGGGCGGGCCCGTGCTGTACCGCGGCGCGCAGGTGGGCGTCACCTCCATGGGCCCGCTGGAATGCGGCGCGGGGCTCGCGGATCCGGCGGATGGCGCTTCCAGCGTGTTCACGTCGCTGTACCAATACGCGGACCTGGTGAATGCCACCATTCACAACACAGAGTCGGAGCTGCGCATGCGCCGGCTGAACGCGGGCCCTGCCCAGCCCCGCAGTGCACCGCTCGCGCTGGCGGCCGGCGCTAGCGTCGCGCTGCTCGCGCGTCCCGCCCGGTGAATCGTGCCGGCCGCGCGCGCTCCACATGTAATTAGTTATGAGTTTCGAATTGTGATTAATAATAGAACTTGAATTATAATGTCGCCTCACTAAATTCCCACGCGGGGTTACGTGAAGTTCTTTCCACATGAGTATAGACACCGACGTCCGAGTGACGTCAGTATACTAATGTCATCCTTATTGTTCGCTAGCTGACTTCGACAGACTCTGTCCTGTCCAAACACACAAACTCCCGCAGAAAAAAGGACTTTCAGTCTTTCCCGAATTTGAACATTTTCTGCGGAACTTAACAGATTGCTTTTTGTCATAAAACCCAATTCGGACAAACATTTGATAACAAAAGATTGCCAAATCCGGCGCTCTCAAGTAGAGCGGCGCTGGCCCAGTGGTTACGGCCGCGACTTGCGAGTTGGAGCTGTTGTAGCTCGTGGGTTCGAACCCAGACAGGCGCTTTACTTTGTGTAAATTATTTCATCACCCACTGCTCTCAAAACGGTGAAGGAAAACATCGTGAGGAAACCGGCATGTCCTAGAGCCAAAAATCGAAGACATCTACCAACCCGCACTGGGCCCGCGTGGTGGATTACGGCCCACTCCCTCTCGCAGAGAGGAGGCCTGTGTCCCAGCAGTGGGAACATTATGCGCTTGTACCGGGTGCACGCGGTGCGCTTGTACCGGGTGCACGTGGTGCGCTTGTACCGGGTACACGCGGTGCGATTGTAGTTCAGCAACTGCTGTCGAGACGAAAGCGATTAAACTCTCTGAACAGGCTTTTAATCAAATTGAATTTCAAATTCAAAGTATTTTTGTTCTAGTAAAATAGAACCGTGTGAACCGGTATTACCAACGAACAGGGTGTCATTATAATTTGATTATATAAAAGACTAGCCAACAGACGTTGTCCTGCCCGAACAGCGCCACCTACCGGGGCCAATTATAAGTCTAGACCATCCGGGGTATCCACTTGAAACACACAATAAAAAAAAATCATCAATATCGGTCCAGCCGTTTAGGAGGAGTTAGGTGACACCAGGGGAAACGCGGATGAAGGCGACAGTGACCCAGAAGTCGTCGAGTTGTTTAAAAATATCGATTTTTATGGCAACATATTTTTGATAATATATTGTACAATTAAAATAACAACACTGAGTATGTCAAACTCAGCACGTAGTTTTGTGTTTTGATTTTGTGAAAGTTTACTAGGGTCTATGGTACTCGTAAGTCTAGTTGGAGTTTTGTGAAAGTTTACTAGGGTCTATGGTACTCGTAAGTCTAGTTGGAGTTTTGTGAAAGTTTACTAGGGTCTATGGTACTCGTAAGTCTAGTTGGAGTTTTGTGAAAGTTTACTAGGGTCTATGGTACTCGTAAGTCTAGTTGGAGTTTTGTGAAAGTTTACTAGGGTCTATGGTACTCGTAAGTCTAGTTGGAGTTTTGTGAAAGTTTACTAGGGTCTATGGTACTCGTAAGTCTAGTTGGAGTTTTGTGAAAGTTTACTAGGGTCTATGGTACTCGTAAGTCTAGTTGTACAAACATTTTGTGAAAGTTTACTAGGGTCTATGGTACTCGTAAGTCTAGTTGGAGTTTTGTGAAAGTTTACTAGGGTCTATGGTACTCGTAAGTCTAGTTGGAGTTTTGTGAAAGTTTACTAGGGTCTATGGTACTCGTAAGTCTAGTTGGAGTTTTGTGAAAGTTTACTAGGGTCTATGGTACTCGTAAGTCTAGTTGGAGTTTTGTGAAAGTTTACTAGGGTCTATGGTACTCGTAAGTCTAGTTGGAGTTTTGTGAAAGTTTACTAGGGTCTATGGTACTCGTAAGTCTAGTTGGAGTTTTGTGAAAGTTTACTAGGGTCTATGGTACTCGTAAGTCTAGTTGGAGTTTTGTGAAAGTTTACTAGGGTCTATGGTACTCGTAAGTCTAGTTGGAGTTTTGTGAAAGTTTACTAGGGTCTATGGTACTCGTAAGTCTAGTTGGAGTTTTGTGAAAGTTTACTAGGGTCTATGGTACTCGTAAGTCTAGTTGGAGTTTTGTGAAAGTTTACTAGGGTCTATGGTACTCGTAAGTCTAGTTGGAGTTTTGTGAAAGTTTACTAGGGTCTATGGTACTCGTAAGTCTAGTTGGAGTTTTGTGAAAGTTTACTAGGGTCTATGGTACTCGTAAGTCTAGTTGTACAAACATTTTGTGAAAGTTTACTAGGGTCTATGGTACTCGTAAGTCTAGTTGGAGTTTTGTGAAAGTTTACTAGGGTCTATGGTACTCGTAAGTCTAGTTGGAGTTTTGTGAAAGTTTACTAGGGTCTATGGTACTCGTAAGTCTAGTTGGAGTTTTGTGAAAGTTTACTAGGGTCTATGGTACTCGTAAGTCTAGTTGGAGTTTTGTGAAAGTTTACTAGGGTCTATGGTACTCGTAAGTCTAGTTGGAGTTTTGTGAAAGTTTACTAGGGTCTATGGTACTCGTAAGTCTAGTTGGAGTTTTGTGAAAGTTTACTAGGGTCTATGGTACTCGTAAGTCTAGTTGGAGTTTTGTGAAAGTTTACTAGGGTCTATGGTACTCGTAAGTCTAGTTGGAGTTTTGTGAAAGTTTACTAGGGTCTATGGTACTCGTAAGTCTAGTTGGACTTTTGTGAAAGTTTAGTAGGGTCTATGGTACTCGTAAGTCTAGTTGGAGTTTTGTGAAAGTTTACTAGGGTCTATGGTACTCGTAAGTCTAGTTGGAGTTTTGTGAAAGTCTACTAGGGTCTATGGTACTCGTAAGTCTAGTTGGAGTTTTGTGAAAGTTTACTAGGGTCTATGGTACTCGTAAGTCTAGTTGGAGTTTTGTGAAAGTTTACTAGGGTCTATGGTACTCGTAAGTCTAGTTGGAGTTTTGTGAAAGTTTACTAGGGTCTATGGTACTCGTAAGTCTAGTTGGAGTTTTGTGAAAGTTTACTTGGGTTTATGGTACTCGTAAGTCTAGTTGGAGTTTTTTTTTTTTTTTTTAAACTTTGCCCCACACTAGGAATTTCTCCTGTATCGCGGGTGCGTTTACAAACATTGTAACTCTCACACACAAACAGACAGACCCGGAACAACTACTTGTAGGCCATACAAGTATTTGTTCCGTGCGGGAATCGAACCCGCGACACGCAGCGCAGCAGTCAATCGCTTAACCACTGCGCCAAACGTGCCGTCAAGTTAGTTAAGTCAGTTAGTTAAGTTAATTTGCTAACGATTTTACTTGGGACATGCTTAAAGCCTGGCCTAGTACAGATTAAAAAATAATAATGTTTAAAAAATCACTGAATATTTGAAATCAGCACAGCTTTCGTTACGGCTTGAGGAAGCTATTACAAGTATGTGAGGAGTATGCTTGTTACTTGGCAAACCATTGCAGAAAATATTTCAATTTAAAAGATTATTATTTTGATGCAAGTGTTCTAGGAGATCTTTTTGTTGCGAATTGTTTAAACAAGATGGTAATTGGGACTTGCTTATTGTAAGAATTGATAATTATGAATTCACAACTAGTTTTATAATATAAAATATAAAAACTGTAATTAAAGCACAACTAGACTGGTTATAAACATGATATTTATTCATTGATTAATGTATCAATTTCATTTTTATGTAAATAGATTAGTCTGGGCTTCAAAGTATGCAATGGCGGCACCTTTATGTTTCATCATCATTATCGCTGCCCGTCATTGTTATGCATTTCTCATAGTTATGTCATTTATGCTTGGCACAGATCTATAACAATCATAGAGGAGGCATTTAAAAGATTATCAATTCTACGCAATATGTTATTTTTATTTTTTCCATACGAAACATCCTGTGTGTTAGAAAGCTTTAGTGCTTATATATGCTATTAGTTATTTTTGTCGTAGACACTAGCCGATTCCAAAAGTATCACTTTGACCTCTATTTCATACTCACTTTGCATGTTATCTTTACCATAAAACGAGTATATAAACAATTGTTAGTGAACCAATAAAAACAAATAAATTACCCTGGTGACCCCAGGGTCATATTTTTCTACTCGAGTCCTGACGCTCTAAAAATTTTTGTCACGACTTTACTTATTGGGATCTAAAGGCCGCCATGTTGATTTCTGTGAAAGCTCACCTATTGGATTAGGAATGTCCATCAAAATCCTTCGGATTGCGACTGAAAGTGAAGCGCGTTACGCTGCGCGGTCACCACAGACCCAACCATAATATAATATAATATATAATATTATATAACCATAATATCCAAACAAAAATCCAAATGCATTCAGACAGACTTCTGACATGGAGAATAACCATACAAAGACATGCGCCAAAAACATAACCCTTCTTGTCAGTCGGGTCGATCTTTGACGATTTCTATTTTATTTATAACTCTGTGGTGCTGTAACAGTACCTATCATGAATGTTTTGTTATGATTTCTTGTGATTTGCTCAAAAATATCATTACATGATAAAGTTTTACGACGAACAAAAATATACAGGGCTTATGAAGCAACCTTTCACGATGAGAACGCTTTACAAATTGAAGTTTCGATACTTAGTGAGAAAAGAGGGTGGGGCGCAAGCACCTGCACTCGCGATGTGCTTTCATAAGCAAATCATATCCAGCCTCGGTACAATTATCGGGCGCAAGCACCTGCACTCGCGATGTGCTTTCATAAGCAAATCATATCCAGCCTCGGTACAATTATCGGGCGCAAGCACCTGCACTCGCGATGTGCTTTCATAAGCAAATCATATCCAGCCTCGGTACAAATATCACCTATTTTTTGTATGGTCAACCATAACGGGTCCTCAGAAGCCCGAAAGTCTGACAACCAGTCTTATCACCGGTATCCTATAACCCAGTAACTGGGTTGTTGAGGTCGGGTAGGCAGTCGCTTCATGTACAATACTAGTATTCAGCTGCATTCAGTTAGACTGGAAGCCGAGCCCAACATAGTTGGAAAGGCTAGGCAGATGACGATCTATTAGCGGTTGAAGTGTTACGCTTTCAGAAGACTGCGCACAGCGGCCATGTGATGGTTGTCTCTACAGCCGCAGTGTGGCTCCCTCGCTACTGCCTACTGCTGTTGTGTGGGTACAACTTCACGCAGTGTTATTGTGTGTCAGCCGAAGTTAGGTGTGCATTTACTAAAAAAGCTTGTCTTTTTTCACAGATTTTAATAAACTAGTATAGTAGCTAATTCTAATAAACTAGTAGCAGCTCACGCGCACGGAGGCCGGAGCGTGTATAGGTACAGACCTGCAATAAGCAGTCTGTTAAACAGTAGCCAGACACTCCGGCGTGCCGCAGAGACCTGTGCACTGTGCAGGGAGGTGCGCAGCTCACGCGCACGGAGGCCGGAGCGTGTATAGGTACAGACAGACCTGCAATAAGCAGTCTGTTAAACAGTGGCCAGACACTCCGCCGTGCCGCAGAGACCTGTGCACTGTGCGCTGTGCACGGGCAGAGACCTGTGCACTGTGCGCCGTGCACTGTGCAGGGAGGTGCGCAGCTCACGCGCACGGAGGCCGGAGCGTGTATAGGTACAGACCTGCAATAAGCAGTCTGTTAAACAGTGGCCAGACACTCCGGCGTGCCGCAGAAACCTGTGCACTGTGCGCCGTGCACTGTGCAGGGAGGTGCGCAGCTCACGCGCACGGAGGCCGGAGCGTGTATAGGTACAGACCTGCAATAAGCAGTCTGTTAAACAGTGACCAGACACTCCGGCGTGCCGCAGAGACCTGTGCACTGTGCGCTGTGCACGGGCAGAGACCTGTGCACTGTGCGCCGTGCACTGTGCAGGGAGGTGCGCAGCTCACGCGCACGGAGGCCGGAGCGTGTATAGGTACAGACCTGCAATAAGCAGTCTGTTAAACAGTGGCCAGACACTCCGGCGTGCCGCAGAGACCTGTGCACTGTGCGCTGTGCACGGGCAGAAACCTGTGCACTGTGCGCCGTGCACTGTGCAGGGAGGTGCGCAGCTCACGCGCACGGAGGCCGGAGCGTGTATAGGTACAGACCTGCAATAAGCAGTCTGTTAAACAGTGGCCAGACACTCCGGCGTGCCGCAGAAACCTGTGCACTGTGCGCCGTGCACTGTGCAGGGAGGTGCGCAGCTCACGCGCACGGAGGCCGGAGCGTGTATAGGTACAGACCTGCAATAAGCAGTCTGTTAAACAGTGGCCAGACACTCCGGCGTGCCGCAGAAACCTGTGCACTGTGCGCCGTGCACTGTGCAGGGAGGTGCGCAGCTCACGCGCACGGAGGCCGGAGCGTGTATAGGTACAGACCTGCAATAAGCAGTCTGTTAAACAGTGGCCAGACACTCCGGCGTGCCGCAGAGACCTGTGCACTGTGCAGGGAGGTGCGCAGCTCACGCGCACGAAGGCCGGAGCGTGTATAGGTACAGACCTGCAATAAGCACACTGTTAAACGTGCGCAGGCGACTGAAGCATAATCAGAAATGAATTGTTCAGTATACCTTTCTGTGCACAGCTGCACCGTGTAGTGGGCCGTAGCGTGTGGCATACACACAAGTGCTCACAGCTCATATAATCATTATCATCTCACGACGTCCCTATCACTCACACAGGTACCCACATGCATTCCGTAATACGGGCTCGGACTCACCGCGTAGGGCACGACGAGCACGACAAGCGACGAAAGAATACGTGAGGTGCTGTGCTAATAGAAACCGACCGTCGCGGCGCCGGCGTCGCGATCATTTCTTCGTAATGCTCGCTTTCTATTAGGGCAGCGGGAAAAAGCGATCAGAGCGGCGGGTCGCCGGTGACGCTCGCAGTGGCTCTCGCAGGTCAGGTAATGTTTGGTCTTGGCACTTACGAATGTATCGAGCCGGCGGAGACTCATTGCTGGTGTGATCTGTAACAATGGAAATACACACGAGTGAGTACACCAAGTAGAGCTGCGAATACTTGTATGTATACTTTTCGTTTTATATCAAACTAACAATTTGCCAGTACTTCGCCCGCTTTGGTACTTTCCTTTGTTAATTTCTACTCCCCATTCAACCCCTTTAGGGGAAAGTTTTCAAAAATTAAATATTTCGATCTTGATTATTTGCCAGATAAGTAGTATCTGTACCGAGTGTCGATTAATATTATTATAATATGGTGCTCGTGCACGGCGTGCGCGCGCACCCCCCGGCGGGCTCTGGCGCAGGTGGCCGGCATTACCTGGACGACGTACATTGTAAATTTGTATAGAAACTTAATCCTCCTTTTAACCCCTTTAACTACACTACATTGTGAGTGCGTGTACAAGCTACCTGCCCCCTGCCACCCTGCTTGTACGGCGTCAAGAGACTGACAACGCTCAGAATCAGCGGTGCTGCGGCATACGATACAGTAACATTTATATCGTAATCAAACCGCACCAGACCCCAGTTAATAGCACAACAACGATGTGTGAAGTACACTTTAATGTATTGTTCGTACCTCTAACAAAAATGGTAGCAAAACGCATGTTTAAGAAAGGATATTTGTAGTTATTGGTATCCACTTAATGAGCTATCATGTGCGTGTCAGAATGGTTACTAGTTATCTACTGCGTATGAAAGAACCTAAAGAACCTCTAGAATATGTGTGTAGGGAAAGTATTTTATGAACACACACACACACGCACGCACAGAAAAACAACACATGTATTTGTCAGAAAACAGTTGTTCGTTCCAAAACTAAGTCTTCATGGAGAAGTAGGACAAGAAACTCTATGGCAGCTTGTTTTATAGTATTTTATCAACACATTTTTACATTAGCAGAAATGATTGTTACCACATTAATCTCTTGAACCATTTCTCGGTTATAGCAACTTACCAACGGCAAGAAACAGAATATGAATCTTACTTAATTCGATTGAACACCTAAGCAATATTGTCTAATATTGCATAGGTGTTCAATCGAATTAAATGTGTGTACATATGTGTTATAATATGTCTATATTATAACACACACAGAACAACGTAGTTATCAGCAACAATCTGGATACACATTGTACGTGAACACTGAACACTGTACGTAGTCAATGTTAGACATATTATATCACATACAGAACAACGTAGTTATCAGCAACAATCTGGATACACATTGTACGTGAACACTGAACACTGTACGTAGTCAATGTTAGACATATTATATCACATACAGAACAACGTAGTTATCAGCAACAATCTGGATACACATTGTACGTGAACACTGAACACTGTACGTAGTCAATGTTAGATATATTATATCACATACAGAACAACGTAGTTATCAGCAACAATCTGGATACACATTGTACGTGAACACTGAACACTGTACATAGTCAATGTTAGACATATTATATCACATACAGAACAACGTAGTTGTCAGCAACAATCTGGATACACATTGTACGTGAACACTGAACACTGTACATAGTCAATGTTAGACATATTATATCACATACAGAACAACGTAGTTATCAGCAACAATCTGGATACACATTGTACGTGAACACAGTAGGTAGTCAATGTTTCGCCAGCGATCTGATGATAATATTACAATCCATTTCACAATAGAGGCAGAGCTTCCGCTCCACGAGTCCACGACGTGCTTAGGATCCACCACTAAATTACTTTTATAAATAACACTTTGTAGCATCCACCAGCGGTCAGTACTGTGCAGTCAAAATTATTGTTTAATCATTCTTATTTACGTAATAATTAACAAATTAATATTTGTTAATTATTACGTAAATAAGTAGCCTTAAGGAAATTCTAAATTTATTAACTAATTTAACAATTTAGTATGTACATACTCGTGTTTATTTGTAATCAAAGTCAAAGTCAAAGTCAAAGTCAAATCATTTATTTCAATTAGGCACATAAAAGGCACTTTTGAACGTCAAAAATAAAATTAGAATAAAATTGATTCTAGTCGCCCCTTCCAAAAGGTAGTTTTCGTATGGAGAAGAATGGGCAAGAAACTCCAACGTTACTCTTTTAAAATGTTTTACAATATATTGCATACATTATTTATATAATTATATGTGAAGACGATGCACCCAAAAATAAACTTACTATACCACAATAGGTAAAAGAATTAAAATGGATAAATGTAACCATGACATATAGATCAACTATGTGATAGATACATGGTGCTCACATATTCACAAACATTCCAAACGTAGACGATTTTCATAAATAAATAAGGAGTAATAAGTCCGGGTGTGACCCCAAGTAATTACAGAATGTAAATCAATGTCAAAAAAAAAAAAAAGAATAAATTATACAATTACATTAGCAACCAGTTTGATTTTGTCTAGACTCTAGAGATTGTCCTATGGAGCAAGACCAGCATGTTTCCAAGCATTCTTATCTTGGATATAATCCTCTAATTTGTAATATCCTTGCTTACAAAGTGTAATTTTAATATAAGTTTTAAATTTTCTTTCATTTAATTGCAATATTTCACAAGGTATTTTGTTGTAACATTTAACACAGTACCCCTTAAAAGATGTATGAACTTTAGATAATCTGAAAAAAGGTTGATCTAATTTATCTTTATTTCTAGTATTAAAATTATCTCTATCACTTATTTTATTAAAAAGATGTTGATTTTTTCTTACATACATAATATTTTCATAACTGAATTGGCAAGGTACCGTCATAATATTAATCCTTTTAAATAGTTCCCTAAGAGATTCGCGGCGACGTAGATTGGCTCTGACAGCTCTCTTTTGCAAAATAAAAATGGATTCAATGTCAGCAGCCCGAATCAAAAAGTAAAGACCGATGGTTACTAACATGCCTGTCACTTGACATTACAATAGAAACCGTAGTCAAGGTTACAAGTATCATGTTCATTATAATGTTATCATATAATGTAATGCTACATTAATAAACATTTGTTTTGGTTATTCAAAAACCACAAATATATACATAACCTACACAGAGACACACACAGAGAGAGACACACCCTCACACACACACACACGCCACTTACATTTATACAGTGTGTCCGGACATGGACTAGCGATATTCTAAATACTTCAATATAAGCTATTTTAAAGTACAATTACACTATAGGCTTGGGTCCAATACACTTCCCCGCTATGTGGCAGCCATTTTGTTTTTTTTGTTAAAATATGCTCTATGCGAGTACAAAAAAAATCATATATCTCAAAGTTTTAGTCATACTGAGATAAAAATAGGCTTATTCGAAAGGCAATAATATTGTCTACCGTCTGCATTACAAAGCAATGTGTTCACAATTCCATAACTTTTGAAAAAAAATGTGAAAGTCGAAAAAAAAACAAAAAATTATGCAATTCAACCAATAATTGTTAATTACTACAAAAACGACCCTGAGAACTTTTTTATTTTTTATACTAGATCGACAGTTTTTGAGCTAAGCTACAATACAACATAAAATTCACAACTGTATGTCTAATACTTTAAGAGTTATTGTTGTATGAACATAGCGTATGCGCAAGCACAAAAGGCCTTTGTCGGAACCCTAAACAGGAAATCATTAAAAAAACATAACATTCATATTGAATTTTATTTAATGCTTTTTCCAATATTAAATGACGATTAAAATATCTAAAGCAGTTGCTCAAAGTGGCCACCTCCAGCTTGTAGACACACTACGGCTCTCTGTGCCACCTGGGTTGATGAGCGCCTAATTAAATCCAAATCGGATCTAATTTCTTCGGCGGCTGCCATAATTTTTGCGACGAGTTCTTCCCTGGTATTTGGAACTGTAGCGTATACTTTTTGTTTCATATGACCCCACAAAAAATAATCCAAGGGTGTCAAATCGGGTGAGCGAGGCGGCCACGCTACTACACCACCACGACCGATCCACGGCTGTAGATTATTATTTAAATATTCTCTCACTGCTCGAGAAAAATGCGCGGGTGCACCATCGAGCTGGAACCACATACGCCGACGGTATGATAGAGGTAGGTCCATGAGGCTGTCCGCAAACTGTGTCTCTAAGAATTCCAAAAATCTAGCGCCGTTTAATGTAGGTGGCAATTCCAATGGCCCTATCAGTCTATCGTTGATTATGCCGGCCCACACATTTACTGAGAATTCATGTTGAAATGAGCTTGGGCGCACCGCCCTTGGATTTGCGGAGCACCAGAGATGGTCGTTTCTGTGGTTTGTAATCCCAGCTCTTGTAAATTTGGCTTCATCAGTCCACAGTATTCTTTGTAAAAAATTACGGTTCTGTCTCAAATTTCTATTTATCCACGAACAAAACACAGATCTTGCAGCAAGATCTGGTTCGATCACGTCTTGAACCCGTCGAAAATGATAAGGGTGTAACCCTTCTCTTTTCAAAATTCTCCATACATGCCACTTAGACATTTGAAGTTGCACTGAAATCCGTCTAACGCTTAGTCTAGGATCATTGGTTATTAGTCTAAGCACTTCTTCTTCATCTTCGGGCGATACCAAGCGATTGCGTTCATTAACAGCTCTTTGAATACCTCTTTCCGCTAATCTTGAATGCACGTCGATAAAAGTTTGGCGACTCGCTGTAGGCCTGTTAGGGTACCTTCGTCGATATTCTTGTACAGCCAAATTTGCACTTCCATTGCAAACGCCATACACAAAGTGTATGTCAGCAATATGTTGCGATGAATATTGACGCTGTGCCATACTTTATCACACTTTTAAATACAAAACACTAACGCAGCACGTAAACAGCACGGACGGTAAGTGAAAGTAGCGATAGCGATCACAACGCAGGGCGAGGGACAACTAAACTAACCCAACTAATAATTTGTCCTTAAAACTGATTTTGTTTCAGGTAGTGGACTAATACGTTCTATCTCGCTCACTCACGGTAGTAACGAACAGTATTTCTCGCCTACTCTCAGATGGAATACAGTGAATGCCATAAATGACACTCTGGCGGTTAACAAGGACGTTTTGTGCTTGCGCATACGCTATGTTCAAACAACAATAGTATTAAACATACAGATGTGAATTTTATGTTGCATTGTAGCTTAGCTCAAAAACTGTCGATCTAGTATAAAAAATAAAAAAGTTCTCGGGGTTGTTTTTGTAGTAATTAACCATTATTGGTTGAATTGTATAATTTTTTGTTTTTTTTTCGACTTTCACATTTTTTTTCAAAAGTTATGGAATTGTGAACACATTGCTTTGTAATGCAGACGGTAGACAATATTATTGCCTTCCGAATAAGCCTATTTTTATCTCAGTATGACTAAAACTTTGAGATATATGATGTTTCTTGTCCTCGCATAGAGCATATTTCAACAAAAAAAAACAAAATGGCTGCCACATAGCGGGGAAGTGTATTGGACCCAAGCCTATAGTGTAATTGTACTTTAAAATAGCTTATATTTAAGTATTTAGAATATCGCTAGTCCATGTCCGGACACACGTATAATCACTCACACTCACATACACGCGCACGTATTCAATTATAATCATTGTTGTATTATTTAAAAAATATATATATACATATAATTGTACTAGTTTATTGTAACTTTTTGTAAGGGACTGGGACTGCTATTCCTTAATACAGGTTATTCTATAACCTAGCTAGGAAAGCTGAACTTCACCCACCAGATTGTTTTTGACATGGTACAAACTTATAAGAATAACTGTATGTATGCCTCATGTACTACAATCTCCTTTTTATGAAATAAATTTATTATTATTTATTATGTCGTTTATTTATTTAGTCGTCTTATTTTGTTACATTTTTAAATATTAGTGAGATTAAATAAAAAAAATAAAAAAAAAACATTTAAAAATATAAAAAAATAGTGATCCACCGGTGTCGGGAGCAGGGTCCAAGCTACCGGTGGTTAGGGCTCCAGAGATAGAAACCTCCTCACAATGCGAGCCGTATCGAGGAGTACTGCCTTCTGAATCAGGCCCTTGATCCAACCGCCTAACGAGAGCCTCGATAGATGTTGATCGAGGCTGTCGGCCATCAGGCCATTGGCCGATACGACAATCGGCACAATGACAGTTGAGCTCACATTCCACATGTCAACAACCTCGCGTGCTAAGTCAAGATATTTCATTTGTTTATCTTTCTCAGCTTTCACGAGGTTCCCGTCATGTGGAATGGTAACATCAACAATCATTGCGCGGCGCACTAATCGATCTATCACCACTATATCAGGTTTGTTGGCGACAACAGTCCTGTCAGTGATGATAGACCGATCCCAGTACAACGTGACATGGTCATTTTCGAGAACTGGGTCGGGCACATACTTGTAATACGGTACCTCTGAGTCGACAAGTTTATATTTCAAAGCAAGTTGCTGGTGAATAATCCTGGCTACTTGGTTATGCCTGTGCAAGTACTCGCTGTTAGCCAGACGAGAACAACCAGAGATAATATGTCTGATGGACTCACCCGGACGGTGGCATGCCCGACACACGTCAGCCGTCCCGTCCTTCATAATATGTCTCCGGTAGTTATTCGTCAAGATAACTTCGTCCATAATTGCACAGACAAAACCTTCAGTTTCCCCGAAGAGGTCACTGAAACGCAGCCAGGATACGGACGCTAAGAAATCTACACCGGGCTCATGAAGAGCCCGATAGAAGCGCCCGTGAAGCTCCTTGCTTTGCCATACCTTCTTGCGGTCATCGGTAGTAAGTACTACAGGTTTGCGCCAGTTCTCTTTCGCCATGGAGAGCGGGGTGAGCCCCTTGTCCATTGCGACCACATCACGGTGCATACCCACTTCGGCTTTTAAAAAATATTCCCTGAGACTGCACACCTCGCGGTTGTGGAGGGTTTTCGCATTTAAAAATCCTCGACCCCCACACTTCCGCGGGATATACAGTCTCATCACCGATGATCGTGGGTGATGCATCCGGTTTGCGGTCAGCAGTGTACGGACCCTTCTATCTAGGGCGTCGAGTTCAGTCTGAGTCCATTTGAGTATGCCAAAAGAGTACATCAAAACCGGCATGACCCAACCATTGAAGGCGCGCACCTTATTTCCGCCCGAAAGAAGACTAATTAATACCTTCTTCAGGCGACAAAAGAAGCGCTCCTTCAACGATTTCTTCATGTCAGCATCGTTGATGCCTAACGCTTCCGACATACCCAAATACTTATAGCTTTCGGATGAGGAGAGGGATCTAAGGTGTATGGAATCCGAAAGTGGAATTCCCTCGGATTCCATAATCTTCCCCCCCTTTACATGCATGACTGCACATTTGTCCACACCAAATTCCATCCTGATGGCACTACTAAAAGTTTCAGTTACCTTCAGTAGCTCCATCAGATGCAATTTGTTAGGGGCAAAGAGTTTCAAATCATCCATGTAGAGGAGGTGGGATATGACCTGACCACCTCTCTTCAACCGATAGCCTAGACCTGAGTCCTCCAGCAGTGTGCTTAGAGGATTCAGGGCTAAGCAGAACCAAAGTGGACTCAAACTGTCGCCCTGAAATATTCCCCGCTTAATCCATACAGGCTCATCATTCCCCTGGATCTGTCGACACCCTGGATAGCGAAGGACCGTCTTCCACTGTCTCATACATGACTCAAGCAAGGTGCGTAGAGTTGCATCTATCTTGTACAACTCCAGCACCCTCATGAGCCATGTATGCGGCACCGAGTCGTAGGCCTTCTTATAATCTATCCAGCATGTCGACATATCCTTGCGGGATCGGCGAACCTGATGGCTAATGGCCATGTCTATGAGGAGTAGCTCCTTAGTACCGCGAGACCCATTCCTACATCCATTTTGAGAGGCAGACATAATCGAGTAACTGTCAATGTGTGTGTTAATTTTCGCTCTCAAAATGGATGTAAGAAGTTTATAAACCGTCGACAAACACGTGATCGGTCTATAATTCTTGGGTTCCGCGGGACTACCTGACTTATGGAGCAGGTGGGTAACGCCTGTTGTTAGAAACTGTGGTAGTGACCCAGACTCTAAGGATGACTGGAACTGAGATGCCAGGCAAGTGTGTGAACTAATTAGCCATTTTAACCAAAAGGTATGCAGTCCGTCCGGTCCCGGTGATTTCCAATTCGGTAACGGACGGACTGCTTTGGCTACGTCTAATGGTGTAATTATGACTGGTTCCATTTCTGGTATAGTTCCACACACTCGCTCGATATCGCGCATCCAGCCACCCTCAGCGTGACAGACAGGCACCGACCAGATGCTGCGCCAGAATGCACTAGTGGTGGCATCATCCGGGCGGCACACGTCCATCACGTTTTGTTCAGGTCGCTCCCAAGTTCTATATACCCACCTCTCATCGCTCCGGAACATGCGATTCTGCGTGTACCGATCAACCCGCCGCTTATACCGCCGAATACGACTCGCCCATGCACAAACTTTCTGCTTCAGGAAGTCGATGCGCTCTGTGACATTGGACATGTATTCCCGAGGGCTGATTCCAGTCCCCGAAAATGCCTGTCTTACAAAGCGCATCACTCGTGGTTCTGTGTTGCCCTCCCTGAAGCAGTATAGTTTACCGATGAGTACCCTGGCCCCATCGATACGACGCTCGATCCTGTATCGCCAGGCTGGTACGGCTGGTTTTGGTCGAGTAGCTGCGTCACAATTTGGAAACTTGACGTTAGCTAAACGACATGCCGCCACAGCCGCGCAATACAAGATCGAGTGTGTATCAACGAGATCCTCGCTGCTCTCGAAGAAATTCTTGAGCTGCGAGTCCAAGGCACACACTAGCGCCCTATTTTTTTTGTGCATAGGTAGCCGTGGTATTCGGGGTCTAAGTTCGGTTGGAGTGGACCTATACTCGCGAAACGCATCTTCCAGTGCGCTCCTCAGTCGGACGTTGTACTGGCTACTTACTGTGTCAACCATATCATCATCTTCTTCAACACGATTGGACCGCGGCGGGATGGCATCAATAGTTGACGCTTGTGCCGCGGTTTGTGCCAGAGTCGAGACGATTTGGTTGTTCAGTACCTCTGAGCGCAGCCTATCAAGTGCTATGTCGTCCAACCTGTGATTGCGTTGGATGACCCGCACCTGATCCGACAGTCGTTGGGCCGAGACGTTGACGGTTGGTTCCAGTTCCTGGAACAGAGACAGCAACCTATCACGGTACGCAGTGAGGTTAGTTCCCCCCTCTGTAGACCCGTAGTATGCGCGCATGACGTTCTCGTTCATAGACTGAGTCCATCTCATGCGCTGCACACAACCACCGGCAGCGGGGACCCGGCTCGGGGCCGGATGGCCCCTAAGTCCCAAGCTCCTCGGTGGCCGGCCTCTCCCCTGCCGACGTACAGGTGTTGGCGACGTCGGCGGGGAAAAATATTCGTCGCTCGAGCTCGACGCAACTGCTACGGCCGGTGTCACAGCACTCTCGATGGGGCTGGATTCCGGCGGCGGCAGGGCGGGGCTGAGCGACGACTCCGGAGGTGGTAGGCGTGCACGGCGAGCTGCTAATCTCGTCAACATTTTCAATATTTCATTTTCACGTTTTTATGGGAGGTGACATGACAGATGTCACCTCCGGTTCGGCAGTTTTTGATGCAAGTGTAGGTTATTCATTGTATTTGTTTAAAATTAGGTATGTTTTAGTAAATTTGGTTTTTCCTGATATGGTTGCACATATATATGAATTTATAAACTGTTTCTAAAAATTATCTAATAACAAATTGTGAAGAGACGACAAAAGAGACGTTGACGTTGACGTTGGTGTTGCTAGCTTATTTATTTATTATTTATTATTATTATTATATACATAACCTATGTTCGAATATGCCTACTTGTCGTTTAGAATCGTTGTTTGTGATTCTAGTTTTTTAAGTCACAATAATAACCATTGATATACTAGAAATACTGCTATTTCGATGCATAATCGAAATAGCAAATAAAATCAAGGAAATAATTTAAGTACGATTAATAATTGTTGTACTTACATTTTAGGTAAAACTAAGATAAATTTTGTATTTATTGAGACCTAGAGGTGGGCGATACAAATCGTATATACACATAGATACAATATCTATGTATCGGCACTATATCCAATACCTATATATCGGACGGTACTGAATCTATACATCAGGTATCCGCGTACCTAAAGCGAATATAGCGCGATGAGTTACAGAACAACACACTATACCCGCTATACCGATATCGTATCGCATGGCCTATGATATTCGGTTCAAACTGATTCGGGTACAGTACTAGTAGTACGGTGGTACCGCGTCCTTGCGATGCGCGCGGGCGGGAGTGATGTAGCTATAGATGAACGAGCGAGAGAGTGCGAGACGCTAATGTCTAATATTCATTTTAAAAAATATTTACAGGTGCATAGAGTTTAATACCGAATACATGATTTCTTTATAAATGTAAATTTCTTTATTCGCTTTAGTCCTAAGTCTGAGAAAAGTACGAAGGAATGTTCAATTCACTGATAAATACTTGATACTAAACTAAAAACTAAATACTATTTAAATAATTGATAAAAATATAAATCTAAAATACCGAAACGACTGTAATTAGTACTAGTTTCATTTTAGAGTGCCATATTCATATTATCAACACTACCAAACAGTATATTCACTGATTTCGAGTATACAGCAGTGGAATTCTGTAACCTTCTCACCGTGAAAACTTAGGTGAAGTGAGCGTGGAGTGAGCTGTCATTCCAACAAATGGTAGGGATTGACACTATTGACAGCTCACTCTAAGCTCACTTCACCTAACTTTTCATGGTGAGATTTTTACAGAATCGATCGGCAGTTACAAATAAAATACAATGATGTCATGAATAGAACAAAACCGAAACTTACACACAGTACCACTTTCGTTTCAGAGTTCCACACTGATTCAGCCAATATATAGATATTGAAATTTATAGATACGATATCCGATATTCTAAACCGATAAATAGATGCGATTTCATATAGAGTAAAAGCGATATTACCCATCCCTATTGAGACAGACCCACAGATCACAGGTTTCGTTCGGAATTGATTGTTCATCTAGAAATACTGCGGCAGTTTAGAAAAATAATTACATCAGTGATTAATTTTATAATATTATGATGCTATATCACATTTGGACACGTGCTACGCGCGGTCGGGCGCTACGCCTGCTACGTCACTGCGAACTTATACTTCGTGTGCTACGACACTACGCCGCTACGTCACTGCGAGCTTGTACTTCGTGTGCTACGACACTACGCCGCTACTTCACTGCGAGCTTGTACTTCGTGTGCTACGACACTATGCCGCTACGTCACTGCGAACTTGTACTTCGTGTGCTACGACACTACACCGCTACTTCACTGCGAGCTTGTACTTCGTGTGCTACGCCACTACGCCGCTACGTCACTGCGAACTAGTACTTCGTGTGCTACGACACTACGACGCTACTTCACTGCAAGCTTGTACTTCGTGTGCTACGACACTACGCCGCTACTTCACTGCGAGCTTGTACTGCGTGTGCTACGACACTACGCCGCTACGTCACTGCGAACTTGTACTTCGTGTGCTACGACACTACGCCGCCACGTCACTGCGAGGTTGTACTTCGAGTGATACGACACTACACCGCACCTTCACTGCGAGCTTGTACTTCGTGTGCTACGACACTACGCCGACGCCAGTACGATTCGTAGCCTTAACGTCGTCGATCTTTCAAACATCGGAGTCATTTTGGAACCACTCACCTAAGTTTACTTTTCACGTGTTTGAATATGATTTATGTGAAAATAAGACATTTGAATATTTTGTTAAAAGGGGCGCCATCTTTTGGCAAGACAATAGTGACACATAATGATACTATGATACACACCTTCGTCTGCCGACACATGTTTTATTAATACATTGATTTGATTCAAATCTTTGCCACTGTCGTGAACCAATACATCGTTTGTTCGGCGAACCCGAACGAACGATTGCGACGGTCGCTTTGGGGGTATTTGTGAGTTTCAGATGGACTTACTTACGAATTCAACTTATAACAGAACAAATGAATCAAAATCGTTTTGAGTAGTGCATCAATTTAAGAAGAACTCTTAGTCAGTGTACGTGCGTAACTAGGCTACGAGCTGCGCTACTTATCACGAGTCGCGTAGCACTTAGCTCGTAGTGCTTAGTAACTAGGCTACGAGCTGCGCTACTTATCACGAGTCGCGTAGTACTTAGCTCGTAGCGCTTAGTATCTAGGCTACGAGCTGCGCTACTTATCACGAGTCGGGTAGCACTTAGCTCGTAGCGCTTAGTAACTAGGCTACGAGCTGCGCTACTTATCACGAGTCGCGTAGCACTTAGCTCGTAGTGCTTAGTAACTAGGCTACGAGCTGCGCTACTTATCACGAGTCGCGTAGCACTTAGCTCGTAGCGCTTAATAACTGGGCTACGAGCTGCGCTACTTATCACGAGTCGGGTAGCACTTAATTAGCTCGTAGCACTTAGTAACTAGGCTACGAGCTGCGCTACCTATCACGAGTCGCGTAGCACTTAGCTCGTAGCGCTTAGCACGCAGTACCGCGTTTGAACAACGGCAAATAGTGCGCAAGCGCGCCTACTTAGGCTGATTTAGTATTGGCGTATACAGCCGCGCGAGCGGACGCGGGCTCACATGTCTGTAGTAATTTCAGTCTTTGTATTGTTTCGTATATCAGCCGCGCTGTAAAATAGCTTTCAAAGTGTGGTAACGCTTTCTAGCCGCGCGCCCAGTACACGCGACTCGAAAGCGTCACAATGTATATCAACAGCTGTGGATTCCGACACCGGAGCACAGAAGGCAGTTTGCACGTAACAGATATTTGCAAACGTTTATTTTAACAGAATGATAATAATGTTGTACTATTGCGGCCGCCGCGCGCGCCGCTCTCGGTCATGTAGTCTAATCCGCAGGTGAAAGGTGAGGTAATTGTAACTGTTGCAGTTTACTGTACAGAGCTCCCCTGGTGCTCCCTGGTGGATGTCAGCGCTAAGCAGATTACGACGGTGGCGGTGACGGGCGCCGCGCCCCGCGCCCCGCTCCCCGCGCCCCGCGGTCTAAACTAATTACGCGACACACTTGACAGCAACTAATCAGTGAGGCTGTCGGTGCTCGGCTAGGCTCCCTACCCTTCGCGGTGCAGAGGCCGAGTTAGGGCATGCGGCACGACACGGCGCCGGCACGACAACGTTAATATACACACACGTTTTTTGACCGTGATAAGCTACGGTTGATTCGCCGTGTGTAGGCACGAACATCAGTTTGTTTTCTGGATCAATAGGGAAGTAAACGTTGAATTACATTTAAAACATAGTATGAACGTAAAAAGCTTAAATCAAATTTAAAAAACTATGCAATTAAATTAAAAATTAAAAAAACCCCCGACAACGTTAAACCCTATAAAAAGAAAAAAATAACCTTGAAATGATGACCCTACGTAAGTACGTATGAAATTTTTTGATGAAATGTTGTCCCGTCGGGGGACCGCTCTAATTATTATTAGCCTAAAGTTCTGTTAAAGTACATACGTAACATATTATGAAGTTTTTTTTCTAACATCCCCCCCCCCCCGCGGTCTCCCGACGCGACAACATTTAATCAAAAAATTTCATACGAACTTATACGGTTTATCCGTTCGGGAGCTACGCTGAAACACACACACACACAGGCACGTCAAACTTATAACACCCCGTCGTTTTTGCGTCGGGGGTTAAAAATAGATAGAAAAGATTCAGATGTCTTACATGTCAACGATAATCTGGCTGTTCCTTCGAAATGGTTTGCAGCTAATAATCTGTTACTTAATGCGAACAAAATGATAGGTCTGAAGTTCTGATTACCAAATAAACCTCAAGTGGGTCTAAATTTAAAACTTGATGGCATGATACTAGATGCTATTACGGAAACTGTATTTCTGGGAATCACTTTAGATTCAAAATTACAATGGGGCGCACACATTAGAGCTCTTTCAGGTAGCTTAAGTTCAGCTGCATATGCAGTAAGAAAAATAAGGCAGTTGACAGATACAGCCACAGCCTGGTTATTATACTCTGCTTATTTCCACAGTATTATGTTTTATGATGTTCTGCTGTGGGGATCGGCAGCTGACGTAGATTCAATTTTCATTTTACAAAAGAGGGCAATCCGCGCCATCTATGTATAAAATGGGTGGAGTCTCCTAGAAACCAGTTTAAAGAAATTGATATACTAACTCTGCCTTCTCTTTACATCTTAGAAAGTATTTTGTATGTTCGCAAAAACTTAGGACTTTTCAAAATAAGAAGCGATTTCCATAATATAAATACACGTAGTGAAAATTAAATTGTGATACCTAAATTTAGATTAACTAAAACTAGCAAGCCATTTCTTATAAACAGCATCCGCTTTTATAACAAGTTGCCAATGCCGGTTATATACTTCTATTTTTTTATATACTTCTATGACATAATCCTTTTATTATTTCATATTACATACAGACAATTCTAATTTCAACTCTTTATTAGTGGTTGTAATGGCAGTCATGTCACTTGGTTTTAATAGGTTTTTATATTTTATCTGTCCTTTTGATGGATTCTTCTATATTTTGTAAATGTGAGGACTTTGTAGGCCTTGTAGACTTTAGATCAGTAGAACATTTTTTATTTTATCGTACCTGGTACTTGTTGACAGGCCTACGTTGTCCTCCCATACCTACTGTAATTCGAAATCATTGTAAAAGCCAATTATTTTTAAAAGAGTAACCGTGGAGTTTCTTGCCGGCTCTTCTCCATAGGAAACGACAATTGGAACCGTGCACCTAGCTTCTGACTTTTCATAAGTGCCCGCGATGGTTTATGTGAAATAAAATATTTTGATTTTAGAATAGAATATATTTTTTTGCTTTAAAACATGGTACATTAAGGTCTTAAAAATAGAATTATGATCTTCCATGTTTCGCCAAAGACTGGCATATGAATATTTAAACACGTTACAAGTAAAAAAATAAAAGGATAGATCGAAATAAACGAAATAGATAGAAACAAACGATAGTCTGAAATAAACGTTTATTATTATTATTATTCCAACATGTCTAATAACTTTAGTGAATTCTTAACAACAATAGGTACTTACAAAAAGTAGGTAATATAATGAAAATTTGTAACCATATTTATTTTTTACTTTTTTATCAATAAATTCTTTCATACTATACGTACCAGTCCCGGGCGCAATGGCTCGAAAGTAATGAAGTGTACGACTTGTAATATTGTCATCTGTGAACTGTCAGCGTTTATACAGAATAAAGTGGACGTGGTGGACGATGAAGGCCTAGTGAGGCTATGTGTGACCGCCTTTTCGGAGGAGGACATAGAAATAGGCAAAAATGACTTTTTGCATCAATCTCAACGCATCGACGGAAAATATCAAGAAAGAAAAGTGGTAAATCGCAGCGAAAAAATTATGACATGATAGCACTATTCAAGCAAACGGACCCTGAGCATGTTCCAGCATTTGTAGCAAAAGATTTGCAGAAACTCCCACCAGTGACATTCGATCATATTGACGCAATCACGACGCTAAAAGAAATATTGACATGATAAATATTGAAATGATATAAAAATCATGAAGGATACATTTTTGTCACTGAGAAACAATTAAATGAGATTAGAAATGAGTTGCAAAATTTGAAGCAGTCTTCGATCGTTAATAACTTCGATTTGAATATTAACCGCAGAAGAGGCGGTGGGGGTGGAATAGACAGTTTTTGTTTTAACAGCGGGCCGATGGGCATACCGCCCGATTTAGAAAAAAATCAAGAGCAGAAGGTCGATATTGTATGAAAATTACTATACAATAATAATGTGACTAGTCTGACAACAGCTGACGAGAGTGAGAAGTTTAGCCCATCAACACTAATTGAGTTAAATGTACATACCTCGCTCGCCCATACGTGTTTTTGGAATGCCTGTCTCGCTCGCACCCATTAGTGTACCGAAGCAAGGCGAGGTTGCGATTGAGATCGAACACAAACATGATCGAAGCGCTCGCGCACCGAGAATAAGTGAGTCAGAGCGGCAAACCGATACAGCGAATAGCAGTGGGTCCAAGCGAAAAACGTTGGCGGAAATTATAGTTTTAGAGGGTGAATGGAAAAAAGAGAATGTGTCTGAAGAATGGCAAACCGTTCAATTAAAGAGGTCGAGAAATCGTATGCAGGGCTATAACGAAACCGGATGTTAAGTTCAGGGCAGCTGAAATGGACGTTCCTCTCTTCATAAACAGGGTTGATATTGTATTTGTATTGTTTGTTATTGTATTGTATTGTATATGGCCAAAAATTAGAATTTGTTAATCAGACAGTTTTCCTAGGAATCACGTTAGACGAGAAATTACAATGGGGACCTCATATAACATCTATTGCGGGGCGGCTAAGCTCGGCCGCATATGCTGTTAGAAAGATAAGACAATTAACAGATGAAGAAACCGCGCGTTTGGTCTATTTTAGTTACTTCCACAGTATTATGTCATATGGCATTTTACTGTGGGGTCGGGCTGCTGACATTGAATCCATTTTTATTTTGCAAAAGAGAGCTGTCAGAGCCATTTACAAGCTACGTCGCCGCGAATCTCTTAGGGAACTATTTAAAAGGGTTAATATTATGACGGTACCTTGCCAATTCATTTATGAAAATATTATGTATGTAAGAAAAAATTAACATCTTTTTAATAAAATAAGTGATAGACATAATTTTAATACTAGAAATAAAGATAAATTAGATCAACCTTTTTTCAGATTATCTAAAGTACATACATCTTTTATGGGGTACTGTGTTAAATGTTACAACAAAATACCTTGTGAAATATTGCAATTAAATGAAAGAAAATTTAAAACTTATATTAAAATTAAACTTTGTAAGCAAGGATATTACAAATTAGAGGATTATATCCAAGATAAGAATGCTTGGAAACATGCTGGTCTTGCTCCATAGGACAATATCTAGAGTCTAGACAAAATCAAACTGGTTGCTAATGTAATTGTATAATTTATTCTTTTTTTTTTCTTTGACATTGATTTACATTCTGTAATTACTTGGGGTCACACCCGGACTTATTACTCCTTATTTATTTATGAAAATTGTCTACGTTTGGAATGTTTGTGAATATGTGAGCACCATCTATCTATCACATAGTTGATCTATATGTCATGGTTACGTTTATCCATTTTAATTCTTTTACATATTGTGGTATAGTAATTTTATTTTTAGGTGCATCGTCTTCACATATAATTATATAAATAATGTATGCAATATAATTTAAAACATTTTAAAAGAGTAACGGTGGAGTTTCTTGCCCATTCTTCTCCATACGAAAACTACCTTTTGGAAGGGGCGACTAGAATCAATTTTATTATAATTTTATTTTTGACGTTCAAAAGTGCCTTTTATGTGCCTATTTGAAATAAATGATTTGACTTTGACTTTGACTTTGATACAGCTACCAGGCCAATCGATATTATTGAGTACATACAACAAAAGACGGATATAACTGTGACTCTGAAGAAAATTAATATGCATACAAGATCTTTTTACTACAAGCAAAATTATCGCTGTTTCTTAATTAAAATTTTGAATTGTTAACATTTGCATGCCCATGTGACGGTAAAATATGGAGAACTATCTGTAAAATATCACCTATGTACTATACCCATGTTTGCAAAGAAATAAATACTTTGAATACTTAAAAAAAAAAAAAAAAAAAATGATGACTTGTGGCCGGAGGGTATTCAATTTCGAAAATTTATATATTTTAATAGAAAAACATACGACAGAAATAAAGAAAATAAAATAACATATGACATGAAACTAAACGGTGATGGACACACACAACAATAACCTGACCAATTATAGCACAAAACTTGTTAGTTTCAACTGTAGGTCGATTGCCCGCTCAATTGAGTGTGTTCGATATTTTATTTAAATATCATTATAATATTAGAATATTGTTTGTTGGATAATGGCATCTGTCACATTTAAGAAGTTTGGGACCAACGTAGAAGTACCTAATTTGACTAGATATTGTGTTTACAAAAACAACAGTCTTAACGAGTAAAAAACAATTAAATGTTATTACTATAAATTATTGAGTAATATTTGATTATACTTGTAGTATATCTTGGATTTTATATTGCTATTTTAATATAATAGGTTGTTTCAAACGATTGGCACAATACTGTCAGTTGATGTTGATATACATACTTTTTGATGATGTCTGAGAATCACGAATCAACTCCTATTAAATTGATTAATTACCTTATAATGTTTTAAAACGGTTTCACTATATAAGATTTGTTTATTACTTCTTGTGAAGATATTAAAGCAAAATATATGATGATCTGTGATTGGTTCAAAAAGGCGGTAGATGTTTGACGTAAAAGACGTTGGTAGTATATAAAAAAGGATTGTAATGACGTTATCAGTTCAGTTGCTTGGTAGGTGTTCAGTTGGTTAGTTACAAATGAAATTTGTGGCCTCTTACGCCAAGTTAACATAAGCCCAAAGGACAGGTGGTTTGGTAACGATATATAAGGAAACAACAAACTATCTCAAACACCGTATATTTATAAAAATAAATCTAAAGCAATAAACATTATCGTTATCATTAACAAATTAGGTAGGTGTCTATAGATAGCTATATCTTAATATTGCCAGCCAGCTAAAATTTCAGCAGAAAGAGCTAGGGTCGCGGGGAGTTGGAGATAAACCCAGTACTGTTCCGTTTTAAACGTTTAAATTAAATAATATAAATTTCAAATTTAAGGTATAACCTTCCAGTTATTTGAATGTTATTAATTAGTAAATGGGCGCCAGGGACTTTGAGAATCCCGGATCCCGGAGCCGACGTAGGTGTAAAATATACTTCTGGATGAACGTAGAATGTGGAACCCAAGATCCTCAATTCAAATTATGTTGAAGACCGGTTTCCAATGTTGAAAACCGGACTAAGGTAACCAACGGGTTCTTACAGAAACCGTATAAAATTAAAAAAATATTATAAAGAATAAAAAAAAACCGTCCCGCCTGCGCTATCGCTAGACGGAGTCGCACAGTAGACATCTGCCGTTATTGCTTGACCAGATCGGAGAAAGCTATAGTGAATAACACCATGCTGAGACCACCAAACAGTTACCATTACCTTTTTATAGTAAGCTTTGCTTTTCCATCACGAAAGCGTTTAAACCAAAATCTCACGGTGCGTTCATTAACAGTCCCCTCTGCAAACGCAACATTGATATTGCGAGCTGTTTCTGCCGCGTTAGTTCCGCGTCGAAACTCGTATTCAAAATTAACTCGAATTTTCGAAGTATCCATCTTTCTTGTCTAAGCTGAATAAAAAAAACAATTGAAAGTCGATAATCGGATGTTCTACATTTTTTAAAAGAAGAACTTCATAGGTACCGTGTGAAAAAAGTTTCACTCAAAAATATCAAACCATGAAGGTTCTATGTCCATTCGAAGTACCTATTACAATGAAACGGCCATTTCATACTTTAACCCCTATTATTTTGTAAGGATACTGATTTGTTTATTGTGTAGGTTCGTTATATCTATTATTCCTCGTCCTCCTTCTTCCCTTGGTACTGTTAGTGGCTGTACGCAAGGTCGCGGGTGGTGTTTTCTGTATTTGGTCAAACTGGTGTTAATGACGCGTTGTAGGTTTATTATTATTAGGTCCTATTTAGAATTCCAAATTCAATTTATTTTATTATATAGTATGACACTTTGGTTTTCAAAGTTGTTCATTTGTTTTCCTGCCGTTTGATTTTTGTTTTTAATATCGCTGTTTCTGTAACCACGGAAATCTCGAAATTGCGCGTTATTTTCGAATACGAGTACCTTCGTGGCACCAACACAGCACAGACAGCACGCAATATTAACAACGTGTATGGACATAGTACCGCATGTGAACGCACGGTCCGGTTTTGGTTTGATCGCTTCCGTTTTGGAACTTTTGATTTCAACAATGTGCCCCGTGGCCCACCGGAGACGAAAGTCGATAACGATGAATTGAAAGCCATAGTGGAAGCAGATTCCTCTCCTTCCCTTCCTTTCCTTCAACGTACGTGATAAATCGATACTTACTGATTCATTTCCTTCAAATTGGAAAGATAAAAAAGCTTGGAAAGTGGGTACCGTATGAACTCACTGAACAATAACAACAAAATTGCGTCGAAGCTCCGCATAACGGACCGTCTCAAAATTATAGGAGCTACCACAGCAACGGAAAAATTTCAAATTCAACGAGGCGGTGAAAAACGCCTCGAAAGAGTTCATCGGGTCGCCAGGATTGTTATAGCAGTGTCATCAACGAACTTCCACTAAAATGGCAAAAGTGCATCTTTACTAATGGCCAATACTTCAATTAAACATTCGATTAAAAATTCGTTTGAAAAAAAAAACAATGTGTCTCTGACGTTTGAGTTCGAGTTGTGGCATTTGAGTTCGACGTATCCCGTTCCCGTAGTTACAACGAGTCCGCGTATCGTGGAGTGACTTTAAGAATCGAGCCAAGAAGCCCCGCAGCCGTCAGCGAAGCCCTTCGCGTGCTTCAAGTGTGGGAAACCAGGACATGTCGTGGCCAAGCAGCAGCCAAGCGGATGGTGGAGCACGTGCTGCAAGCAGTGCACAGCGAGTGGATGTTTGCATCGTACCCGTAGCACTACCCTCAGGCGCGTTAGAACATAAAGGTGAGCTGTATTGTTTTGTTTGCGATGCTGATGCTGAATGAGCTCGTTATGAAAAGAGTGTTGTGCAGCCAAATTAAGTGGCAAACGAATTAATAACATTGTTGCGTTGACTGGTATTGGTCAAACACAGCACAGATCAAATCTTATGCAGCCTTGCGATTAGTGAACACAAACCTGAGATTTTATTACATATGTTCTACTCGACATTTGCTTGGAAAGTAATATTATGATAGGACGTGAAATATTGAACGAAAACGGTCTCAAACATGTTCATCGGAAAGCCTATTTCCGATTAACATGTTTGCGACAGTTTTCGTTACATTAGGTTCTTGTAATAAATTCAGTTTTAAAGGTCAACAACAGAAAGGATAGCTTTGATGGGACAAAGGCAGCTATAACAAAATGTTGGCTTGGCGATTTCGTGTTATTAGAAAACGAAGAGTGAAATCAGATTATCAGACTAAGTTAAATCGGAAGTTTATAGGTCCGTTTAAGGTAGCGAAAGTTTTGAATGGTGTTTCTAAATTCTAACCGTACTTACAAATACGCTCACGAGTGGTTAAAAAGATGCCAGTACGTCATGTACCAGTCGAAGTAGATGCTGATCACAGTGGTAATGGGCAAGCCTACGTTATGGGAAGCACGCGAGTAGGGGTTCTCTATCGGCCGTAGTAAAGAGTGTAGTCATTGGGTGATGCACACGGATCCATGCGCTGGCTGTGTGAGAGCAATGCGATTGCTGGTCGGCTAGGATCCGTGGCGTTAGAGTGGTTTACTCGTGTGTGGGTTTCCAGGTGCATAAGGCTCTTAGTGAAAAAGTTGATCGTTAATGTGAATAACGATGGTACATGGCTCTGGTTGATGATTTTCGCCATGATTAATGAAAGTTTACATGGCTTTGGTTGAATCAATACTAGCCTTGAACTCCAGGCGCACTTGCAAGTACGCTCATGAGGCTAAGGCGCATGCCAAGGGATTAGAGCATTACTGGCGAATTTGAGGAAAGTCAAGTACTTAACTCTTGTTGATGAAACAGTAGAAGTTTGTGTGTGTGTGTGATGATAGTTCGGATCAGAGATTGATAGTAGCCGTGGCTCAGAAGTGGGTGTCTGGGTGTCTGCTGGAGACAGTAGTTTGTGAGTAAGCGGTAGGCAATCAACTCTAGTAAATTTGGGGTTTCGCGAGAAACCAAGTCCGGGAGTGACTTGGCGATCCGAGGGGGATGCGCAAATGACTAGTAGAGTAACTGGAAGTAACTATATAGTATGAGACACCATGCACCTTTGTTGATTATCGAGTTAGTGATCTTGAGATTTGGGAATTAAATAGTGACTAATGGTAATTTTTCGGTTTGTTGGACAACATGTGCTCAGAAACAGTCTCGCGTTCCGTATCTTTTTTTTTTTTTTTTCGGGGGGAGCCCTTCAAAGGGCCTCTGGTCTTTGGGGATAAAACCAGGGAGTGTGGGGTTTTTACTCACTAAAACCACCCCGGTAGTCAGGTAGTCACCATCTGCACATGGAAGGGGCACCGTTATCTCTCTAAAGACCAATCCGGAGCCCCCTCTATGCAACGCCTGTTAGGGCACATCTCTGCTGAAGCCTGACTGTGCAAGTGTGCAAGGCAGCACATGACCACAGTGCGCCGTCTTCCCGAGGTCACTCAGTGGGCCGACAGAGTCCCCACTCTAATCGCCCGCGACCCCAAATTTCCGCCTTTGTTAGATGATGCAGGCGGGGTTTCGGCGTGTTAGGCGTCGAGGCGGTTGCCTACTCCACGCCTTCTTCTCCGAGTAGGATCGGCTCTCTCACGATCCCACTCGGCAGTCTCCTTCTGGACCATCACGGTCTCACAGAAGGAGGCAACTTCCCTCCAGTTTTCTGTCTCTGACAGCATAGCCCTCACTACTGCTGGCAGAGACAGGTCTCGCCCGATTCTGGCGACCAAAACCTGCCACTCAGAGGCCCACGCAGGACACTCCTCGAGCGTGTGCTGTGCAGAGTCTAGGTCGCTTCCACAATGGTGGCAATTTGCCGTGCCCTCACGCCCAATCTTGTTCAGGTACTCACCGAAACAACCGTGTCCGGTCAGCACCTGAGTAAGCCTATAAGAGATGCGCTCCTCTCTTTTCAGCCAGGCTTCGAAGTGTGGTAGAACGGCTTCGACAATATTGCGGCTGTTGCAGCCGCTCACACCACCGCTCGAACGCGTGTCGCCGTTCCTGCCGTCTCAGCCGAACAACAGCGATGCCTGGCACACCATTGCCACTTTGGCGGATGACACGAATTCGGTTATAGACCCTCGCGTCCATATCCGCCAAGATGTCCAGTGGCAGAAAGCGTGCAAGGAGAGGTGCCGCCTCAAAGGATACAGTTCGGTATCCTCGTGCGATACGAATAGCCATTTTCCGCTGCAGACTATTGATTTTAGTCCTGCAGCGCCGGACACCTGACAGCCTAATTGACCAAACAGGTGCCCCATAAAGGACCATTGATCGCACGACATCCGCGTAGAGGCTGCGAACTTCTTCTCTAGGTCCACCGAGATTGGGTAACAGTCTGTGCAGAGCGCCCACTGCCTTGCCTACTCGAGGAACCAGGCGCTCAAAATACTCTTCGAAGCCCCACCGACCGTCTAGGGTTAGGCCGAGATACTTAATGTATCGACCCACCTGGACTTGCGCATTTTCCACTGTGACCAATGAGCTGGGTGGCTCTCTGCTCCTCGGCAGTTTGTGAAACCAAAGCGCTTCAGTCTTATGAGGCGCTATTTCTAAACCCAGCCCACGGATCGACGCCACGACTTTTGCCACTCCAAGCTCGGCAAGCGGAATGGTCTCGTCGAAAATTTAAAACAGGCTGTCTTTCTAGACATGACAAAAGCATTTGACTTTGTCTGTCATAAAATATTACTATCTAAACTTTCTCATTATGGAATCCGCTGAAAAGCCAACGATTGGGTCAAAAGCTTTCTTACCGACCGACAGCAATGCGTAGAAATAACAAGAACGTGTAAATATGAACAAAAACAATTCAGATCAAAATACAGAACAAACAACTTCGGCACACCTCAAGGAGGAATTTTATGCCCGGTTTTCTTTCTAGTATACATAAACGACCTACCAGAGGTTATTAATGAAGAGTGCATACTATTTGCTGACGACACAACCTTGATTATTAAAAGTAATGACAACAATGACTTAGAAAAACGAATTGTTAAAGCATTAGATAAGGCAATCAAATGGCTAGAAATAAATAATTTAAAAATAAATATGACAAAAACGAATATAATACAATTCCAAGCATCCAACACAAACACAGATCATTTAGTTATTCAGTATAACAATTCCGTCTTAAACACTGTGAATGAATGTGTATTTTTAGGTATAACCGTTGATAGAAACTTTAACTGGAAACCACACATAGATAAGATACTTAAAAAAATAGATCGATTTGTATGTCCTGAAAAGAATAAGACAAACGGTTAACTTAAATACCGCAACGGTTGCTTACCATGCATATGTAGCATCTTTACTGAGATACGGCCTTATTATTTCGGGCAACTCAGTAGACGTGGAAAGAGTTTTTAAAGGACAGAAAAAATGTATTCGGGCAATGTGTGGAGCTCACTTTTTAGATAGCTGTAAACCGCTATTCCAAAAACTTAAAATACTGCCTTTACCATGTCTTTATATACTTAAAACTTGCATGTTTGTCAAAAAAAATATAATTTATTTGAAAAAAGCAGTTACAAAATAAATAGTCTAGTACGTCACAAAGACAAATTGAAACTGTCCCAAATAAAATTAATGTTATACAAAAGAAATATTTACTGCATGGCAATTATTAGTTTTAACCATTTACCAAATAACATTCAAGATTTGCCATCGTCGCTGTTCAAAAGGGTGTTATTTAGACTGTTATTGGACAAAAATTAATACAGTGTTAAAGAATATTTAGAGGATAAGTCGCTAGTAACATATTAAAAAAAAATTATTCTACCATATCCAACACTAACATATCTTTAATATTATATTGTTGACATAATTATTCAATATTAATGACATGACATATTATAAACACAATACAAGTTCGATCTTTATTACAGTAATATTTATATTTTATTAAGTGATTCATGTTTACTAATTCAAATATTAATAAATAAGCCTTCATTTATAATAGAAATATTGGTACGCCATAGTATGGCAGGATATGCTGGAACCAAAATTGTAACATCTATTGTACCATATTCTGACAAATAAACATTTTTGATTTGATTTGATTTTTGATTTCGAAGGTGTCCCCTCCGGCCAACACCAGCGTGTCATCCGGGTAACAAACGACATCAATGCCAACGGGGAGGTCGACACGCAGTACCACATCGTAAGCGAGGTTCCACAAGAAAGAACCTAAAACTGATCCCTGCGGAACCCCACACGTAACCTCCCTGCGATGAACGCTACCATCCCGACCCACATAGTGAATGTGCCGGTCTCTAAGGTAGGCCCCGACGATGCACTGTAGGTAAGGAGGCACTCCGTGATGTGCAAGTGCTGTCCTAATTGCATCCCAAGGCAGAGAGTTAAAGGCGTTGACGATATCCAAACTTACCGCCAAAACCACTCCACCCCGGGTCCGCGTTCCGTATCTAGTTGTGTCATTAATTTGTTCGTAAAATTATAATGTGATTTGAACTGCAAACGGTTTTTCTATTGCGCATATATATAAAATATGGCTGATGATAACGAAAGACACCTACCATCTTCATAAAATAATTTTCTTAAAAAAAAAAACTATGTAAAACGGCAATTATTTTATTGGTAAGGACCTAATATGTGACTCCTGGAAAGAAATCCTTACTCATTTAAAGCCCAGTTGGATGGGATCTATCCAGAACCTTCTTCTCCTTTTTTATCTTTTTGAGTTTTCTATATGTATATGTCGCCCGCCGCCAACTAGCTTAATTAGCCTTTCAGTTAACTGGCTAGCCTTTTAACTAAACGGCGCCTGGCTGGCGCTGGCCATTTATATAATAGGTGAAAATGTGAGGAAAAGAAATGAAACTGGTAATGGGTAACAGTTTTAACAAGTTTTATTGAAACATCAGGGAGGTTATGATGATCAGTTGAAAACGGAAAACGGACACTCATTTTATTTTTCGGCGGTTGTTAAATTAAAACATGAGCAGTAGGTAATCAAAAGAAAATTGGTATTGTGAGGCTACAGTCAGAATGTCTATTTCTTTGACTTTTTCTCGAAGGGAATCCCTCGGGGGTGCCAGGGCAGAAAACCTCCACGTGTGCCTGGGGACTGGAGTTCCCTTCTGGATACGTCCGGGGGGAAGACCAGTTTTCGGGCCGGTGCATCCTGGGGTGCGGGCAGCTATTTCTCATTGGGATTATTTAGTCGATTTTCAAGTCGCTATGAGGAGCAGAGCGGCAACTGTGTGGAGTAAGAGCGGGCCTGGTGTGCACTTACCCTGCCGCCGGGCAGGCAGGAGGGGTTACCCCCCCCTGCTGCAAGATTGTTAAGGTCATGTCTCTGACTTTTGACGGGGGTCGAGGGTCTTGGCTTAACCGCCCGGACCGCGAGGAAGATTAACCTCTATAAAAAATTCCCCAAACCTCCAAGCGGCGGCGCACCGTGAGGGAGGTAGTAAGCTTGGCTAATGGGAAGCTTGATTTAGTCACTAGTGCGAACCACGTAATTTTGAGCCAGTACAAAAAGTTTATTACTCGTGGGAACAGAATGGAACAATTTATTAAAAACCAAAACCCAACAGACGAAAGGAGGAGTGATGCGGTGTCGGAGTCCGATGCTGCATCGGGAGGAGCGAGCACGGGAGGCTCAGTGAGCCCTCGCCGTGACCAGAAGACGGCCGCTGCCAAAAGAAAGGCTCAGAGCAAGCGGCCAAGGTCAGTGGACGGCCAGGGGTCGTCCTCTGACGGGGAGCTGGCCTCGGCCAGAAAGATCCCCACAAGTAGGCGCGGAGGTGCCCGAGAGCGAGGAATAGGGAGGGGGCTCACTGCTCGGGAGGCCGCAGAAAAAGCGGAGGAGCCCGCAAAGGAGGGGGGTTCTGGTCGCGCGGTCGCATCAGAGATCTCAAGCGACGAGGCGGCTGAGGTAGGCGGCCCTGATGCGGACCGCAAAGAGAGGTTTACGGCGGTCGTGGAGGCCGCGATCCGGGACGTGGCCCTGAAGAAGTTACAGACTTCTAAAAACAGGGCCATAGTCTCGGCTAGAGGTTCCAGGCGCGGTTCGCCGTCCTGGAGGGTATAGTCCTGCGCCCCCCCTTGGCGAGTAGGACGGCGCCAGGGCCGAAGGCGGCCTCGTACGCGGCTGCTGCCACCCCTAAGCCCGGGCCGTCCAGCCGGGCACAGGCGCCGGCCAAACCGGCGTCGGCTAGAGGAGCCCCGGCGCCGGCGAAACCGACGTTGGCTGGCGGAGCCTCGGCGCCGGCAAAATCGGCGCCTGCCGCCAAACCCGCGGTGCCAGCCCAGAAAAAGGGCAGAACGGCTGGGG
This sequence comes from Apamea epomidion, assembly GCA_947507525.1. Lineage (NCBI taxonomy): Eukaryota > Metazoa > Arthropoda > Insecta > Lepidoptera > Noctuidae > Apamea > Apamea epomidion. The sequence continues at coordinate 22,762,673 of OX382226.1, read as the reverse complement.
AGGGGAAGGCCCCAGAGCCTACGCCTCCCCCAAACAAATCTCCCACGACCAACGCCGAGTGGCAGGTGGTCGGGGAGAAGAAGAAGGCGGCCAAAGCGGCCAGGAAAAAAACGCAGAGGAGGCGCCGCAAGGAGCGAGCCGTTGCGGCTAGGCTTCGTTCCCCTAAGACCGCGGCTGTAGTTATTACGCTGCAGCCGGACGCGGTTAAGAGGGGGGTGACTTATCGTGACGTGCTCACCAAGGCGAAAGCGACGGTGGATCTCCAGGAGTTGGGGATCACCGGAGGCCTCCAGCATAGGGTGACCGCCACTGGTGCCCGCATGCTGGAGATCCCCGGTGCGACGAGTGGCCCCACCGCTGACGCCCTGGCTGAGAAGCTAAGGGCGTCCCTCAACGCGGACGAGGCTCGAGTCTCCAGGCCCGTCAAGTGCGCGGATATGCGCATTGTGGGCCTGGATGACTCTGTGACGGGAGCAGAGGTGATAGCCGCCGTCGTCAGGACGGGCGGGTGTCCGGCCGACCAAGTGTAGGCGGGCACCATACGTCCTGACTTCACGGGTATGCGAACCGTTACGGTAAGCTGTCCCGTGACGGCGGCGAGAAAAATCGTGGAGGGCGGAAGGCTCCTGGTGGGCTGGGTGTCAGCGCAGGTCAAGCTGCTGGAGCCCAGACCTCTAAGGTGCTATCGATGCCTCGTGGGGCACCACGTGAGCGTCCAGTGCACCTTAGAGGGCCGCAGCACTCTGTGCTTCCGCTGCGGTAAGCCCGGACATACGGCCGGCTCGTGCAACGCCGCGCCGCACTGCGTCGCATGTGCGGCTGCTGGCAAGCCGGCCGATCATCGGGCGGGGAGCAAGTCCTGCGCTCCACCCGCCGAACCCAGGAGGAAAGGCAGGCCCTCCGCCGCCGTCGCCACCACCACCGTCGCCGCCACTGCTGCCGCCACCGCCACCGTCGCCGTCGCCGCCGCCGCCACCACCGCCGCCGCCGCCGCCGCCGCCGCCGCCGCCGCCACCGCCGACACCACTGCCGAGGGGGTCCGGGAGGGGGCTGAAATGGAGGAGTAATGTCTCCTCCTCTACGCCTCCTCCAGGCGAACATCAACCACTGCGCCTGCGCTCAGGACCTGTTGCTCCAGAGCATGGCGCAGTGGTCGCCGTGGTCGCTGAGCCGTACTTTGTCCCGCCCAGGGATGACTGGGTGGAGGACCTGAACGGCTCAGTGGCCATAATTTCGTCGGCTGCCGCCGGTACCCCGTCCCTCGAAGGTGTCACGAAGGGACAGGGGTGCGTAGCAGCACGGTTCGGAGAGATTGTAGTCGTGGGAGTATGCTTCTCTCCGAGTCGAACTCTCGCCGAGTTCCAGAACTCTTTAACAGAGTTGAGTGTCGTCGTCGCCAGAAACCACGCCTTCTCCGTGCTAGTGCTCGGGGACTTCAACGCCAAGAATTTGGCCTGGGGTTCCCGTTGCACGGATGTGCGGGGCAGGATGGTGGAGGACTGGGCTCTGGAAACAGGCCTGGTCGTCCTAAATCGGGGTTCTGTTCCTACGTGTGTGCGGATGCGGGGCGAGTCGGTAGTGGACATCTCGTTCGCCAGCCCCGCTCTGTCACAGCGTGTCATTGACTGGCGCGTCATGGAGGAGGTGGAGACATACTCCGATCATCGGTATATCCGGTTTGATGTCTCCACCCAGACCTCTAGCGCGCTAGTCCAACAGGCCCCGAGTGGTCCGCGGTGGGCGCTGAAGCAGCTGGACCGGGAGGTTTTCCTGGAAGCCTCAATCGTGCAGGCCTGGGTGTTTTCACCGGACAGGCCTGCTGACATCGACGGTGAGGCGGAGTGGTTCCGGGAGGCCATGTCCGAGATTTGTGACGTGGCAATGCCCCGAGTCCGGCCAGGATGCGCCCGACGTCAGGTGTACTGGTGTCGCAGGAGGTTGGGGCGCTACGCAAGGCGTGCGTCGACGCGCGACACCGGTACACCAGGCATCGCAGGCTCCGCATCCGCCCTCCGGATGCGGAAGCCACGGAAGTGGAGCTGTACGAGGGGTACAGAGCGGCGAAGACCGCCCTCCAAGAGGCTGTCCAGCGGGCCAAAGATATGGCCCGCGAGGAGAAGTTGGAGACTCTGAACCGAGATCCATGGGGGCGCCCCTACAGAATGGTGCGGAATAAACTCCGCACCTGGCCCCCCCCGCTGACGCAGAGTCTCCGACCCCAGCTGGTGGAGGAAGTGGTGAGCGCTCTGTTCCCTTCACGGGGGGAGCATACTCCCCGCCTATGGCTCCGCCACCTGCAGTGCCCGAAGCGGACCACATGGACGACGACGACGACACCCCTGAAGTGACCGGGGTAGATCTGAGAGCGGCGGTAGGCAGGCTGAAGGCCAAAAATACCGCCCCGGGACCCGACGGCTTGCCGGGTAAAGCCTGGGTCCTGGCCTCGAGGGCTCTCGGGCCTCGACTGGAGGCGCTCTTAAGCGCATGCATGGCGAGAGGCCAGTTTCCACTCCGTTGGAAGACGGGGAAGCTGGTCCTCATTCAGAAGCCAGGGCGCCCTGCGGACTCTCCGTCCGCATACCGGCCCATAGTGCTGCTCGACGAGGTCGGCAAGCTCTTTGAGAGAGTGATTGCGGGCCGCCTCGTCGGGCACCTGGTGAGGACGGGGCCGGATCTTGTGGAGTGCCAGTTTGGCTTCCGCAAGGGGCGCTCGACGGTGGACGCCATCATGCGCGTGAGAGCCCTCACGACGGGGGACGCGGTGTCCCGGGGTGGGGTGGTCGTGGCGGTGTCACTCGACATCGCCAACGCGTTTGTTAGATATTTCATTTTGATATAATTATAATATTAGAATATTGTTGTTGGATAATGGCATCTGTCACATTTACGAAGCTTGGGACTAACGTAGAAGTATCTAATTTGACTAGATATTGTGTTTACAAAAACAAGTCTTAACTTGTAAAAAAAACACTTAAATGTTATTACTATAAATGATTAAGTAATATTTGATTATCCTTGTAGTATATCTTAGATTTTATATTCCTATTTTAATATAATAGGTTGTTTCAAATGATTGGTACCATACTGTCGGTTGATGTTGATATACTTTTTGATGATGTCTAAGAATTAAGAATCAACTCTTATTAAATTGATTAATTACCTTACAATGTTTTAAAATGATTTCATTGTTTATTATTACCTGTGTTAGAAGATATTAATCCAAAATATATGATGATCTGTGATTGGTTCAAAATGGCGGTAGATGTTTTACGTAATAGACGTTGGTAGTGTATAAAAAGGATTGTAACGACGTTATCAAGACAGTTGCTTGGTAGATGTTCAGTTGGTTAGTTCTAGTGCTGTTATTATGTGGAATAGATCGACCAGATGTTACGTAAGTTAAAAGTAATTTGATATTATACCTTAATTATTGCTTATTATAATTATGTTGTTCTGTAAGTCATATTATGGTCAATATTCCTAGCTATTGTTATGATGTTGCTATTATTTTGAATTCTCTTGGACCGTTGTCCAAGAGATAGAATTAATTGTTTGTAAAAATAACGATAATTTATGACAACGAAAGAAATGTATTGATAGAATACTTTAATACTGTTTCCATGGAGTTTCTTGTCCTTCTTATCCATGATGACCTAGTTTTACGAATGGACGACTAGTTTTCTGATTAATTACTGACAAGCCTAAATTAAAATAAATGCTTAGCCTTGTCTATCTGTGCTTTACTTCATAAAACCCTTCCCCTACAAACCATATTCAATAATAACCTTCATACACAGTAAATAAGTAACTAGTAACCATTCTGATATTCAAAGCTTGTTATTTGGGTAATACATATATAGGTACATAAATATACTTCTAGTATATATTAAATAATCTAACACGTTCAACACCCTGCCCTGGAGCTGCATAGGGGAGGCACTCCGGTATCACCGGGTGCCGACTAACCTCCGTCGAATAATCGGGGCGTATTTGACGGACAGAGCCGTCATCTACCCCGGTCGTGACGGGAATTGGAACCGGCGAGAGATGTCGTGCGGTGTCCCACAGGGATCGGTTCTGGGGCCGCTCCTGTGGGACATCGGTTACGACTGGGTGCTGCGGGCCGACCTCCCTGATGGCGTTAGCGTAGTTTGCTACGCTGACGACACGCTGGTCCTGGCGCAGGGGAGGTCACATCAGGCGGCGGCCGACACGATGACACGCGGGGTTGCGATAGTCGTAGAAAGGATCCGGCAGTTGGGTCTCGAGGTGGCATTGCACAAGTCCGAGGCCATGTCCTTTCATGGGCCCCGGTACGGACCACCTTCGGGATCCCAACTGATGGTAGGAGGGGTTCACATCGGCGTCGAGACAACGATGAGATACCTGGGTCTCATCCTCGACAGCCGGTGGAACTTCGTCGAGCATTTCCGACGTTTGGCCCCCAAACTGGAACGGACCGGGGCCGCCTTAAAGCGGCTCCTGCCCAACCTGAGGGGGCCAAACGCCTCCTGCCGGAGGCTTTACGCAGGGGTCGTGCGGTCCATGGCCCTTTACGGGGCCCCGGTGTGGGCGCGTTCACTGCGGCTTCGAGCCGCACACTATCTGAACGCGCCCCAAAAGGTGGTTGCCGTAAGGCTTATAAGGGGGTACCGCACGATCTCGGGCGAGGCAGCAAGCCTCCTTGCCGGACTGCCACCATGGGATCTGGAAGCGATAGTCCTCGCGCGCCTGTATGACTGGCGCGCGGAGGCACTACGTCGGGGGGAAACTCCGCACCCGCGGCAAATCGCGGCGGAGCGGACGGACCTCCGGCGCGATCTCATGGTGGAATGGAAGGCGCGACTATCGCAACCCAGCGCAGGGCACGCCACGATAGCGGCGATAAGACCCCTCTTTGAGGAGTGGCTAGAGAGGCGTCACGGCGCTCTCACCTACCGCCTGACGCAGGTCCTCTCCGGACACGGATGTTTCGGGAGGTTTCTGCACATCATCAGGCGGGAGGAGACGCCCGGGTGTCACCACTGCGAGGATCGCCCAGAGGACACGGTGGAGCATACGGTGGAGGTCTGCCCCGCTTGGGCAGAGCACCGCCGTGTCCTCGTAGAGGCGATCGGCAGCGGCGGCGACCTCTCGCGTCCGGCCCTGGTGCAAGCCATGGTCCGGGGCGAGAGGGAGTGGGAGGCGGTCACCTCCTTCTGTGAAGCAGTCATGCTAGCGAAGGAGGTGGCGGGATGGGCGAGAGAGAGATCCTCATGCCTCAGCCGCCGAGGGAGACGCTCCGGGCGTCGGGAGCCGCGTGACGACTCCCGGCCACCGTAGGCGCGGGCCTGCGGGCGGAGAGCAATGGGTAGCTCTCCGTCCGATCAGGACCAGGCCCGTGCCGGACGGCGCGTATGTGTTCCACGTGCGCCTCAAAGAGATGTCAGCAGAGTTGACGGGGCCCGACAGGGCCGAAGCCTGCCGGGGTAGCGGGATCGTCCGAAAGGGTTACCGCTGCCCTGGTACATAAAGGGCTAAGGAAGGAACACGGGTGGGTTTTAGACAGTAAGAGTCTGACACTCCCTTCTGCTCCACCCAGAGCGGGAGGAGTCATTTGATGATTTTCCATACTCAAAAAAAAAAAAAAGGGGAATCCCTCGGACCCAGGTTGTAAACGAACAGCCCTTTCCTCGATCCCATATGAAATCAGAATATGAAAATAACTAAAATAAACAATTCTGGCTGTACCAAATCAGTTATTTGTCGATTTTTTTTAACAGCATAGGCGGCCAAACTGAGCCTCCCTGACAATTTTTCTATATGTGGGCCCCATTGTAATTTACAGTCAATAGTTATTCCAAGAAAAACTGTCGACTCAATATTAATTGTTACGACTCATTTTTATTTAGTTTACTGCTTAGTTTTTACTGCCGAACTTGTTCATGAACATGCATTTTGTAATTTTTGTATTTTTCAAAACTACAATAATCACCCTGTCGCTTTAAATCAATCACCAATCTATCAATCACCAATCTATCAATCGCCAATTGAAATGTCTGGGCAGGCAAGTAGTTAAACGTTAGCGATCCAAGTCGTTTGCCTAGCTGTCTAATTGAATGGCTGAATATCATTCAGGCCGCTAGTTGAACGGCGCCCGTTTAGTTAAAAGGCTAGGCAGTTAACTGAAAGGCTGATTAAACTAGTTGGCGGCGACATAGCTACGTATGTTAGGGCAAGTGTGATTAAACTAGTTGGCGGCGACATAGCTACGTATGTTAGGGCAAGTGTGATTAAACTAGTTGGCGGCGACATAGCTACGTATGTTAGGGCAAGTGTGATTAAACTAGTTGGCCGCGACATAGCTACGTATGTTAGGGCAAGTGTGATTAAACTAGTTGGCGGCGACATAGCTACGTATGTTAGGGCAAGTGTGATTAAACTAGTTGGCCGCGACATAGCTACGTATGTTAGGGCAAGTGTGATTAAACTAGTTGGCGGCGACATAGCTACGTATGTTAGGGCAAGTGTGATTAAACTAGTTGGCGGCGACATAGCTACGTATGTTAGGGCAAGTGTGATTAAACTAGTTGGCGGCGACATAGCTACGTATGTTAGGGCAAGTGTGATTATACTAGTTGGCGGCGACATAGCTACGTATGTTAGGGTAAGTGTGATTAAACTAGTTGGCGGTGACATAGCTACGTATGTTAGGGCAAGTGTGATTAAACTAGTTGGCGGCGACATAGCTACGTATGTTAGGGCAAGTGTGATTAAACTAGTTGGCCACGACATAGCTACGTATGTTAGGGCAAGTGTGATTAAACTAGTTGGCCGCGACATAGCTACGTATGTTAGGGCAAGTGTGATTAATTGTAAATTATTAATAATTGTCTATCATTCATAGAAATGTAAAAAATATATTTATGTCTATCATTACTAATAATTACCGAAAGTCGAGGTAAAAGTAAGAAGTCAATCACATTTATTGGTGATTATTAATAATGTAACCTTAGTACCGATAAATGATATAAATTTTCAAAAAAAAAACGGGAATCAGAACGATCCTAAAGAAAATGTCAATAGGGAAGAAATAATTATCGAGTATCGATAAGGAGGCTGGCTCATGAATCGAGTACCTATCGATAAAGAGGCTGGCTCATGAATCGAGTACCTATCGATAAAGAGGTTGTCTCATGCATCGAGTACCTATCGATAAAGAGGCTGTCTCAGGAATCGAGTACCTATCGATAAAGAGGCTGTCTCAGGAATCGAGTACCTATCGATAAAGAGGCTGTCTCATGAATCGTGGCGAATCTTCTTCACTTCCACAAAAATTCAAGAAGTGCAAGGTTTCGCAAGAGTCTCTCCAGGAGAAGGCTGAAATTTTTTTTAAACGATCCAACACAAGATTTCTAGTTGCAAAAGTAGGGGCCAGTGTTAGGGTACGGGTACAAGGAGTAGACTCAGCCGAGGCAGACAGGCTAAACATAACGGTGTCATGTTTGTTAATGATAATAACTTATACAAGCTGGGACCAAAGTATGGCGTTTTAAATCAACTGTATTCACGAGTTTCTTTTAGTTATGTATAATTGTAAGTACTGTGGTTTTTTAAAATAAATACTGGACAAATTACTTCGAGTCTTATTATAACTGCTAAAAGTGATGAATTTCAATGTTATATTCATAAATGTCTGTACGACGATCCTATTAAAATATCTAGATCCCTACAACCAGGTGTTTTCTCTCTCACTTTAAGAATTAACCAGGTCTTTTCCCCGCTGAGCTACCTAATTTGTTCATACCTTGATTTAGCAAAAAAAACTTAAATAAATAGTTATCCGTGTCAGCGTAAAAAACACTCGTACTGCGGTATTTCATAAAAGTTAAGCAGTTTGATTTAAAACACGAGCGTAAAGTGCAATTTTAGATTTCTTCTATAAAAGAAACTGCCACTGGTCAGTTAATTTAAAATATTATGTTTAAGGTGTAAAAATAATAATACAATAACATTTTAGTGTGTGTAGTTTTAGTGGTGTTAAACTATTCTTTCATTTAATTAAGAATACCTATAATTATTCTTTTATTTGATATTTTACTATAATTTATCAAGACAAGTGTACAATGCTAATCTTGAGGACTAGGCTAAAGTATAATTTTATTAGTGATTAAACGAACTTACCTGTAAATGAAGTTCTACAGTAACGATATGATAGCCTCGTTCGAAGAGATTAGCAACCCACTCCTCACTTTACTTATCAGTAGAGCCCCGAGTGCTCGAGGTTGTAGTACTTAAAAAGTACTACTTTTTTAAACGTCTGTAAATCTAGTAAAATATTAATTTTGCGCAAAAAGAAAATATTTTAGGAAAGTTGAACATAGTGTGCAGCGCTGCGTGAAGATAGAAACGTGAATTAAAATTATTGGCTCGTTTAAAAAAAATCAGGAAGGTGACACTAAATCGCTATTTAAAACGTGTACCTTGAAGAGATTACATCGTTAAACCATGTAAAAGTTATACCAAAAGATAAGACTTATTGTTTTTTTGAGCTTGATAAGAACACATTTTATAATTTCCTTATTATTTTTTTCTATGAAACAATCTACATTTTTTTTTATCTAGCATTCAAAAGCTGAACGCCGAGACGTCATCGAGGCTGGACGTACGCCGTTTGTTCCGTAAAAATTCCCCCCGCGTTTGCGCTTTCTAATAGGGTTTACTGTAAATAAGTAAGTAGATAACCTACTTATTTACAGTAAATGATTTCGTTTCATGACGTAAAGTTCCAAACATTATTTACCTAACGCCACAATACAAAAAAGTGCAGTAGGTAGGATTTACTGAACAGATTGAATTTGTTCCAACGAGTATTTTGTTTAATAACTTTGACATATCGTATAGTATTATAAAATGTCTTGTAAATTATAGGTATGATTTTAACGACATATAATTCAGAATAAGAAAAAGATTATTTTACGTGTGATCCTAAAATTACATGATACCACAGTATGCACATGGATAAAATTAAACGATAAAAATAGAGAAATAAATTATGAATGATGAAAACAGATTTAGGAAAAATAAAAAAATTAACATGTCAAGAATGAGCATTCATAATTATTACAATAGTGTAAAAATGATAAAAATAAACATTGAGAAAATAAATTATTAAATTTGTGGGGAAAACATTACACGATGGCCACAATTGAGCATTCATATACACTCAAGTCTTTAGATTCCTCTAAGGGGGCGGGACCTGACGGCTTACCACCCAGCTTCTTTATAAGGACTTGTGAAAGCTTGTGTGCCCCATTACATATACTTTTTAATAAATGTTTGCATGAGGGCTTTTTCCCCGCAATTTGGAAGCGTGCATTCATAACTCCTGTTTATAAGTCTGGCGACAAGAACAATGTCGAGAATTACCGCCCCATCTCAATCCTTTCTACATTGTCTAAAGTTTTTGAGAGTCTTGTACACGGTGCCATATATCCCCACATTCATCAGCTTATTTTACCAGAACAACATGGTTTTGTCACACGACGCTCGACCACGACTAATTTACTAGCATTTACAAACTATTTATTTGAAAACATGGACCATAGAACTCAAGTGGATGCTGTGTATACCGACTTTCAGAAGGCTTTTGATAAGGTGGATCATGTATTGCTTCTGGAAAAAATTGTTTTGGTTTGTCTCATATATTCATAATCGGACGCAAAAAGTTGTGATTAATGGTTACGAGTCAGACCCGGTTGTGGTCAAGTCTGGTGTCCCACAGGGATCCATTTTGGGCCCTCTCCTTTTTGTCATATTTATTAATGATATTAGTAATTGTTTTTTAAACTCTAACTTCTTAATGTACGCAGATGATATTAAAATCTATAGAACCTGTAAAAATATTCAAGAATGCAAACTCCTACAAGACGACCTCGACAGGCTTTTTCTTTTTTTTTTTTTTTTTTTTCTGGGTGGGAAATCATCAAATGACTCCTCCCGCTCTGGGCGGAGCAGAAGGGAGTGTCAGACTTTTACTGACTAAAACCCACCCGTGTTCCTTCAGTTGCCTGTGCCAGGGGCCACGGTATCTCTTTCGAACAACCCGCAGCCCCGGCGGCATCGGCCCTAGCGGACCCCGTCAGTTCGTGCTGACAGCTCTTTGAGGCGCGCGTGGAACACAACGCGCCGTCGACCCGGGCCTGGTCCTTACCGGGCGGCGAGCTGCCCATAGCTCGCCGCCCGCAAGCCCGCGCCTACGGTGGCCGGGAGTCGGCTGTTGACTCCCGTCCAGGGCGTCTCCTGCGGCGGCTAGGAGCGCGAGGGTGCAGCGATTGCCTCTCCCTCGCACGCTCCGCCTCCTCCTTCGCGAGCATAACTGCTTCGCAGAAGGAGGTGACGGCCTCCCATTCACTCTCGCTCCGGACCATGGCCTGTATGAGGGCCGGACGCGAGAGGTCGCCGCCGCCGATCGCCGCCAAGAGGACACGGCGGGGTCCCGCCCAAGCCGGGCAGACCTCCACCGTATGCTCCACCGTGTCCTCCGGGCGATCCCCACAGTGGTGACACCCTGGCGTTTCCTCCCGCTTTATCCTGAACAGGAACCTCCCGAAACAACCGTGTCCGGTGAGGACCTGCGTCAGGCGGAAGGTGAGGGCGCCGTGGCGCCTCTCTAGCCACTCCTCAAAGAGGGGACTTATCGCCGCAATTGTGGCGTGCCCAGCGCTGGGTTGCGACAATCGCACTCTCCATGCCGCTATGAGATCCCGCCGGAGCTCTGTCCGCTGTGCCGTGATTTCTCGCGGCAGCGGAGCAACGCCCCGGCGTTTTGCCTCCTCTCGCCACTCCCATATGTGGGCGAGGACTTTGGCCTCCAGATCCCATGGCGGCAATCCGGCAAGGAGGCTCGCCGCCTCAGCGGAGACCGTGCGGTATCCTCGAATGAGCCGGACAGCCATGACCCTTTGGGACGCGATCAACCGGCGGGCTGGTCGCCGCCTCAAAGATCGCGCCCATATCGGTGCCCCGTAAAGGGCCATGGCCCACCTCGACAGGCTTCATGCATATTGTGCAAAAAACAAACTTTTTTTAAGTCTTCCCAAATGTCATACCATCTCATTCACCAAAAATAGGAATAAAATTACATTCAATTATTGTATTAATAACACACGGTTAGATAATGTAATATCGGTTCGTGACTTGGGTGTCATACTAGATTCACGTTTACACTTCGACACACACGTCGATAATGTAGTAAACAAAGCATTTCGGATGTACGGTTTCGTTATGAGATCATCGAGTGACTTTGTGCGGCCCTCTACGTTCTTATTGTTATACAAAACATTGATACGGTCCCAATTGGAGTACGCTGTCCAGATTTGGAACCCTTTCTATGATAAATACAGCTTTCAAATAGAAATGGTACAGAAAAAGTTCCTGCGTTCCTTGAACTATAAATGCCGTCACTCGAAGGTTGGTTATGTTCAGTTACTTGATCGTTACGGCATTCTGAGTTTGAAGTCCAGGCGATTTCTTCTGGGCGTAATGACACTGCATGGCTTATGTAACAATAGTTTTGACTGTCCTCACTTAGTGAATAAACTACGCTACATAGTGCCTAGAACTGTTATCCAACGGGGTGCGCGTGTGCCTCGACTGTTCCATACAGATATGTGCAAAACCAACGCCGGGAAACGTGCACCCCTTCGTCGCCTTGTAGAGACATACAACAATTATTTCATGGAATTGGACATATTCACACTTTCAAGCCAACCGTTTAAGAAAAGGGCTATAGATATACTGTCTAAAATGGAGTATTGTTAAAGGAAGCTATTTAAATTTAATTATGTTTTGACCACACAGGCACACACATATTTGTTTTTGTATACGTTTTGTCTTTTACTTCTTATTATTATTTTTTATTAATATGTGGACAATGTTGTGGGTTACATGTTTATAATCTTAAGATAAGGATTTATTGTATAACTTGCATGTAACTGTTTTTGTCCCTAATGAATAAATAAATAAATAAATAAATATTAAAATTGGTTAGTATAATAATTATTTCACATTCAATTGTTTCACACAAAAACAGTATTTGTAGGCGGTTATATTGTTTTGTATTTTGAAATGCGGAGACGTATTGTGCGGGGAGTGAGGAAGTATGTTCATACCTACACACCGCACTACAAGAAGGGCTTGAGTATCGTTACAGCTCTAAACATAAGGAAGCATTGACGGCAAACTGACAGCGAGAATAAGGCATCCGTCTTAAAAAATCTCAAAGAGGTTTAAACTGAAGTGCATAAGAGGAGGCGACATTATATTATGTGCTACTATTAATTAGTATTAAATTTTCAATTAATCACACTTTCCGTAACAAATACAATAGATAATAAGTACTGGTAATCTGCAGCTTGGCACAGAAACAGCACAAGTGCGCCGTACGCCTGTACCTGGCCGTGGTCTCCGGTGACTTGCCGGCTCGTATACAAGTTCACACGATCATTGCACGGCGCGACTACCGCGCCGCCCGCCGCGCTGCCGCGCCTAGAGCCCTTCCTCGCGGACAATGTTTACGAGTCGCAGGGGGCACCGGAGAGCTGTACTGTCGACCTGGAGCCAGTAAGTACATACTAAAGGAGTGCCCAGTGGAATCATAAACTTCTGTAAATACTTACTCGGCTATATTACTTTGACGAGTTTTGAGCCGGGGATTTAATCCAAACTTTTTACATGGCAACAATCTAAAAATGTCAGACGACCGTCAGTCGTGTCGGGCAAAAATGTCAGACGACCGTCAGTCGTGTCGGGCAAAAAAATGACTTGTTAATATTATATTACTTGGACATTTGTTGACATTAACCACAGAATACATTTTTGTAACAGGGACATTAACATAGCATTACAAATGATGTAGAGAATGGTCGCGACGCGCGAAAGTTACTACCTAAACACATACTATGGTGAATTATGATGAATACTCGTATATTTTGTTTCCAACTGTTATAACCACAATCAATTTGTCAGAATATGGTTCAGTGTCGACCATTAGTCCATAGGCAATCTCACAAAGCAATAGCTTGACGTTTAATTTGACTTACGTCCTTCTAGTTTAAAAAAAAACACAAAAAAAAACACATAGTCGTCAACAAGTGATTGTAGTTCATAATTTCAACATTATAATATGAGGCAAGATGACCTAGCGGTTAAGCGCGTGCGGATAGATGCGGAATCAGTGAGCCGTGTGTTCGAATCTCACGCAGTACTTCGACTTTTTGTAAGTTTTTACTCGATTAGAAGTAATGAGACAAGAATATAATATTCTTTATCTTGTTCGCTTTGTTCACACATTTCTTAAAGTTAGAAAGGTAGATCACAGAAAACTAAACGCTACGGCCGCAGAGGATAGGGAGAGCGGCAACGTCACATCGACACTCCTCTTCCCCTGCGGACCCACCGCGTCCGCCATCAAACGGTGGCGGCCCCGTCAAGGCCGCGGAAGGTAGGGAGAGCGGCGGACCGCAATACCGACACTCCTCTCCCGCCGCGGCCTCCAATCCTCAGCCGCGATGTCTCCCACACGGGGGAAATCGCGGCCCGCCTCAGGTAGGTTGCGATGTCGCCCAAGCGGCACCGCAACCTACCCGCCGGCCGGTCGTCGTCGGCTAAGCCGCAAAGCCTTGACGAGCGGCCCCCGCTCGGGTTCCTCTTCGCTTCACCGTGGTTCTTCAAGCCACGGCTACTGAGCCCCCCCACCTTGTCAATGCGGGAACCCACCGGGGGGGAACTCTACACGCCCTAACTCTACATGGCCTAACTTCGCAAACTCTACACCTTAGTCAAAATATTTATATGCTTGGCCATTTCGCTACATTCACATGAGCGTAAGGTGAAAAACTCTCATACTGTTATACAATGGTTCTTGTAGTAACGAAACGGCCAAGCCATATATTTTGACTAACGTGTAGAGTTGTTTAAATTTCAGGAGTAAAAGTCCATAACAGTATGAGAGTTTTTCACCTTACGCACATGTGAATGTAGCGAAATGGCCAAGCCATATATTTTGACTAAGTTTGCGAAGTTAGGCCTTGTAGAGTTAGGGCGTGTAGAGTTAGAAGCTTGGCTCTACATGAGATCTGATTACTTTTTGACAGTGCGAGCTACATGGTCTCGTCTTGGCAACATTTAACATGAAATGTTTTTGTGGGATTTCATTTCTTTTCTTAAGTTGCTTAGCTTGCTTAGCTTAATATTATTCGTTAGTACTTATAGGTAATACAAGTATAATAATGTAGTGAAGAATATTCTGAAACCATATTATAGACTTTTATCCCGTAATGCAAGGGTTTAAGGGATATTTTTTTTTAAATTATGTTTTAATTTGTAAGAAGAATGTACTTACTTGTATAATTTTCAGATCTCAAGCATGAAATTAAGTTTGTATGGGAAAACTGAAACAAATCATTCCTTAATTTAAAGGGTAGGGGATGATTTACTAAAAATCCTGAAATACTTACCTTATTATTTATAACAAGGACCCCCTATATAAATTTTCAGACCTCTAGCATCAAAATTTACGGAAGTCTCATACAAACTTTCACCCCCTAGTTTAAGGGGTTGGGGGGGTAAAAGCTTCAAGTTTTAAGATTTTTTTGTTGTTTGTTTATAGCTTACATACCAAATTTCAGCTTTCTAGGACTTCACGAAGAACCTTAAGAGTATGGATGATCATCAGTGAGTCAGTGAGTCAGTGAGTGTGAATCAGTGACGAAATCGGGGTATTTTAGATATCAATAAAATCTAAAGTATAAGAGCTATGCAATTGAAACTTTATACGTTTAATAAATCAACCACTGACATCATATCCCGAAAATTTTGTTTATCTGGTATAATCCAAACCCAAGTTAAGAAGGTTCAAAAATACGACGAAGTGCTTCAAGAAAAGGTAGGTAGTGCCCTTGCGCTTGGCTTGGCTCGTCTTGGCGGGGGCACTCCCGTGCCCCCAGATAAAGAATTCTGATTTCTGTGAGGTAGACATGAGTTTTATGAATAGTTAACTTGATCGGAATGAACGTTGTCGTTTGGTTGTATTTGTTGGTTACGGACGTGTCATTTAATAGATAGCGGTATTGTTATTATTCTCAAAATGCAGGCAATATTAATATTGAGGCGAAGGCGACTAAGTATTTTGCGCTGCATGAAAGTGGTCTTAATAGAACAGAAATATCTGATGAAACCGGACTGAATGTGAGTATTTATTTATGAATTATTGTAACTTAAACTTTTATTTGAAATTTTACCTAAGATTATTTGGTGACATATGGGTTAATTCTTTTTATTGTTTTTTGAATCCATCATGAGGCGTAAAAGATAAACAATTAGTGTTTATTATTGGATTTATAAATACAGTTTTAATATTGTATTGTTTTAATAGTAACTAAAAACAATTTATTGCAATCTAGTCCGCCATAAATAGTTCTACAAAAAAGTCCGCGACACCATAATTCTATCTTTTATGCTTTATCTTTTAATATCGCTTTTATGTTTTAAAAAAGTATTTTTTGATATGCTAACGTTTGGATGAAAATATAAATTTTAAATATGAATCCTTATCAAAATAAATTATTTTATGATCACAAGGATATCAAGGAGATAAGATTTGCCCTTTACAGTATGTCAATCGGTCATATGGTTTCGGAGATAATAAAAAATTACTAAAAACGCAAAATGCCGCTAAAACATTCACGAATAGAACCTTACATTCATAGCGTGCACATGCTCTAAGCAGACGTTTTATCCATTAACCCATAGATGGCGCTGTGCAAATACGTCATTTTTCTGAATTGCGGACTTTCCGCGGATTGATGGCCCTCTAGACTGAATGTCTAGACTGAAGAGTTTGTTTGTTAGTTTGTTTGGTTGAACGCGCTAATCTCAGGAACTACTGGTTCGAATTGAAAACTTATTTTTGTGTTTGATAGTCCATTTATCGAGGAAGGTTTTAGGCTATATAACATTACGCTGCAACTAATAGAAGCAGAGCATCAATGGAAAATGTTACAAAAACGGGAAAAATGATTCCTTTTTGAGAACTTCCGTTGCGTGCGCTTGGTAAACGGTTTAAGTTACGTTTTTACAAATTTGTTCGAAATTAATGCATTTTTTGCGAAGGTGTTTTATCAACATGATAATTATTAATCCTTATCCAAATAAATACGTTATTCATCACACGTATTTACTTGTGAACAAAATTGCCCTTGACATCACTTGATTTCAATCAACATCTTAGGAGATATTATAATTTTAAAATAACTCCGCAACTAAATCTATATCTACATACAACTAAAAATAAAGCTGAATAGTTTGTTTGTTTGAACGCGCTAATCTCTGGAACCACCGGTCGGATTTGAAAAATTATTTTTACATTTGATAGCCCAATTCTTTAGGAAGGCTATAGGCTATTTAACATCACGCTAGAACTCTTAGGGGACGAGCATATAGAAAAAAAGTCCGAAAACGAAGTAGGTAATAGCGCGGGCGGGTGATGTGATGCGACGGGGCGGGTCGGGGGAACAAGAAATTTCACGCGGACGAAGTCGCGGGCAGAAGCTAGTTATAAATTAACGTAAACATTACGTAACAAGTTTTTGCTTAAAATACAAATATTATTATGGTTTAAAAGAAACAAAAAACAGCCACACATTGTAATTACGATTCGAACTCGGTGTGCATCATTGATCGTGAGTCCATTGCTTAGCCCAAACAGCTACCAGCACATGTTACATTTGCGCGAATTTTCAATGCAATGGTAAGAACAGAAGGCCAATTCTCGTAATTTAAAACGTTCAAAATCTAGTCACAGTCTCATCTCGGCGACAAACATGTCAAAAACTTGTTAAAATGTAGGGAAATTAGAGGTATTCTTGAGATTGAGACTGAAATCAGACTGTGAACGTTCTTAAAATTACGATTATTACTTACCCCTCAGGTCGCCACTACGACGCGTATTCTAAATGCAACAGAAATATAATGGTATTTCATTCATACACGCACACGCACTGGCTGTATCGTGCTCGCACAGTTCATAGCAATGTAGTCCTTAGCATGCCACTGGAGTTTCGAGCGTTACTGTATTATAATATGTTATGTTTTTCCTATAAGCATCTACACTGACAGACGATGCACTCCTAAGCCGCTGGTGGGATGGAGCAGTAAACCTGAACCTGTAGCTGCACTAGAACTGTCTTGGGAGACGTCCATATTTTTTAAAGATATTTTGATTTGCATTCACAGATTTTTAATCAGCAGGATCAAAAACTCTCGGACCAACTGAGGTTGGAGTAGGTACTAGGAAAGTCAGAAATCGCAAAAAAACTTTTCCACACTTTTCTTATGAAGTGAGACTCATATGACTTACTTCTATGTGTTGTGGTCGATGGCTTGTTTATGTAAGCAATGGTTATTTGCAGACAATTTGGACATCGAAGTTAAGTTACCACCGAAACCGCTTAAAGAAGAAAGGAAGAACCCCCCCACCCCCTCCGGTGGTCCGGTCTGCGGAGTGTAGCGGTATCTACAACGGCACATGCGAACAACGCGTCATACTGACGTCACGCAAATCCTGCATCTCGCAAGCAGAGTTTACCGCGCAATTAGCATAGATACAATTTCCCAACATCAATCGTTGGGCAATGCCCGCCAGACACAACACCCGTCTGGTCGGAGGATCCTCCCTTTTCGATGGAGGATGAGTGAACTTTACACCCTGTTCCTCATACCTCTATAGGAGGAAAGTTCGTCAATCATTGGTATGAAATAAGTATGTACAGTCACGAGCACCAATATGTCAACACTTGGAAACTTTCAATTGCGATTTTTTCGTGAAATATCGAATGCAACGTTGAAATTCGACACATTACATAAACCTATGGGTTCGGAAATGCTACGTTCGTAACAACATAAAATTTCATTAATAAATAAAGGAGTAAATCGCGTTTGAATAAAGTCGAGTGTACACATACTTTTGCTCGTGACTGTACAAACTTATTTCTGCGGTGCGTACGTAAGCTGTCCTTCTAATATAGAAGCACTGTTTTCGTAAACGTATACAATAAGGAATAAGAATGCATTCCTATGAAAGTATTAATAGTATAGTATACACCTAGCTTATGTTTTATTATTGTCTTTCTTAGGAGTTAGTAAAGAATTAAGAAAGAAGAACGAGTTAAATATGGCATTGTTAGTACTTCTGGGAAAGCAGCCTCGAATACCGAACAGCCGAGTAAGAACTACTGCCTTGTGCTTCATTGTTAGTACTTCTGGGAAAGCAGCCTCGAATACCGAACAGCCGAGTAAGAACTACTGCCTTGTGCTTCATTGTTAGTACTTCTGGGAAAGCAGCCTCGAATACCGAACAGCCGAGTAAGAACTACTGCCTTTTGCTTCATTGTTAGTACTTCTGGGAAAGCAGCCTCGAATACCGAACAGCCGAGTAAGATCTACTGCCTTGTGCTTCATTGTTAGTACTTCTGGGAAAGCAGCCTCGAATACCGAACAGCCGAGTAAGAACTACGGCCTTGTGCTTCATTGTTAGTACTTCTGGGAAAGCAGCCTCGAATACCGAACAGCCGAGTAAGTACTTCTGCCTTGTGCTTCATTGTTAGTACTTCTGGGAAAGCAGCCTCGAATACCGAACAGCCGAGTAAGAACTACTGCCTTGTGCTTCATTGTTAGTACTTCTGGGAAAGCAGCCTCGAATACCGAACAGTCGAGTAAGAACTACTGCCTTGTGCTTCATTGTTAGTACTTCTGGGAAAGCAGCCTCGAATACTGAACAGCCGAGTAAGTACTTCTGCCTTGTGCTTCATTGTGCCTCGCTTGTGACAGAGTCACAATGATGTAGCGCGCTTTGCACGCCAACCTACTTCAGTTTAGAAACATCCGTTTCAATAACACAGATCTTAACATTTTTAACACCAATACGCAATTATTCTGAATGATTTATTCTCCTATTCGAACGACTAACTGATGATTTTGATAATAACTCACAAATTGGCAGGCTGAGCGCAGCCTCCGGTCTTAGTCATTAGTAGGGTATTTATTCCCCGGAGGGGCGGGGAGGGGGGCAGGGGGCCTGTCTCGGACTGGCCGCAGTTATTTGGAGCGGCAACGACTCCCACTCGGCGTTTGTCAGTGAAAAGCCGTCATCACACCGCCTTCTGTAGGCCACAAAGGACGCGGCATGTTCAAACACTGGCGTAAAATAACCGCAACGAAATCGACAATGACTGAAGCATGCTCCACTAGGCGTGCTGCAGCTACACTGCACTGGGGAAGCGCCGCGCCAGCAGTGCCCCAGAGACCCTGCTCTTCTGAGCGGCATGCACTTGGCATGCTATACAGGTCCTTATAGTGAGTTATCCATGTCATATTGGATGGTTGGTCTCCGTGGGCCGCACGTCTGAAGAATACTACTGGGAAACCGCGCTTCAGACGTGCGGCCACGTTCAGTGGAACACTTCGATGGCGCGGGGACGATTGAACGTGTGTTTGTAATCCGAATAGTATAATTAATTATGTGTTTCGTGTAATGAGCCGGCGGACACGGCGCGCATGTCTGCCGGGCTACAGCCGCTACAGGACAGTTCGCTACTCGCAGTCACAACTGCGGCGCAGTCCTAGCGCCGCACAACACAAGGTGGAGTGCATTCAACGTGTCCAGCTGTCCTTATGACTAGCAAGGTAGATAGACACGAAGATAGAATACAAGCGAAAGTACGGGTCTCACACTGAACCCTGGCCGAGAGTAGTTTGTCGAAAGCTGAGAATATGCAAGTACAGCGTTATATTAGCATGGTCGAGTCACGGCCGAGTGGCGCGGCCGGTGCTTGACCCACATATTAGCTCATCCGTGCTCAATTGCTCCACGCTGATGTTGGCGCAGCTCCTAACGTTGCCTCCTGCGTACTGTACTCGTACGTGTCACTTCACTGTAGGTTATAGGCAGGAGCTTGAGAAAGGAATAGAGTAAAACGTTTACCTACTTAGGTAGGTACTTATTATAAACTAGCTGTGCCCGCGACTTCGGTCGCGTGCATGTCGGAAAACAATAATGTGTCGCTTAGAGTGTATGTATGTATGTATGTGTATATATGTAGAGTGGTGTATTTACCACTCCATTAAAAACGAAGAATCTTCCGATCTTGCCTGGTTACAAGCGCTACACAGCCGGAATTGAATTAATTGAGAATAAATAAACATCTAGGCGCCTGGTCGAGGCTCATTATCTGCGCACCTCTCGTACTCAAGAGATTCCTGCCCGTCCGGCGCGCGGCGGAGCGGGTTGGAGCGTTATTGTGGTAATGAAGGACCACGCTTTAAGTGCGCTGTTGAACATTTACCAAGAAAAAAGGCAAAACAATTTAGAAATAATAATACTATTATGATTTCTATTGTATCTGATTACACTTTGTTGCAGATTCCCAATAAATAAATAAATATTATAAAAACTTTGCAACGGATGCAATGTTTTTCTATACTATAATAATAAATGTTTTATTCAGTATTAAAATTGGTAAAATATTTACATAAAGTCTTAAAAATAATTTACAAAGGTATAATAATGTTAGATGCGTGTACTAGGATAAAGCTGGCGGCATGAGCATACCTTATGGCATTTTGTAGGACAATAAAATTCTTAACAATATTTAACATTAGAAGTGTTGAAATAATGACAAAATTGTATTAATGCATTATTTTATACCTATTTTAGTTAAATACTATTTACCTTAAAGATCAAAATAATGAAAATACGTAATTATTATTAGGCAGCGTAAAATAGTTTCTTGCACTTTACAACTTAGCTAAACACATAATTATGATATGATTTTGCGTCAGCAGAAATTGGTAAGTGGGTTAAAGTCAATGTTGCACAAAATTAAATCACGTTCGGGGCAATGTGTTTATTCGATTTTGGCTGTGGGTGACTAATGTGCTTAAACATCAACAAAATCGAGGGTTTGTAGGCCAGTGCAGTGTTTAAATGAGTCAGCAGCAGGCATTAAACACGGAAGTTTGGCCTTAAGTATGACGCTCTAGGCGCCCTCGTAGTCGATAGAGTTGATGTACCTGTACTCCGCTATTTTCCTAGCAGAGCACTCGGCATCTCCCGTTTTGTGGTTATTGGGCTTTTTAAAGCGTGAGCAAGTTGCACATTTCGGTGTGTCAGCTTTCTTCGCGCACTTTGACATCGAGTGTCCTTCTTCACCGCAGTGACCACACGTAGATTTTAGCTCTCTGCATGTTTTGGCTGCATGACCATATTGTTGGCATTTGTAGCATCTAGTGACCAGGGTGAAGTCCCTGACAGGGCAAGACGTCAAATTTATAAAAAGCCTTGATTGGGATAATAGGGCTTTTCGTATATTGGCTGTAACTTCAATGACGTAGTTACAGGTCGACGCATCTTTCTTCCCAGATTTGTGGCTTAATTTAATCAGGCTCAAAAAGGACTCCATAGACATTGCTGGGGACTTGTCGGCTACGTTCTGTTCATAAATGCACCTGAAGACTTTAGTTTCAGTCAAAGTACTCGGAACACCTACAACCACGATCCGAAGTTTGCGCTTGCTTGGTTCGTCGGCGGTAAGTCCGGATGTAGAGAGCTGGACTGCGTGCTTGAGTTTGTCAGCATCATGTTTCGTCTCTGTACTAATAATAACGCCTCCATTTTTGGTCTTTCGGGCACCACGTACATGCAGTTTCATTTGATCAGGACGAATGATTTTTTGCACGAAGTCTTTTGTTTCGTCACTTGACTTTAATTTGTCGTTGGGATAAATAGCTACAGAGCTTAAATTATTAGGTCGAATGAAATCATTTGCTCCCTTCTTCACCATATCGGCAAACGAAACATTTCCTGCAGAACTTGAGTCCTTAATCGTCGGCTTGAGGTCCGAAATATGTTCCGTCAGTACGCGCTTTTCCTGAAAGGTATCAACCGCGTTATACGCGTGAATAGCATTCTACTTCAGCGACTGGTATAGAACTACCATTTGTGAGGTTCCAGATCCTACTTTACGGCACAGGGTATTTTTAATTTCTGCTCCGAGTTGAGTTTGCCGTTCGCGGCAATAGAGCAAATTTCATTTAAGTGCTGTTCGATGGTTAACATCCATTTTTGAATTTCGGGCGTTGAAATAACATCGACCGTGACCGACTCAAGGGCTGGGTTCTGCGTCGTCGTCTTCGACGGCGAGGCGGAGGGGTGCACTAGACCCCTTGGATTAAAGGGGCCGTTATCCATTTTGTATTTTTACGAGTTCACTAATTCGTGTCCATTATTCACTGAAACTACACATGAAGCTTTCATACTTTGCTACGTGCGGACGTGTGTTCGTCTCCTTGGTGCTTTGTTTAATTACACTGCTTCGATTTGCTGGCGATCAAGTGATTAATTCTACAATTTTATCGGTCCCTCTCTTACTATCTTGTGGGGTCATCCATTTAACCCAACGGCCATATTTAATTATCGTGCTTCGTCTCGCTCGTGGTGCCCCGGAGTGAAGTGAAGCTGTCATCGGATCTTCGAAATACTCGAAAAACTTGTGAGCAACATACAAACAGAAAATCACTTTGTGAGATTCGAACCTGCGACACTCGGCGCAAGCGCTTCTGCATGACCCGTGGCTAGGCTCCGACCTCCACACCAACTGAACGTGAGTGCGGCGACGCAAAATTCGCCATCACTAGCTGAACGACTAGTCACGTGACACTGGTCGTCCCGTACCAAGATACTTAGTGTTATTCAAGCGACATTTGTGGTTAGATTTGATTGACAATTAGTCACCCTGTGTTTTCTGGTTAGATAACTTAATCACTCTAAGATGCTTCGTTCACCACCTAAAACGAGCTCCAGCCCTGATTTAAGAACAACGTCAGAGCCTGACTCCGGAGTTACGTGCAGGAAGCGTAAGCAACCCGAATGTGAGTTTACCGATTCTTTAACTGTGGAAAATTACCGCCCGATCTCGATTCCGTCCACCTTGTCAAAGCTTTTTGAGACGTTAGTTTATAACGAAATATACCCCACTTTACACAGGTCCATTATTAAACAACAACACGGCTTTGTCCGACAACGCTCCACCTAAACAAATTTACTCATTTTGGTTGGTAATATTTTTGACAACATGGATAATCGTTTACAGACAGACGCTATATATACAGACTTCCAGAAGGCTTTCGACAAGGTGGATCATGAATTGCTATTACAAAAAATAGCTTTTAATGGTATTCGAGGAAATTTGCTGCGTTGGTTCATTTCTTACGTAACAAAACGTACCTACGCAAAAAGTTGTGATTAATGGTTATCAATCTGAGATATTTTCTGTCACGTCCTGAGTCCCGCAGGGATCAATTCTGGGTCCTTTATTATTTACTTTATTTATAAATGACATAATTGCTTGTTTCAAACATTCCAACTTTCTACTTTACGCGGACGACTTAAAAATTTACAAAAGTATAAAAAGTATTGAAGACTGTATTTTACTTTTTTTTAATTTTTATTTTATTTTTTATTATAATTCACAAAACTGATGTACAATCACCATTGCATTAAAACCTTTACGACAGAATATTTCTGATTGACATCTACTAGATGTGAATCTGGCATGCATAATTGAAGTAAAACAATTAGTTATTTAAAATCAGAACTTACAAAATGTGAGCTTTTCCATAGATAATAAAAAAGTTTTGGGTAAAAACAAATAAATTAAAATATATATATATATATATATATATATATATATAAATTATACCATTAAGACTCTAAGTTTAGTCCTGACTAAGGCTACAGAACCAGCAAAGACATCTATTTCACCACGAATGGAGTTGGCAAGAGAAAGCATGCGGCAAATGGGTGAGAAGTTACCGATATTAGTCCGACTATGAGGCAGGACGAAAGTCTTTCGGTTAGGTAAGCGGCTACTATTACGTGGGACACTAAAATTCACTTTTTCTAAAAGCTCAGGAGAATCTATTAAGCCATTTATTAGTTTAAATAAAAACATGAAATCTAAAGATTTCCTACGTGCGCTTAAAGATTTCATTTTATAATGATTCAGCCTAGAGTTATACGAGGTAAGACTACGACATCTGTTATCCGAGTAACTTAGGTGATATAAAAACCTTTTTTGAACGCGTTCTATCCGATCAGAGTGCACCTGATAACACGGGTTCCATACCGTACTACAATACTCCAAAATACTTCGAATAACGCTGTTGTAGATGGAAATAGTTAAAAATGGTTCTTTAAAAATTTTCATTTCTCTGACGATGAAACCTGACAATTTAGATGCCCGACTAATCATTTGGTCGTAATGATTCCTAAAACTCAAACCACTGTCTATTAAAACACCAAGGTCCCTTATAGTATCAACTTCTTGTAGCGGGCTGTTATTAATTGAGTAATAATATTGACATGTTTTCCTTTTTCTGCTAAACTTAATAAAGTAACATTTGTTTTGATTTAATGTCATTTTATTTAGTATGCACCAATTGTGTACGTTATTTAAATCTAACTGAAGCTGAATAATATCGGATTCAGTGTATATAATTCTATATATTTTTAGATCATCAGCAAAAAGTTTATATTCCGAATCAATTTTGTAGCCCAAATCATTTATAAAAACTAAGAAAAATAAAGGCCCCAAATGTGACCCCTGTGGCACCCCTGATGGTATGTAACATTTCTTGGATTTAAAACCCTTGAGATACACCAGTTGCGATCGATTTTTTAAGTATGATTCGCACCAACGAAGCAACGACCCATGAATACCCATACTCTCTAATTTTGCAATTAGTAAGTCATGATCCACCAGGTCGAAGGCCTTTTTAAAGTCGGTGTATATTGAATGAACTTCTCTACCGTCATCCAATGCAGATGATACATATGAAACATACTCAACTAGATTAGACAGTGTCGATTTTTTGGGGCGAAAGCCGTGCTGGTTATCATTCAGCACATTTTTAAAGTGAGAAAACATTTTTTTCTGTACAAGCGATTCTACAACTTTGCCACAGGCGGATAGAATAGACACTGGTCTGTAGTTTGCAACATCATCAACATTACCAGATTTAAAGATTGGCGTGATATATGCTATTTTCTACTGATCAGGGAATAAGCCCTGTGCTAAAGAATTGTTGAATATTGTAGTCAGTGGATCAGCCAGGTTTGCTGCACATTTTCTTAGGAAAAGAGGAGGGATTGAATCAGGCCCAGGTCCTTTATCACAATCTAGGGAAGACAAGTAATCAAAAACTTCTTTTACTTCAAGTTTGCACCGACTGAAAGTGTTATTGTTGCAGGGAGTCGGTTCAACTGGCGTTGCAGTATGCATATTACCATTTAATCTATATACGGACTGGAAATGATGGGAAAATAAGTCACAAATTTCCTGGCCACCCCTGGCAAACCTAGTGTTATTACAAGTCATTTTGTTGGGAATATAACTGCTAACTATCCGCTTATTTTTTAAGTACCTCCAAACGTGCTTAGGATTGGTACGCAGATGTTCAGCTACATTCTTTTTAAAATTAGCATAACAGTCTTTTATCAGCTCACTGCAACGCGTTCTTAGGCATTCAAACGTAATTTTATCTCTAGGGTTCCCGTATTTTTTATATATATTGTGATATTTTGCTTTTTTTTAATGACTTTTCGTAAAGCTCGACTGTACCAGACAGGATAGCGTTCATCTCGTGGTTTTGTAATCGGAGTATGCAGTTTAATAATCGGCATAAGAATATCATAAAATGTCTGCAACATTTGGTTAATATCTGTTGTAGAATTCCACTCATCAGACCAAGCAATTTTCGCAAGTTTAGTGTTGACTGCTTCATAATTACAGAGATAAAAGTTCAAGTTAGGGATTTTATTTTGCACAAGAGGATTGCTATGATCAGATTTAAATTAGATCTCCAGCGCTGGATGATGAGGATCAATTTGTATAAGTGGAATTGAGGCCTGAGAAACCAGCACCTTGCTGTTACTACTACTAAGAACTAGATCTAAAATACGATTTAAAGCGTTGGGTATCGTGTTGCATTGATGAAGATCATTAAAGGCTAACATATCCAAAAAAATGTGTTCTAGATTACTACTAGATCCTTCGGGAACCAATAGACCAGAATCCGCATTATATTCCCAAGAGATACAGCCCATATTAAAATCACCGATTAGTAAGTTGATAGAATTGTTTTTACTCTTTTTGTTAATTACTTCTGTAAAGTTTCGAAATAGTGCATCAATATAGTCTTGTTTGATTGGAGGTGGAATATAAACCGCACAAATATTAATACTTAAGCCACCCTCGCACTTGATTGTGATCCACAATTCTCCACAATGGGACTCCCAATTTAATCTCCGTGAGACCTCATACTGGTTCAGAGTTGCAACAAACCCCCCCACCATCCCTTTTTGTAGTCGCGGATACCGTAGATGACCTATCGCGCCTGAACACTCTGTATCGGTTATCTAAAAATTCATGATCTAACACCGTATCATTGAGCCAACTTTCAGTGCCAATAATTATGTCGTAATCAAAATTTAAAGCAGCAGTATAAAAATCCTCTGTCTTGGTTCGTAAGCCTCTTACATTTTGATAAATTATATTTTTAACTTGAATTTAAATTCTTTTATCACTTAAAGCATGCAAAGTATGCGACTAATAAAAAAGATAAGCTACAAAGATTCTATAGATTCAAAATTTTTAACTAGCAGAGATTTAGTTGTTGCATCTTTCCTCACAAAAATGCGACCATTCCGAACCCATACAAAGTTATATTTCTTTTCCTTAGCAGCGATTCTTGTCGCTGCATGTAGTTTTTTATTGGCTAGAGTCAGATTTTCCGTCACAAAAATCGGCTGCATTTCTCCACCAATACCAATATGGCTGCTGTTTAACTTCTCCGACTCATTCTTCTTATTAAAGTTTCTAACTGCAGCAAGTACGCTATCGCGAATGCGAGGACTGGCCAACTTGACGACTATGCTACGTGGACGATTTGTTTCTTCGTTTAATTTTGCAACTCTATGAAGACTGGATTTCATTGTCTTGAAGTTCATTACCCACAATTCTACCCAACTGTTTTACGATCGTTAACAGGTTTTCGGTCTTGTGTTCAGGCACGCACTGTATCTCAATATTGCTCTCACTAATTGATCAACTTGCTGCAATTTAGTCTCCAATTCACTCACTTGAGCGCTCATCGTGGCGTTATTCTTGAGAAGTTCGGCAATATAGTTATTATTTCTGGCATTTAATTCGACTTGATCATCATAAGCGTCAGAAAGAAAAGTAACAGTCTTCTTAAATTCGTCCAAGTCTTCGTGCATTGAAGAAAATCTTAAGGTTAGGTCATTAATTTCCGTTTGGACCTTATCTAGAGTGGATTCGAATTTCGCCAAAAAGGCCTGTTGACTGTCAAACTTTTCACTCATTTCCCGCCGTAAATTACGAATTTCTGAGAGTATTGTGTCTTGCAAGTTAACTTCCGAGCCAACGCATGCCACTGGAGGCGTACCTGGTGGTGACTTCTCAGCTGGCGTGAGTCCTCTGCCCAACGATTGTTTTTTTTTTGCTATTAGATGATCCCGATATAGAGGAATGCATTGTAGCCGGTTCAGCAACTGGAGCCGCTTGGTCAGTTTGTACAGCGTGACCTTTAGCATGGACTGGTGTATTAGTGTTATCCAGCTTAGGGCGGCCAGAGACACAGATTGGACAAGTCCATTTAGTCCTAGGTGTCGACGCTTCATCGTACTTAACGCATTCCAAATGGTACTGAAGGGCACATTTGCTTAAACAGCATTTAATTCTCTTTTGCGTAACGAGAATAGTAGCATTACAGCCAGCGCAAATCATTCCAGCAAAAACAAAAAAACAAAAAAGAAAAAGGACAAAAAGTAGATCCTGTACTAGGGTTCGAACTCGGAACCTCGCAAGTCTCAGCCTCCGCCGTACAAACGCTGCCACGGACACTTTAGAATTGTTTCTTGAAATATAAGTATTGGTGCGCAACCGTATTATCTGCGATCAGAGTGAAGTAAGTTAGCAAAGTTTTTTTTTCAAAACACCCACTTTCGTGTTATCTGGAACTTGCAAAGTCACTCTTCTTTAATTGTTTATTCCACGTTTCTGCTATAATATAGTCACTGATCACTCTGCAAACGATATCACGTATGTCACATATACTTGGCTATGGCTTCCACACAATGTTCCTTTGCTCTATCACACGCTGTCTACATCTCTGTATCTATTATCCTATCTCAGGTATGCTGGAAGAGATTTCTTATGAAATAAGCATCACCTCTGTACCTATTTTTTCTGTTCTGTTTTTCATTGTCTGTTTATATATGTGTGTACATAAATGGTAAAATAAAATAAAATAAAAATAAAATAAATGTTTATATCGTAAGTAAAGTTATTATAATATTAATACTTAGTTTTTTACGGAACAGCAAAATGTAAGTGTTTACTAATTGACTACCCTCACACATTCTTTTTTTTCTTCTTTTTTACTTCAAAGAGACTTAGATCGACTTTCTATTGATTGCACCACAAATAAACTCTTACTGAGCCTACCCAAAAGTAGCGCCATAACTTTTTCAAAAAATAAAAAACAACATATACAGGGTGTTATTGACAGCCCTCCACAAACACACAGGATTGATTCAGCTCCTTATTCTGAATCATATCCCACTGGAAATTTTCTCAGGAAAAAAAAAATCATGCCGTTTTTTCTGCTGATATTCCTTTATTTCAATGTAAAATTACATTCTCTGTATGCAACACTCCATTTATGTAAATAAAACAGCTGAATTAAAAAAAACAGCAATGGATGTTGAAATACTCTAAAACGAACGACGCTTGAAATCAGCTGTTCACTTTATGCCTAGCTACAGTACATCGAACTCGCCGCATGCTACTCTTCCCTCCTAACCAATAGAGAGAGAGTAAATTTGCACGATTGTACAATGCCACGATTGCAGTGTTGCCAAGTTATTAGACCTTAATTTGTGAGCAAAAATGTTAGAACAAATTTGGTTCACCTTAAACCTAAGAACCTCTTTTATAAGTTATGATTACAGATTTGCATTTATCAATTATGCAAATCTTTTTATGCACCTAATTTTAAACGAAAACTGCACTTAATGTGCCCTTGAGTATTTGTGGCACGTATCTTATTAATTAATTAATTCTTTATTCAAGTGATCACTGGAACCAGTATCTAAGCCACCCAAGGGGCTTTTACATGGCTTTACAACAGCTACCTATTGATAGTAGAGTCGGGAATCGAACCTATGCCCTCTGCAATGGCAGCCTAACCTTACACGGGACTTGCACTACTCATACTTTACTTAACATAACATTTAAATTAGATTGACAAATTAATCGTTTCAGTCCGCCACGAAAAATGACAGCCTACTTTAATCCATTTATGATTAAATGATTAAAAGTAGCGCAAAAACAAAAAAATTTGCACAAGATTTCGTGCGAAATTTTCGTGTAGTTGGCAACATTTGTCGTCGCATCGCGAGCAGCATGCAATTTACTGGCACTGGCCACTGGCAGTATCGCTCGCTATTGTGCGTAAGCGCATGTCGATTCGGTTCGCCCGTGCAGTCGCGTTGTGACACGTTCGGTTCGTGTGTGTTACGTTCGTAAATTTTTTGTTGTTGTGTTGTGAAAAATGGCTACATTTAGTGCGTGTGAGTATGGAGAAATGATGATGTGCTACGGGGAAGCTCGGGGAAATGCTAGGGAAGCTCTCCGAATTTACATTGATAGGCATCCCGACCGTCGGCATCCATCAGACTCCCGGATAATTACCAATGCCTATCAACGAGTGCTAGATAACCAGCCCATAGTTCCCAATCAGGAAGGCGCCGGAAGACCACTTCGCGGTGTAATTACAGAAAGGGTTTTAGACTTGGTCCGTCGAAATCCACGCCTAGGAACACGCACTGCAGCTCGATTATTGCGGCGGAATCATGGAGCCCGCGTCTCACACTTCTTCGTGCATAAAACGCTGCGAAGGGATCGCCAACGGCCTTATATAATACATAGGGTCCAAGCCCTATTGCCTCGTGATCGTGATCATCGAGTTGCGTATTGCCGGTGTTTGCGAGCTGAACACGATCGAAATCATAATTTTATCGCCCATGTGATATGGACCGACGAGTCGACTTTTACGCGCAACGGTATGTGGAATCGTCGAAATGGGAATTTTTGTAAAAACTGATACACGTACGGTATTATAATGTCTGTTCAATAATATAAGGCAATTTATATACTTATTTTTTTACGCATTTTAAAGTTAACTTTTACGTAATCTGGAATAGTTACGTTCTAAGGCAGCTGTCAAAACATGAATAACCTAGTGGACAGAGTGTAACCCAGTTCACGCACGTCATCAAAGCAACACACGTAGAACAACCACCAAGGTACCGCGCGCGGCCACGTAGCGCGCGCGGCGCACGACTAGCACTCTGTGATGGGTGGTTGGAATGTTCCGCTTGCGGCGAAAAATAGATCTCATTCGGATTACTGTTCGGTTGCCCATTTTGTAAAATAGCTACAGATTGCTTATCAACACTTTGATTTGCATTCATTATCATAAATTAGTATTTCTTACTAATACCTAGGTACACTTAAAGATGTAATAAAAAAATACTAAATAAACCATTTTCTTACAAAAAGAACATACCGCGTGCGTATTGGAGAAGTTCTTTCTGCGGCCCGTGTAGTGCTCAGCGGTGTTACTCAAGGATCGGTGCTCGGTCCACTGATATTTATTTTATACTTCTCTTTAGGCTTGAAAAACACGCTCCGCTGCCATTTTCGTATGATACAAAGTTTTTTGGGAATCCTTATGGCCAGTGGTAAGATATCCAAAATGATCTAAACGCTATTACAAATGGACTCGAAGACTGGTTATTGTCGCTGAATGTTGACAAATGTTCGGTTTTGCACCTATGTAGGTAAAAATAATCCACGAAAAACTTATCGTCTCGCACTCCACAAGCTGTCCGTTGTTGAGTCGCAGAAAGATCTAGGTTTTGTTATGTCTAACGACCTAAAATGGGAAGCAAATATATCCGGTATTGTCAAAAGAACAACTTTACATCATCCCCAAGGCATTCAAGTGCCTGACGCCTGGGACATTTGTCAAGTTGTACAAAACCTACATAAATAAGACCACTCTTGGAGTAAGCTACTGTCAGCTGCGACCCTTATTTTAAAAAAGACATCACTCTACTTGATAATGTACAAAGAAGGGCAACCAAGATGGTTCGCCCCATGCGTAACCTACCTTACGAACAGCGTCTCAAAGACCTCGGCCTTATCACACTGGAACAGCGCAGCAAAGGGGTAGCTCATTGAGACGTACAAGATACTTACAGAACACTACGAAGTGCCCAGCCGTCACGACCTTTACACACTGAACGCCAACAAACATTAGCGTGGGCATTCCATAAAGCTTTGGGAAAATTCATCGGAAAAAAGCCCTTGAAGCAATTCTTGTCTAACCGAGTTGTAACAGCATGGAATAGGCTCCCGGAAAATATTGTGACGGCTCCCACACTGAACTGCTTCAAGAATCGACTGGACAGATAAATATCTCCAGGCTATACGGCCTCACCAAATAATAATAATAATAAAAAACTACGCATCAATTATTTTAGCACGTATCAGCAAAATAGAAATATTTTTGACTGACAGCAGTCTAAGATATGTAAGTATATTATACTTTGCTAAGTATAATATACTTACATATCTTAGACTGCTAAATACGTGTCTCCGCTTGTTGCACCACCCAGAGACGTTGCTACGTCTCTGGGTGGTGCAACAAGCGGAGACACGTATTTCTTAATGTGCGATGAGCGCGCGTCTGCAACGACTTCATCAAAATGTGGAAATCTCTGTTACGCTGGAATTCATTAAATCCTCGCCAAGCTCCATTCTTCCGAGGAAAGCCAAATTCCTTAGCATTGGAGAAAATCGAAAATAGCTTTGTTCGAATAGTCGTCAGGAATCCGTAAAGCGAGAGCCAATAAAGATGAAACGAGATCGTGTCGCCGTGCCGTGCGGCGCGCGGTCACCGCCGACCGCCGTCGCCTGCGTCCGCAGCACGCGAACAGACGCCGACGCGCTGCAGCTGTAAGTACCCACGTGACATTATGAATGCTGACTACTATCAAAATGTGGTTGAATCATGGAATGTCGCACTGGGAACAGCTGCGGACACGCTTGTGAAACAGCTGATGTGCAACGGCTCGCTACGGTTCCATTCCCCCTGAATTGTATGCAAATGAGCGCGGCGCTCTGCAATAACCGCGACTGCTCTACAATAGCGAGCGCTCGCACGCTGCACACGGCCTGGTGCTGGGTGTGCCGTGCAACGGGCACAACACACATCCACCAACATTTATGTAACGTTTACGTGGATCGGAACAAAGTTTTGGCCTCACAAGTTTGGGGTTGCGGCCTTGCGGATCAACGTGAGCAAGGGAACGGGTTTTTGTCGAAGTATTACCAATATCTACTACATACTAGTGGACACGGTGACACGGAACGCGAACTACATAAAAATATCGTGATTCATGTAAAACAAAAACGGTATAATGATTTATTGTCCCGTTAATTACCTACTGCGCTCCGCCGAGGTAGTTGGAACGATAGGACAGTTCCTATCGCAAGTTATACTTGGCATACTTGGCGAATGAGACCTATCCACCTATTTATTCTCTACTAACCTTAACATCATTAACCGAGGCTCCGAACCCATTTGGGTCACAGTCCGAGGACAAACGATCATAGACCTAACACTTGCTACAGAAAACGCGAAAAACCTCATCATAAACTGGCACGTATCGGGCGAACCTTCCTGCTCGGACCACAGAAGGATCCGCTTCACACTAACCACCAACACCCAGAAACCCGCACCGAGAAGAAATCAGCGGCGCACCGATGTGTCGGGTACAAGCGCCTCCTGGCCACCCTGCTAGCTAGGCATCTATCACAAATAACCATAAGAGAACCAGCACAGTTGGAATACACTGTGACAAAGCTGTCAGAATATCTTACCGAAGCTTACCATGCATGCTGTGACCTAAGGACGCCGCGAGCCAACAGCGAGAGAAATCCCTGGTGGAACGCCGAACTTAAACTCAGACATGAATTACAGAAGCAATTCAACAGAGCTAAAAACACCGGACTCCCGGAAGATTGGGAAATATACACAGAAACCGGATACATATACAAAAAGCAAATCAGAACCGCCAGGACAGCATGACGGAAATTCTGTGAATCCATAGAAACCAATAATGAAGCCGCAAGGGTAAGGAAGATCCTATCAACCGACCAGGACCGAACCCTTGGCGCGATGAAAAAAACCTGACGACACATACACACTAACGGACTATGAGACCAGCAAGGTCCTTCTCGAAACCCACTTCCCAGACTGCAAACTCCTAGAGGACAGGACCCTTCCCAGGTCCCATGTACCAGATTGAACCCCAACGGAACGGGACTGGACCTGTGCCCACAGGCTTGTAACGGAGGACCGGTTAAATCAACACCTTCCAGCCATACAAGTCCGCGGGACTGGATGGCATCTTCCCAGCCCTACTACAATGGGGGCTTGAATATATTATACCATGCCTGATGAAGATCTACCAGGTTTGTATAGCACTCAGACATATACCCCTAGTCTGGCGCGAAGTGAAAGTCATCTTCATACCTAAACCTTTTCTACACGCAACCCAAGGCGTACAGACCCATAAGCCTCACATCCTTTCTACTAAAGACCTTGGAGAGACTATGTGATCGACACATCCGAGACGGTCCCCTTAGGGCAAAACCACTCCACAAACAACAGCATGCGTAATCCACAGGCAAATCAAGAGGAGGCGGCCCTGTCTGCCTTCAGACTCCATTTATCAGGAAACCCTAAGCAAACACTCGAGGTACAAGCACATACGCCTAAAGGACGAGGCGAACGAACGGCAGCCAATGATGGTTCCCTGCGACAAAACCCCCAATCAATACCGCTTCCAAAAGCATTACAACCTAGTGCTTAAGGAGGAGCAGTGCGACTACTCAGGCCCGAGAGAGCTGAGAGTTTACACTGATGGATCAAAGACCGACTGCGGAACTGGAGTCAGAGTTTTCTCACACGACCTCAACATAAACATATCTAGCCCGCTAGGAATGCTCAACACGGTCTACCAAGCGAAGTGTGTGGGTATAATACAAGCGGCCCACGCCATAGCAGCCAGAAGAGTTACGGACACCCATGTTCGTATACTCTCTGACAGAAAGAAAATACACTTATTTGGCACAAACTAAAAGACACACAATACACCAGATACATACATCAGACAAAACAAACAATAAAACAAAAAAAAAATTAAAAAAAAAGAAGTCCGATGTAAGAAAATTATCAGGAAAGTGTGCCTCACGGCTGCGCCAAAAAGGCCCAGTTCAGAAAAAATGCCAGACAACTAGTGCCTGACGCTGGTGTTCAACTGGACCTGATGTGTGTCATGCTCAGGCATGACGGACTATTTTCGGACAGTTTGCAACTTGTGTCTGTTTTAAAACTTGTCTTAGCTGATGTTTGCATTGGGATTAACCAAATACGATGGATATCACATCTATAAATAAATAAGCTAAACATTGTTGGCAAAAGTGGAAATGGAAATAAAAACATGCACAAATATACAAAAGATATATGAATGGTAAGCGCTACTCGATAATAGAAATATTTGTAAAAAAAAAAAAACTCCTCATTGATTCTTGTATAAAGTGACATGTGAAAACTACCCACTTTTAATTTACGTCTCCATTCTGCAGCCATAAGGATGTCAAATCACAACCGCACAGAGGTTCGCCCACTACCAGCGCATGGTGAAGAATGGGTGAATTGGCGCCATCCCGACATCGTGCGTCCCATTCGTGTGCAAGTAGGCCAGGCAGCATAGGGTGCGTTGACAAGCACACGCGTGGTTCAGCGTTGCAATAGTTGAATTCATAGGTTTATTTTTATTTGTTTGTCTTGTATTCTACAGGTCTCACATTTGCGAATGGGACGCGACAATGCGGCGGACATCGTACCTACAACCACCGAGCCGAGAATAATAGCCAGCTAACCGAATCGAGTGTGAGCATGAGCAAGAGTAATTTCCAGCAATGGCCTGTTGCTGTTCCTGTATAGCCTTAAATCAAGTTATTTACATTTTCGTTCGACAGCGTCTCAGTCCTCCAATCCCTAAAGAAGAGATGCATAACATCAAATCTAATACTAGAGTGTCACAAGGCGCTTCAACAGGTAACTGTATCGAACCGCAACACAGTGACACTACAATGGATAAAAGGACACAGTGGATCACTAGGTAACGACGCGGCTGACGAGCTGGCCAGAAGGGCATCCAGCACGCCAGTCTACGGACCGGAACCAGTCGTGCCCATCCCCTTCAATCAACTACGCAGGTGGTACAAACGCACACACAGGCAGAGAACTGGTGGTCCTCGTCACCGGGCTGCAGGCAGTCCAAGGAAGCCATGCCATCATTAGATGGCAAGCTAACCAAAAGATTACTACGCCTGGACAGGAAAGGCCTGCGCCTCGTGACGGGGACCATCACGGGACACTGCTCGCTAAGCAAACACTTCCACACGATAGGCATAACGGACAGCCCCCTGTACAGAGCTTGCATGGAGGCTGATGAAACCGTCGCGCATGTGCTCTTTGAGTGCACAGGCGTCACCCAGATTAGATCAGAAACCCTCAGCACACCCAGATCCTACACAGATGTTCTCAACAGACCAGGAGACCTAATAAGCTTCTGGAGCGAGGTGGGCTGGTTGGAATAACCACCGACGGCCGCCATGGCCCACGCACAATGGTCCACCTGAAGGACTAAGTGCGGAAACCAAACCTGTAACATAGAACATCTGTTCCGTGAGCTCATAAGAGAATAAACGAAGATGAATTCTATCAGCAGGCCTTTGAGCGAGCATCACACACCAACACCACTGAGGCACTGACAGACTGATGTTTAAAAACGTGTGAAGCGAGCGCCGCACCGCCCGCGCCGGGCCCACGCCCCGACACTCCCCACCAACCCCCGCTCCTCCCCGCTATATTCAACAAAGCACAGGCTCCTGGCCTGTAATACAACCTTTATCCTTTCAACCCAACGATGAAAGGGACCTTGATGGATTTGTGAATAATGCACAGAATCAAACGGATACCTTTGAGTTACATACGCCTACATTATAATAAGCCAATAAATTAGTTGAGCATTGATTGAATAAGTTCCACAATGAGTGGCAAATGAGCGGTGCGTGGCGCGTGGCGGGAGGCGCCTGGCGTGCTGTTACTGCTGAACACGGGATCCGGGTTCAATTATATAGGACTTAAATATAACGGAATGTTGGTGTTCGAGGTAACCCATCGATTTTCATTTTCATTTTACATATGCTCCTCATTTTCGGCAACAGCGCCTTTGACTACATCAGAGGGGCAATTCTCATAATTTTAAGAACGTTCACAATCTGATCTCAGTCTCAATCTGTCAAAAATACCTATAATTTTCTTACATTTTGAATTTTTTTTTAAATGACGTTTGTCGCCGAGATGAGACTGCGACTAGATTTTTAACGTTTTAAATTACGAGAATTGGCCTTCTGGTCACGCGTCACATCATTGCAGTAAGTAGGTGAGTGATTTTCTCAAGCGTATTTTTTAGGTGGCGCGGTTGAAAATCGTATCTTACACACACACACACACACTTACACTATGACAAATTAAAATCCAAGATGGCCACTACCACAAAATGGCAAATTACAAAAAACCTGATTAAATACCAAATTACCTGAATCTTAAATTAAATAACAAGGAGTCCCTACAAAAAGCATGAAATAAAAAATTAAATTAAAAATTTAAAAAACCCCCGACAACGTAAAACCCTATAAAAAGAAAAAAATAACCTTGAAATTAGGACCCTACGTAAGTACGTATGAAATTTTTTGATTAAATGTTGTCCCGTCGGGGGACCGCTCTTATTATTAGCCAAACGTTCTGTTAAAGTTTAAAATAGTAGCGGTCCCCCGACAGGACAATATTTAATCAAAAAATATCATACGTACTTACGTAGGGTCATAATTTCAAGGTTATTTTTTTCTTTTTATAGGGTTTTACGTTGTCGGGGGTTTTTTAAATTTTTAATTTAATTTTTTATTTCATGCTTTTTGTAGGGACTCCTTGTTATTTCATTTAAAATTCAGGTAATTTGGTATTTAATCAGGTTTTTTGTAATTTGCCATTTTGTGGTAGTGGCCATCTTGGATTTGAATTTGTCATAGTGTATAGTATTCTACTAGTCAAGCCCTTTCATTTGATACCCATATAGAGGGAGTTGTGAAAAAAATAATGTAATTCGCCATTTTGTGGTGGCGGCCATCTTGGATTTGAAATTTATGATAGTGTATAGTATTTTACTAGTCAAGCCCTTTCATTTGATACCCATATTGAGGGAGTTGTGAAAAAATATGTCCCTAGCTGTAGCCCTTTGGCTTGACTAAGTAGAATACTATACATTATGATAAATTTCAAATCCAAGATGGCCGCCACCACAAAATGTCGAATTACATTTTTTTTTTCACAACTCCCTCTATGTGGGTATCAAATGAAAGGGCTTGATTAGTAGAATACTATACACTATGACAAATTTCAAATCCAAGATGGCCACTACCACAAAATGACGAATTACAAACAACCTGATTAAATACCAAATTACCTGAATCTTAAAACGCAAGAAAATAAAAGAAATGAAATAACAAGGAGTCCCTACAAAAAGCATGACATAAAAGTGAAATTAAAAATTAAAAAAAAACCCGACAACGTGAAATCCTATAAAAATTTTTTGATTAAATATTGTCCTGTCGGGGGACCGCTACTATTTTAAACTTTAACAGAACGTTTGGCTAATAATTAAAGCGGTTCCCCGACGGGACAACATTTAATCAAAAAATTTCATACGTACTTACGTAGGGTCATAATATCAAGGTTATTTTTTTCTTTTTATAGGGTTTCACGTTGTCGGGGGATTTTATTTTATTTTAATTTAATTTTTTGAGATAGTTCACTTGTTCTGTAGTTTTTTTTTTCGGTAATTTTTTTTAAAGATTTTTGGAAAAATGTTAACCGATCAAATGTGAAAACAAGCCTCCCGGTGAGCGTCGACGGCGTGAGCGACCACAAAACTATCGCTGTCATGTTTAGGGAACAGTTTACAATCCCGTAGTCCCTGGGTCCGTCGTCAGCGAGTTGTGTTCATGATGCAAGTGCCATCATGACAGAGCGTAAGACTTTCTTTTCTGCTAAGGGTATCAGAAACATAATAAACTATATGCAATGTGGAAAATCGCCCGGTCATGACGGCCTCAGCATGGAGCATTTTAAATATGCTGGTGTTAATTTGTCGCGTGTGTTGTCAATGTTTTTTTAATTTTTGTATGTGCCATTTTTATCTACCGGAGCCGCTCATGCGTACTGTGGTGGTACCGATTTTAAAGAATAGGACGGGTGACTCATCTTACAGGGCTAACTACCGGCCCATTTCACTGGCCATCACTGTAGCCAAGGTACTTGACAGCATGCTTAATGCGAACCTCGCAATAATAGTAGACCTGTCAATGTCTTTTACGTCAAAAATCTACCGCCTTTTTGAACCAATCGCAGATCATCATATATTTTGGCTTAATATCTCTTAACACAGTTAGTAATAAACAAATCTTAAGTAGTGAAACCGTTTTAAAACATTATAAGGTAATTAATCAAATTAATAAGAGTTGATTCCTAATTCATAGACATCATCAAAAAGTATATCAACATCAACTGACAGTATTGTGCCAATCATTTGAAACAACCTAATAGATTAAAATAGCCATATAAAATCTAAGATATACTACAAGGATAATCAAATATTACTTAATCATTTATAGGTAATAGGTAATACGGGCTGGTGTTCGCAACTCCACGACAATGTGCGTATGTTGGTGTTATTTATTTATTATTATTATTTATTTATTATTATTTGGTATTTTTTATTTATTTTAATTTTTAACATTTATAGTAGGTAATAACATTTAAGTGTTTCTTACAAGTTACGACTGTTGTTTTTTGTAAACACAATATCTAGTCAAATTA
Organism: Apamea epomidion; assembly: GCA_947507525.1. Taxonomy (NCBI): domain Eukaryota; kingdom Metazoa; phylum Arthropoda; class Insecta; order Lepidoptera; family Noctuidae; genus Apamea; species Apamea epomidion. The sequence goes on along the minus strand of OX382226.1, from coordinate 22,723,415 downwards.
GGTACTTCTACGTTGGTCCCAAGCTTCATAAATGTGACAGATGCCATTATCCAACAAACAGTATTCTAATATTATAATTATATCAAAATGAAATATCTAACACATGCAGCATGCAGAATACAAGCATGTAGCATGCAAGCAAGCATGCAGCAAGCATACAGCATGCAAGCGAGTATGCAACATGCATAGTTTCTGTGACGGCTCCGGCGCGTAGGGGTGCGGCGGCCCCACGCCTGCCGATCGATTCTGTAAAAATCTCACCGTGAAAAGTTAGGTGAAGTGAGCTTATATTGAGCTGTCAATATTGTCAATCCCTTAGCATTAGCTGGAAAGACAGATCACTCCACGCTCACTTCACCTAAGTTTTCACGGTGAGATTTTTACAGAATAGACCAGCTGTGCCCACACGTGGTAACCGTCGCAGACGGCTTTCGCTCACCACACTTTTTTTCACTCGCCTCGCCCCTCCGCGCCTACGCGATTCTAAATTACACTCTAGGGGTAGGGCAGACAAGACTGCGTGGAGTCGGGTTTACAGCGATTCGTTTCTGTCACTAAAACCTAATTTTAGCAAATGTTTTAGGGCTAACAATTTAACTATAAATGAACATTCCGAATAATACACATTATACAGGGTGTTAAAGAAATTGCGTGCCGTAGCTTAGGGGTAGGTCCAGTATCGATAAAGGAACCCAGGAAAAAAGAATTGCAAGATCAACCTAATTTAGTACGTACTAACTAAATAGCAATCGTTTGGAATTTATTAAAAATTTGGTTAAAATAAGTTTTTATTTTGTTTAAATGCTAATGAATAATTTCCTGGAGTTACCTACCTACTCTCAAACGCAATGAAATACCTACGCCCGAACACTTCGATAACGCCGCATGAAGGATAGGTAACTGTAAAACGGTAAATAACAATTCCAAGTATTTCTTCTTCCTACTTTAGCGTGCTTATCTCCTTCAAAATTAAAACCTACAAATTAAAAAATCTTGTTTAACTAGTACGTATTCAGCAGCAGTAGAAGAACGAGTGGGTAGAGTATTTTAAAATGGAATCAAGTAGGTGGGTATTTACAATGAATTAAAATCAACTTATTTACTAACTTGTTTTTTTTTTCTTGGTTTCCTTTATCGATACTGAACCTACCTCTAAGCGCCATAGCAGGCAATTTCTGTAACACCCTGTATAATACAAAAGGACATATGACTTTATTTCATGCAAAATTAGGAGATTAAATTATTATAGTACTCGATATTATGACAGAATATTTTTAGAATTAAAGATAATTACGTAAAACAAAATTTCGAACTTTTGAACATTATGGTTACTGAAGTTTATAGCAAACGTGCTAGGAATCATGATTTTCGGACAAACAATTTTACGAGAAGTAAGGGAGTATCATTTTGATCATGCCGTAAATATTTTAGTAGAAAACATTTTCGTAGTTATAAAAAAATAAATGTTATTAAGCATTATTCTAAGTTTGGTGGCGCGTCCGCAATCGGTTTTTCTGGGAATTCGCTTAAACGAAACTTATACTAGTTTAGTAGAAATTACTAATATTATATGATTTCAGTATTAGTTTTCTATCTGATGACAGTTTTATTGTTATTATTATTTAGTGCAATACTTTATCCTAGTGTAAATTTATTCACCGAGGGTCCGTATAATTGGCGAGGAGTAAATAATATAGCACTATAATCGGTGTATATACCGTACATTTAGATACTGCAAATTACAAAGGCTTACACAAAACAAAAACAAAATCCTACTAAGGTAAAATGCGGTACTGAAACCATAGCGAGATCTAACTCGACGCCAACGCCATCTATCGAACGTAACGTCAAACCTAGATACTTTTCGAGCTATTATTATTAGTCTTGCGCGCGCACCTGGCGGTGACGGTGGCGTATTTACGACAGCGCAGATTTTACGTATTTGAGTAAAAATGACGAACATTCTAAAGTGTGACAAGTGCAACATAGTAATAGACGAGATGTTATCTTACATCCAGAAAAAAGAATGAAAAAAGATGAAATCAAAGAATCGAAGTCACTGTTGTTCAATGCCATTCCTTCAAATTTGCGTAAAATCATACGGAAAAACAAAGGCAAAGAACAAAGAGATTTAACGGACATCATAAATCTGTTTAAATCTGCAGAGCCGGATAATATTCCAGTGTTTGTGGCTCGCCGGCTAGAAAAACTACCGCCTATTACGTTTGACCATCTAGACTGTACGAAGCTCTTAAGGCATCTGGTTCGAATGCAAGCAGCAATGGATGAGATCAAGAACTCATATGCTAAGTTAGAAAACCTGAAGGACCTTAGAACGGAATTATTTCAAATCAGAAATGATTAATTACCACCTACGTCTGCGTTCGAAGTCAATGCAAAGCGAGGAGCCTGGTTACTGGATAGTGGGCCTATGGGACTATCGTACCTGCATAATTCTTCTTGCGACGAGATATGCAACATAGATGAGAATGTTAGTGATTTAAATCAGAAAACGCCACAATACAGAAAATTAAGCAGGTACAACGAAAACAAAATAAAACGGCTAGTGCGAGCACCGCGGTGACTCACACGCAGGAAACGATTGTGTGTGCGGCGAGTCAGTGTGCAACCGCTGTGGCGACTGTAGCGGTGACATCGTCTCTGTCAGTGCCGACTGAGCGCTCACAATAGCTGATTGCTACGGTCGACGCGGTCGCCACTAATAATGATGCAGTCGCTCAGCGAGTTGCTCCGTGTAATATAAACAATAAACATAATTATTAAAAGGTGTTTGATGGGTTGCTGGTTGCACAGTTAAATAAACACGTGATGTTGCACTATAATCAATTTGGTTTTAGACCCAAAGTGTCTACAGATAGTGCGATACTGTGTCTCAAGCATACCGTCAGATACTATACTGATCGTAAAACTCCAGTTTACGCGTGTTTCCTCGACCTGTCCAAGGCCTTTGACCTGGTGTCGTATGACGTGCTATGGCAAAAACTTGAGGGCACAAACATGCCACATGAACTTGTTAACATCTTCAAGTATTGGTATGCACACCAGGTTAACAGTGTGAGATGGGCGGGTGTCTTGTCGGAGCCGTACAGGCTTGAATGCGGAGTGAGACAGGGTGGGTTAACCTCACCCACACTGTTTAATCTGTACATGGATGCACTCAGCGTCGCGCTCAGTAGCCACCATGTTGGCTGCCACGTTGATGGAGTCTGTGTAAGCAATCTGAGTTACGCAGACGACATGGCACTACTGAGCGCGTCGGTCTGTGGAATACGCAAGTTATTGCAAGTGTGTGAGGATTACGCGGACACGCACGGCCTCATGTATAATGCCGTAAAAAGTCAATACATGGTCTGTCAGGCCGGCGCCACATGCTCGCAACATGTACCCCCCATTCGCCTGAATGATGTAGGTACCTTTAGAACGGGTGGACCAATTTAAATATTTGGGGCATTGGGTAACAGCCGACCTGAGGGACCATGTCGACATCGAAAGGAAGCGGAGGGCACTGTCCAAAAGAGCAAATATGATAGCCCGTAGGTTTGCACGCTGTTCAAATCAAGTTAAGATCACGCTTTTTACAGCCTTTTGCACCTCTTTATACACGTGCAGCCTATGGGTTTCCTACACCCGAGCGGCTTTCAGGGCCCTCCATGTCCAGTACAATAACGCGTTCAGAGCGGTGTTGGGGCTGCCCCGCTCCTGCAGTGCCTCGAGGATGTTTGCGGAAGCGCGCGCTGACTGTTTCCACACCACCATGCGTAAGCGGTGCGCGTCCTTGGTGCGTAGGGTGCGGGACAGCTCCAATACAGTTCTGGCGATGATTTCCGGGAGATTTGACTGCCCGTATATCGGACATTGCTATAGCAGGCATGTTCCTAGCTGTGTCCGATAACATTTGTCTTATGTGTATTTATGTATTCTGGTTGGTGTATGGTTGCTTTTGGGTTATCCGATATGAATGCTTTTTATTTAATTTACTTATAGATTGTGGCTGGCAAGGTGTCATCTTCGCTGTGGAGGTCCCTTGTTAAAACAGTTATTTAATTATAATTTTGATTTACATTTTAATTTCTAATCTAATTTAATGTTTTATTTTTCATTATCATTTTAATCTACATTTTAATTATTATTTTTTATTTTTGTTTGTGAAATATTGTTGAGCATGATGTACTTACCTATGGATCCTTGATATCTGAATTAAAATTATTTTATTTTATTATTGATCTCGCCATGATTTCACTGCCTTTCAGTACACCTAGAGAAAATCGGAAAGGAATGTTCGCGAGAAATTTAAAATTTTAGTGAGAGTAATGAAATCACTAAGTGGCTCGTCTATACTAATACTATCGTACGAGCCAATGGTTGTAGGCACCGTACACTATCACTTTGTTAATGTTGGTTTAGTTATGGAGCACACAGAAAGAACCACAAGTTGAGTTTAAAGTTAAGTATATTATAATGTAGAAGGTTAACAAGTTAAGGTGGTAGCGATTCTTTCCCTTGACAAGTGGTTAATTCCACAGTTATTGTCTGACTCGCCGCGCATTGCTTAAAACGTTATAATTATAGCAAAATATTTGTGACGCACAACATCCAAGTAGGTTGCTGCGTTCGCAAAGTAAATGTACGGTTGATGAGACCGTACAACTATACTAATATGATAAAGAAATGTATGTAGGAGGTAATCTCCGAAGTTAATGATCCAATTCTAAAAATGTTTTCACTGGTAGAAAGCTACATTATGTGTGAGTGCTATAGGCTATAAATTATGTTTAGATCATGCATTTTAGCTGAGCTATCACAACTTTTGTCTAGCAAGTCGGAAAGAAATACCTCTTAGAAGAGAATTATTTGCATGCGCTGCCTAAACAATTGTATATAATTAAAAACAATGTATCGCAATCTGCTCCGCCTTAAATAGTTCTACAAAAATGTCCGCGACACCATATTTCTATCTTTTATATTTTATCTTTTAATATCGCTTTAATGTTTTAAAAAAGTATTTGTTTGACATGCGTACGTTTGGATGAAAATATAAATTTTAAGAATTCAGAATTCTTATCAAAATAAATTATTTCATGATCAGAGGGATATCAATTATATAAGATTTGCCCTTTACAGTATATCAATTGGTCATATTATAATTTCGGAGATAATATAAAATTACTAAAATCGCAAAATCCCGCTAAAGCATTCACGAATACAACTTTCATTCATTGCGTGCACATGCTTTGTGCAGACATTTTATCCATTCACTTCTAGATAGCGTTGTGCAAATACGTCATTTTTCTGAATTGTGGTGTTAAGACTTTCCGCGGATTGAAGACCCCTTGATTTATCTAAACTGAAGAGTTTGTTAGTTTGTTTGGTTGAACGCGCTAATTTCAGGAACTACTGGTTCGAATGGAAACATTCTTTATAACATCACGCTAGAACTCTTAGGGGCCGAGCATATAGAACAAAAAAAGTCAGAGAACGAAGTAGGTAATAGCGCGGGCGGGTGATGCGATGCGACGGGGTGGGTCGGGAGAACAAGAAATTTTACGCGGACGAAGTCGCGGGCAGAAGCTAGTATAGAATAACCCCAGAAGGACGACACCACCCGCACCCCCACACCACCACACCAACACGGTTACTGCTTGCTGTATGTTAATGACTTGCCTAGTGCAACTTTCCACAATTGTATACTATATGCTGATGACACGACCCATAGTATTATAAACGAAAATGACGACATTATTGAATACCAAAATGAAATAAACTTGACAATTAATAAAATTATTACATGGCTTGAGCACAACAATCTTCATATTAATATTAATAAGACAAAATGATTCAATTCCAGTTATATAATAGTAAACGCCCACGGCTTACGATACTTTATGAAAATGAGACAATAGAAGAGGTCGATTACACACAATTCTTGGGGATAATTATATTGACAAAGACTGGAACTGGAAAACTAATATTCATGAATCATGTACGAAGATAGATAGGTTTGTGTTCGTTTTATATAGACTAACACGTGTGGCTAGTGTTAATGCCGCACTTTATGCCTCCATGGCTATGTCGCATCAATTTTGCGCTATGGTATTATAATATGGGGAAATTCTGCGGATCTTACTAGAGTATTTCGAGCTATATTTACATTCCATGTCGATCTGCACAACAAACGCATAGTGTGCCTGTTGACTATGCGGACAAGAACATTATTTTGCAGTGGAGCACAACAAAGAAAATAATAACAACATTAGTTATAATATGCTTATTTTAACACAAATCTATTGTTTTCAGGTAAATTCAGGTACCGTACCTAGAACATCAAATTCTAAAATTAGAGCTAATCTTGCTCCATATTGTTGTAAGTATCCAGCGAGTTGTTTGGTGGGCAGACGTTGGTACTGTTGGCTGTTGTGCACGAATGTAATGAGCGTGCGGTATTTGAGTATTTTAATCTTGGACACGGCATTAAGATGAGAGATGGAGCGAGCTGCGTCTTTTTTAGATTTAATACTTTCTACTTCTGAGTCGCCTGACGTTGAAATCGATATACTTATATTAATGAAAATTCTTTGTTACATATTATGTGATTTTTGATTTCATGAATCGTTAAAACACCCTATATCACTACTATTTATTACTGAGCAGTGCACTATTCTACTACGTTATAATACCGATGAGGCCAACCTACTTACTAAACAATAGCATTTTTAGTGATTTTTTAGGTTATGATCATAGTTCTCAGTATTCCCGTTCGAACGAAGTCCCGACGAAGTATAATTTATACTACCACTGTAATCTAGAGATCATAAGGCACATATTAACCTGCGTTTCATTAGTAGACGCCACAATTTTTGGTGGGACTATTCGCCGAACAAAAAATAACTATCTCCTTTGATGATTAATAATAATAATAATAACCCCTCCGCCGTATCTCTACATTGACGTCGTGGTGGGGCTTGCGTGCTCCGAAAGCTGGGCCTGTGGCGGTAGAGTTTACTTTACCGAAACAGGTTTAGGATGAGGAGTCAGACCAAGAGATATACAAAAACCCGCAGGGCAGCATGTGGCGAGCTGTTGGGCAGTAGCTACCCCACGGAACCTATCTCCCGGGAGTAGTCTTGTTCCTCACCTCTGCCTTGCCTTTATTGGCCGGCTGGAGTGAACACTGACGAGGTACAGGGCTCCCACCTCATTCTTGCCTTTACTGGCCGGCTTGAGTGGAGATTCGCAAGAGCAAACGTGCTCGGGGGAAGGAAGTATTCCAGTAAGTGCTCGTAGGGATCTTGACCATCTTCCGGACACTGGGATTGTTCTGAAAGCCGTGGAATACCTCTCCACTCCTCTTAAGCACCTCAGGGCATGTTGCCTCCTTGTTGCTACGTCACTATGTGCTAGCGATAGTTTCCGGGGGCCCATTATTGAGTGGGCAAGTCACCCCCTGCCATTTTATCCGTGTATATAATTATAAAATATTGATCAGGCAGGAGCCATAGTTCTTCCATAGTTCTCGGTTAGCAGTCACTTTAGCCACCCAACCCCATAATCCAATATCTTTGTCTCCATATCCAGCAGTCTCTCACAAAGGTGGAATACAGCTAAAACATTCTTGTACACATTAACTTTAAGTCAGCTTTGTGAAGAGAGAATAAATGATAAATTATTATATTATTATTACTCTTTCGGCATACTCAAATGGACTCAGACCGAACTAGACGCCCTGGATAGGAAGGTCCGTACGCTGCTGACTGCAAATCGAATGCATCACCCACGGTCATCGGTAATGAGGCTGTATATCCCGCGAAAATGTGGAGGTCGAGTCTTTTTAAACGCTAATACCCTCCACAATCGCGAGATATATAAGTATGGCAGAGTAAGGAGCTTCACGAACTGATAGCGCTAGATCTACTAGCGTCCATAGCCTGGCTGCGTTTCGGTGACCTCTTTGGAGAAACCGAAGGTTTTGTCTGTGCAATTATGGACGAAGTTATGATGACGAACAATTACCGGAGATTTATTGTGAAAGACGGCACGGTTGACGTCTGTCGGGCATGCCACCGCCCGGGGGAATAAATTAGGCATATTATCTCCGTGTTAATGATCATGCAGGATCAAAAGCCGCTCATAAGTTCAATATAATGTGTTTTTGTCAAAAGGTTTTTACAAGACGTAACTAGATGGCGTTGACGTCAAATTAGAACTCACAAGCGTTGTGTGACAACGATTTGGTTGGGTTCGTGTGAATTTTAACAAATATATTATCATCTATAAAACAGTATACAGTTTGGTTGTTTTATTCAGACCTTCAACCCTACTAGTATACACATAAGGTCAAAATTTAAGTACTGAGTACCATACCAGGTGTTCGGTATTTAATCGGTATTTAACGCTCCGGGTGTTCTCGTCTAGCTAACGGAGAGTACTTGCATAGACACAACCTTGTAGCCAGGATAATCCATCAGCAACTTGCTCTGAAATACAGCCTTGTGGTGGATTCTGAGGTGCCGTACTACAGGTATGTGCCCGACCCAGTTCTCTAAAATGTAAATATCACATTGTACTGGGATCGATCCATCATCACTGACAGGACTATTGTTGTCAATAAGCCTGATATAGTGGTGGTGGATCGATCAAAGTGGCGCGCAATGATTGTTGACATAACCGTCACGAATGATGAGAACCTTGTGAAATCCGAGAAAGATAAACAAATCAAGTATCTTGACTTGGCTCAAGAGATTGTCGACATGTGGGATGTGGACTCAGCGATCATTGTGCCGATAGTCCTGATAGCTAATGGCTTAATAGCCAAGAGCCTCGACCAACACCTCAAGAGGCTCTCGCTGGGCAGTTAGATCAAGGGCTTGATTCAGAAAGCGGTACTTCTGGACACGGCTCGCATTGTCATTACGATATTACAATGTTTATTTGTGGGAGACTGGTGCTTAAACTAAGCCGTGGCCTGTATGTCGGACACCAGTGACTCCCCCCTACAGAAAAAATAGCATCATAACAATAGTATCACCAGTATAGATATGATATAAAGATATAATCAATTTGTTGGAAGAGAAGGAAAACAAAGAAACATTAAAAAGTTATAATAATAACTTATACAAAAACAAAAAACCAAAACTTTGTGTGTAGTGTAGTTGAGTAGAGATGTGGGGTGTGTGTGTGTGTGTGGTGTGTGAGTGAGGCGTGCAAGGTGAGGCATGAGGTATATGAGCGTGTTCATGTCTGAGTAGCTGTCTGGACGCAGGACGTATGGGATTGGTTACTTTATAACATTTGTTTTTACAACGAGCAGCTCTTCTGTTTTTGAGTAGTCTAATTTTAGTAGCCATGCAGTTAGATATTATGCTTTTACATTTAGTTTTATTGTACTTGAAAAATATTTAATTTATTGTAAAGTCTGGGTCCTCGAAAAGTATAAAATTTTTGGGCAAACTCTGTATTAGATTTAGTGGTGTTACATACATATTAAATACTGCCTCCTTGTGGTTAATTTAGAATAAACAAAAGAGGTTGGATCTGAATGATGCCGGAGTATAGTATTGAGTACTTATGTAGATTTGTCTAACAGTCAAAACCTTTTATTTATTAAAAGTCTCCAATTACTATCATTACAGGTTGTACCTAATGCGATAGCGAGGCCTTAAAATTAACATATACAATTTAAAACTATGAAAAACGTAAAAAACTAGTATTACTTACTTCTAATACATTTACAAATAATAACTACTTTACTAATTTCCCTATATAAAAATAAAATAAAAACACAAAATATAGCCTACTCTAATCTACACTATAACATAAAAAGAATATCAGTATTTTTGCGAATTCAATCAAATGGCATGTAAATACATTGATCTTCACGTGAAGATCGTTAATAACCCGAATTGCGCGGATTAATGGTGTTTTGGCAAGAAGGTTGGTCCTGGCAACAGGCACGGACAGCAGTGGCGGGTGGCGCCGCCTCCACACATAGCGGTCTGGTACACATAGACTCAGGCCCTGCAGCACTGCTGGGTTATGCTCAATGCCACGAAGTAACCTAACCATCTGGTATCTACGTGACAAGCGAGATACGTGAAACCTCAGCTTCATGATACAGTGCTGCAATGGGGAAGAGTCGAGGTTTAGTTAGGCCAACTTTTAGAATCAGCCTTTGAGCTCTTTCTATTTCTAACATTTTAGTTTTTACCGCACCTTCCCAGGTTGTTACACAATATGATAGGATAGACTGGACAAGGGTAAAATATACCATTTTAAGTGTTTTACCATTTGCTACCTGTGTAAGACGTTTGAAAATATAAGTAAGTTTCCGTACTCTTTTAGATATGCTGTGTATGTGATCGTCGAAGGACAATCTTTTATCAAAGGTTACACCCGAATATTGTGATACTCTGTGTCAGTTGTATCGTTGAGCAGCTACATTGATGTAATGGAGGAAATGAACACTGATGCACATAATATATGGAAGGTATATATTATATTTATATTAAGTCCGGTCGTAGGCCCTGTTGTCTATGGTCGTGTTTAACTTGGCCTGCTGTCGATTTATAATAGCCAACCAGTGTTCCTCAAAGTTACTCTATAATCATAAAAACTTAAATAAATAATGGAAGGCTCGAAGAAGTGTGGTATCTGTGATGATCAGCTGACTGATGGAGTGCGTTGCTCAGTATGCGGAAACGAATTACATTTCCAATGTGCAGGCATCACTGAGGCGGGCTACCGTAAGCTGGGAGACAGGAAGCTCTCATGGCGATGCATGAAATGCAAACAGACTGGTGCTCTTCATCCAACTAGTTCACCATTGTCGCCGAGGTTGGAACAGGAATCTGCGGTGTTACTTGAGATTCGAGCACTAGCTGCAAAGATGGCTCCATTGGAAGGTCTGAAGGATGAAATCCTGGTACTTAGGCGTGAATTCGCTGACTTAAAATCCTCTCTAAACCAGCAATTTAATGAAGTTGTTAAGGAGTTTAATGGAAGGATAGGTGACATGGAGCAGCGTGTTGTTCAGCTGGAGAAAGTTCAGCGTCAGATGGATCTTCTTCAGGTTCGTCTGGATAAACATGAAGAAGACTCAGACAACAAGGATCAATGGTCGCGAATGAACAATGTGGAAGTGAAAGGTTTATCGCCATCGAATAATGAAAATTTGTTCGGAATTGTCTCCAGTATTGGTGCCAAAATTAATTATCCCGTTGCCAAGAGTCAGATCAACTTTGTTACCAGAGTGCCTACGCGCGAAAAAGATCATATAAAACCAATAATTGTTTCGTTCTGCAATCGCTATGTTAAAGAGGATTTTATTGCTGCAGCCAGATATGTTTCCAAGACTTCGCCACTAACAACCAACCAAATTGGATTAGCAGGAAACCAGAGAATATACATAAATGACCACCTAACGACTAAAAATAAAATACTGCTATCTAAAACTAAGAAACTGGCGTCCGAAACGGATTTTCAATATGTATGGGTCAAACATGCAAAAATCCATGCGAGAAAAATGGACACCACCCCAGTTATAATAGTGAAATCAGAAAAGGATCTCTCAAAACTTATATAATAATAACTATTAACTTTAATCCAACAGTGGTTAAATATTTTGTCAGTTGTGCCCATAATCAGTTTGGGAACCGCAAGCCGTTATGTGCTACTTGCGTTTTCCTAATTGTTCTGTGTTATTGCGTGGTGCTAATGAGTAAGTTCTTTAAAAAAACCTCTTATATAAAACTATTATGTCCATGTGATAACGACCTAATTACATTTGGATTATGGTCTAGTTTCGAATATTCAGTTATGTGTGTTATTGCCATTTTATGCTGCCAACAATTCTTATCTTGCTACCGTTCGTCACCTTTTGTTTGTAGTCAAAGCTCATTTGGTTTATGCGTTTTGAAGTTATTTATTTTTGGACACTGTGCTCTCCTGTGCTTTATATTTTTGTAAGTCATTGCCTTCTACCTCCGTAATATTACTTTATCGGGAGAATGAATACTATTTACACATTTTAGATCATCACTTAATTTTCTTCGCCCTTTTTATTAAATGTTTATTTTATCCTGCTATATTTTTTAATTGTGATGGCCAATCTTAATATTTATTATCAGAATGTGCGTGGTCTGCGTACGAAGACGAACGATATATTTCATAAAATATATCTTAGTACATATGATGTCATTGTGTTCACTGAGACGTGGCTTGTGGATGATATCTTTAGTGGTGAGATGTTTGATGGTCGCTATTTAGTGTTTAGGCGTGATCGCGATTACGCTAGAACCTCTCAAAAACGGGGCGGCGGCGTATTGATAGCGGTAAGAAGTAAGCTTACTGTTTTAGAACGATATGATTGGCGAAGTTCTGCCGAAGACATTTGGGTCTCACTTATCTTAAAAAGATCTAGGCCTGAGGTAACTTATAATTTACACATTTGTGCCTTATATCTTTGCAGGGAAAACCTTGGCAATTCATATCATAATCAATTACATAGTTTTAGTGCTAATGTTAATCACTTGACCTTGACCCACCCTTTAGATAAATTCATTATTATAGGTGATTTTAATTTTGGTAATAATGTAGACTGGATAAATTCTGACAATAATGAACTGATCCCGCAAAATGTATCATGTCATCACTTGAGAGAGTTTTTCGAGGGAGTTCTCACTTCTAACCCGTCCCAATACAGCGGCGAAAGAAACAGCAATGGTAGATTATTAGACTTAGTTTTTTCCAACGACTCTGTCAATGTTACTGAATGTCGCGATCCTCTAGCATTGCCTGTGGACCTGCATCATAAACCATTAACGATTACTGCCGAGTTTGTTGAGATTCACAAGTTAACTGATAAATTGACTACGAAGTATGTATTTTCTAAGGGCGACTATGCGACTATTAAATCTGAACTCGACCAAGTCAATTGGAACGAGTTTTTACTTGCTGATTCGTTGGATAGTGCTGTTGAACTCTTTTATAATAAATTGTATGAGCTTAGAGACATGTATATCCCAATTAAATCTGTTGGAAAATCATCATATCCGCCTTGGTATGGGTCGGCTTTGGTTAAAGTACTAAAAGAGAAATTTAGATATCATCGCAGGTTCAAAAAGTACGGTAATATTTCAGACTTTCACTCTTTTTCTATTTTACGGAATAGAGCAGTTAACTTGGAGAAAACCTGTTTCAATTCATACATGGATAAAATTGAATCGTCTATTATTGATAACCCAAAATCTTTTTGGTCGTATGTTAAGAGCAAAAGAAATTCCGCTACTTTTCCAAAGGTGATGCATTATGGTGACAGGGCCGGGAGTACGGGTGAGGAGATCAGCAATTTGTTTGCGACCTATTTCCATTCAACTTTTCAGGAACCCGATCCTGTGCCCGCTACTTCCGGTGGCATTAGCGTTGAACATAATGTGTCTAGCATCGGATCGATTGTTGTGTCTCATTCTCAAATTTTAAAGTTATTAAAGACATTGGACCTTTCTAAATCTTGCGGTCCTGATCTTATACCTCCGATACTTATTGTAAATTGTGCCGACAGCCTAGTTGTGCCACTGTGTATTTTATTCAGGCGGTCACTTTCGGAAGGCATAGTTCCGAAAATTTGGAAATCGCCATTCGTTACTCCAGTTTTTAAGAAAGGTAATAAGTCGGATATATCTAATTATCGACCGATATCTAAGATATGTCTGTTCTCCAAAATCCTTGAACGCATTGTCTTTACTGACGTATACGATGCTATGAAGTGCAACTTTGGTGATGAACAGCACGGCTTTCTCAGGAAGCGTTCTACTACATCTCACTTAATCTTGTCCCATGAATTTATATCTGAGGGTATGGAACAGCGTGCACAAGTGGACGTTATTTACACTGATTACAGTAAATGCTTTGATCGTATTGACCATGGACTACTCATGGAGAAGCTATTAAAAGCCGGAATACATGGAGACTTGTATCGTTGGTTCTCCTCTTATATTGATAACAGAACGCAGGCTGTGGTACTTCAGGGGTACACATCTGGATGGTATTCTGTCCCCTCTGGAGTTCCTCAGGGCTCTATTCTAGGGTCCCTTTTATTTACTATTTTTATTGCTGACGTGACGCATTGTTTTAAGGCTTGTTATATTTTACTTTATGCTGACGATTATTTTGTACACACCTGTTGCAAGATGATTTTAATAGATTTGAACAATACTGTAGACGTAATAGGCTTGAATTGAATGTTTCTAAATGTTTTCACATGACATTCACACGGCAGAAGTCTATAATTGATTCCATGTACAAACTGTACAATATCAATATAGGCAAAGTCAATAGTTATAGGGATCTAGGAGTTATACAAGACAGCAAGCTACTTTTCGGTCAGCATATTGATAGTATAGTGAATAAGGCGTCGAGAGCACTAGGTTTCATAATGAGAACCTCAGCATATTTCCGATCACTGAAACCGATCAAAGTCTTATATTGTTCGTTCGTACGCAGCCACCTTGAGTACGCATCGCAAGTCTGGAACCCTCAGTACGGGATCTATAAGTCACGTATTGAGGGCGTTCAAAGAAAATTTCTTAAATACCTAGATTACAGGGCGAAGCAAATATCTGTTGATTACACTCACCGATGCAGAAGGTACCATTTTCTGCCGCTTGACCGTAGACGTCATATTAATGATATATGCTACTTGCTTAATATCGCAAATGGTTCTATTGACTGTCCTGAACTTGTTTCAAAAGTGAAGTTACGTACTAATCAGATGGGGCTGCGGCAGCGACCACTTCTACATGTACCTTATGCAAACGCTAATTATAGGCGTAATGCATACTTTCTGAGAGCCAGTTGTAGTTTTAATGAGATTTGTTGTGAAGAAAGCATTGACCTTTTCTGCACCAAAGCGAACACTGTAAGAAAGCTCTTAGCAAAGCCATTTTTTGTACAGGAGGCACCTGATTACACTTGAACTGTTTGTTGTCCAGATAGGCTTTAAATTGGAACAAACGACTTTTTTTTATTTATCTGTGGAGGCTTGTAATTAGCAATTTAGTTATATATTATTGTCTGTTATTATAATGTTATTAGTCTGTAAGCCTTCCGAAAATAAAGAAAATAAAATAAATAAATATATCTTGTAAAGTTTCTGCGCTCCTGATTGCAAAAGGAATGTATTTGATTTTAACTGCATTGAGTGTGAGCGAGTTAGCAGCAAGCCAGTGGCAGACCGTGTTTAGACCTGATTGAGCTAAGGAATATACTTTAACCCCACAGAGCCTAGGCGAAAATTCATGGAATCCGAGAAAAACCGATTTTCATGTTTTTTTGAAAATTTCCCAGAAATTTCGTCACTAAATATCACTTATCTCTAAATTCTCTAATTAAGTGGCTTTTATAGCTATTCCATTGGCTACCTAATACTTTAACGGACCTATTGATGTAACCAAATTTTCTAAAATATCAAACAGTTAAAAGTTAAAGTAAGAACTTTATTAACTATTTTCAAAAATCGTCTACGTACACGAACTTTGACACCAGTTATCTCAAAACTATGACACTAAGCTTACAAATTACGGGGAAGACATCTTCATTTAATCAGCTATGCAACGAGGTACAAAAGTGTCATAAATGTTTAAAGGTGCCGATGAAACAGTCGATAATGTTGGCAAAGGTCGAATTTGCAAATTGTTGAAATATTTTAAAAATAAGTTAAAATCGCTATCTCACTCGATAGCGATTTTAACTTCCATAATGTCAACTTTGAGTAGTACGAATGAGTTGCAGAGAGAGGTGTTTTTATTTACAGCGATATTATTGAAAGGTGGAACATTAGAGGGTATGCGTTGAGCAAGTCCTTTTCCAATTGTTGAAAAAAAGGTATTGACATCATTAATAAATGATTGAGGGGTTTGATTTGTTAATAGTAGTTCATCGGGAGATTCATGATTTGTTGTGTGAGAATTAGTTATAGTTTTAATAGAATCCCATAACAATTTGGAATTACCTTTAGCCATGTTAAGTTGGTCTTGTTCATAATGTATTAATACAGTGACGCAGAAATTGTGCAAGCATTTTTTTTATTCCTTTATCTGTGGTTTTATTACGACGACGACGTTCTTAGTTCGCGGAAGAAGTCATCTTCCGACGCACGTTGCGGGAACTTCAAACATATTTTTGTTACACAAATCAGTCGCCGTGGCTCTGTTGAGACGAGAGGACTGCGCTCAAATTTTCGACCGCGCTGGGATATAATTTATTTACGTAAATAATATTTTCGTAATTTATCACTTTGTAGGAAGACACTGTGAAATAGAAAATATGAAAAAATAACAAAAACCACTTCCGAAACGATTACTAAAAACGTTAAGACTTGAGAAACTAAATAAATACCGAGACAAAACTATAAAATTAAAATAAATCAATGTTGATATTTGAAAACTTAAGATGACATACATATTATTTGACAGATTTTTGACTGGTATAGTACAACTAGCCCTATTGTTCTGCATTTCGGTAAATTTTCTTGCGGAGCAAAACAACATAGCCAACTAGCCAATCTCACGTTCATTTGACAGTTCGTGTCGGAGATTTTAGACCTTATTGCAATTAACTTAGAATCCAAATTCGTCTTCTTCCACTTTTCTTTACTAACTTCGTGTAAGGTAACCCTTAGACGGGGTACACTACATAAATACGAAAAACTTTATTCCGTCAGTTACAAATACGAATTTCAAAATACCGATTTTCAAAGTCAAAGTCAAAGTCAAATCATTTATTTCAAATAGGCACATAAAAGGCACTTTTGAACGTCAAAAATAAAATTAGAATAAAATTGATTCTAGTCGCCCCTTCCAAAAGGTAGTTTTCGTATGGAGAAGAATGGGCAAGAAACTCCACCGTTACTCTTTTAAAATGTTTTACAATATATTGCATACATTATTTATATAATTATATGTGAAGACGATGCACCCAAAAATAAACTTACTATACCACAATAGGTAAAAGAATTAAAATGGATAAATGTAACCATGACATATAGATCAACTATGTGATAGATACATGGTGCTCACATATTCACAAACATTCCAAACGTAGACGATTTTCATAAATAAATAAGGAGTAATAAGTCCGGGTGTGACCCCAAGTAATTACAGAATGTAAATCAATGTCAAAAAAAAAAAAAAAAAAAGAATAAATTATACAATTACATTAGCAACCAGTTTGATTTTGTCTAGACTCTAGAGATTGTCCTATGGAGCAAGACCAGCATGTTTCCAAGCATTCTTATCTTGGATATAATCCTCTAATTTGTAATATCCTTGCTTACAAAGTGTAATTTTAATATAAGTTTTAAATTTTCTTTCATTTAATTGCAATATTTCACAAGGTATTTTGTTGTAACATTTAACACAGTACCCCATAAAAGATGTATGAACTTTAGATAATCTGAAAAAAGGTTGATCTAATTTATCTTTATTTCTAGTATTAAAATTATGTCTATCACTTATTTTATTAAAAAGATGTTGATTTTTTCTTACATACATAATATTTTCATAAATGAATTGGCAAGGTACCGTCATAATATTAATCCTTTTAAATAGTTCCCTAAGAGATTCGCGGCGACGTAGATTGTAAATGGCTCTGACAGCTCTCTTTTGCAAAATAAAAATGGATTCAATGTCAGCAGCCCGACCCCACAGTAAAATGCCATATGACATAATACTGTGGAAGTAACTAAAATAGACCAAGCGCGCGGTTTCTTCGTCTGTTAATTGTCTTATCTTTCTAACAGCATATGCGGCCGAGCTTAGCCGCCCCGCAATAGATGTTATATGAGGTCCCCATTGTAATTTCTCGTCTAGCGTGATTCCTAGGAAAACTGTCTGATTAACAAATTCTAATTTTTGGCCATTCAATACGATGTCACATTCGCTACTTCTAACATTAGGTAATTTAAATCTAATGCATTTTGTTTTTTTTTCATTAAGTACTAAATTATTAACCGTAAACCAATCTTGGACCTGAAGAATAGAGTTATTCACGTCGTCAAGATTTTGTGACCGTCGGTCTATTTTAAAGATCAATGATGTGTCATCTGCAAATAACACCATCTTCGGTTGATTTTGAAGTAATTGGGGTAAATCATTAATATAAACTAAAAAGAGGAATGGACCCAATATCGAACCTTGAGGAACGCCCATTGTCATTTCAGAACCCAATGAGTTTACGCCATTTACTTGGATTTTAACCTTTCTATCTTTCAGGTATGATCTTAACAAGTCAAGTGCTGTTTTCCTAATCCCATAGTGCTCGAGTTTCATCAGAAGTGTTTCATGGTTTACGCAATCGAACGCCTTAGAGAGATCGCAAAAGATTCCAATAGCATCTTGTGCTTCTTCCCAGGCGTTAAAAATGTTCTTCATTAGGGTAACACCGGCGTCAGTGGTACAACGCCCTTTGGTTTCATAATTCCGAATGGTTCATAATTCCGAATATAACAACTCCGACTTATCATTACTCCTATTTTTATAATTCCTAAAGTTTATAATTAGGTACAATTATCAAAATACCGAGTTTGAATAGATCGAATAACAAAAAGCCCGATTTAATGATAATTCGAAACATCAAAAATACGAATTCCGATTATTAAAATACCGATTAATAGAATTCCGAAATAAAAAATGCCTTGTAAAACTGAAGTGAAGTGATTCATCAATAATACAGGGGATTTGCAGCATGCAAGCAAGCAGGCATGCATCATGCAAGCTAGCATGCAGCATGCAAGCAGGCATGCAGCATGCAAACAGGCATGCAGCATACAAGCAGGCAAGCGGCGCTGCGGGGTTTGGGCGGCCACACGCGAGCTTATCGTCGCAGATGGTTTTAACGCTCACCACCGCAGCTTCGGTTTGCTGGCTGGCTTTGCCGGCCAGCCTCAGCCGCGGCGGCGGGCCTTCAAACCACCTGCTCGCAGCGATTCGTTTTTGTCACAAAATTTTGTAGCACAACATGTTGACTTTTTATGACAGTATTTTAATTTAATATTGAAAATGCTACCAAGTAACCGGCTATTTATTTGTAAACAAATAATATTCCGTAAAATGTTTGTTGTTATTATTATTATTATTAAAAAAAAATTATGGCAAATAAATTATTTGGATAACGAAAAAATTTCAAAAGAGGCTTCGGCCAATAGCAAAAAGTTAGTTTGTAAATCGGCGAAATATAGTTCGGTAAAATAATACTTATGACACATCTAAAACACACAAAAAAGCACACTTACAAAAAACACATCACATCTAAAAATATAATTATGTCAAATAATGCATCAAAAAAGACGTCGGTCAATAGTTTACGATAAAATGAAATTCGCACAAATAAAATTCGGAAAAGTGATTCAAAATCCTCATTTTAATAGTTTATTCAAAGTATTGAAAATCGGAATTTTTGGACTGAGAACCCTTCCAGCATTTGATTCTTCGAACGTATGAAAATCGGAAAACTAACAAATCGCATTTACGACTTTCGGTAAAATAAATTTCGTGATTTATAATAATAGACTTTTTTTTTTAAATTTATTTATTATAATTCTTAGGTATTATGAAAATCGGACTTTTGAAAATCGGAACATTGAAATTCCGAGTATTTGGGTGTTCCCTCTTAGACGATCCATTCCTAGAGACTTTTGACCATTCCTTAAATCAAGTTGAAACTCGAAATTCAGCATAAAGGTAGGCTATGGGTCTATTATTATTGGAGTAAACAAAAGAAATAAATCGTAAATTGAATAGTAATGGGTTTATTATATGTGTATATATATTTCTTTACGAAGAACTAGTTTTCTTGTTAAATCTTTCAAATTACAAAGTTGCATCATATAATACCAGAGTACATAAGTTGAGAGGAGAGACTATTATCTTAGCAGAAATGGATAGGGAATACGAGGATCTGCCTATTGCCAAAAAAAAAAAATACATAAAATGGACAGTTTTGAAATATGCTGTGTCAAAGATGTTTTAACAGGCCTATCTGTGTGTTGCTGTTATCGCACGCCTTATGATAAAAACTTAGGCACTTTTATGGTGAAGCTTGAAAAACTACTAGAACATTTCTTTAACAAGAACTGTGTTATTTGCGGTGATTTTGATATTGACTTATTGACTGACAATAAAAAAAGAAATGACTTATTAAATTTATTGACATGTTACAACGTTAGACCTCTAATTAGTTCGACTGCATTTATTCGAAATGACTCACGATCTTGCATAGACAATGTCTTCTCCAATTTATCAGATGATTGCGTGATAAGTTGCGATGGTGACCACAATGGCTTGGCAGATGGACATGTAGGATTACTTTGCAGTACAGTATTCAGAAGTAACGAACTAAGTAGGAATATAAAAAACAGTAGCGTTCAAATTACCAAACGGATTTTTAATGCAAATACAAGAAAAAACTATAGAAATTTGCTATTAAATCCAGACTGGAGTAATTTCGGAGTAAACTCATTTTTAAAGCAATTCGAACAAATGTTCACACACTGTTTTAGGAAAAGAAAACTGCAGGTACACTTAACGCGTAACAAGCAGTTTCGCTGGGTCACTAAGGGTGTAAAGGTTTCTAGCAAAATGAAACGATTTCTCTGTGCTGGCAAAGGGAATAGACAAAATGATACTGTGAGGGGTTATAGGCAAAAATACATCGCTCTGTACAGGAGTGTAATAAATATGGCCAAAAAGCTAACAGTACAATCTGAATTAGCAAAATCAACGAATATCTCAAAAGACGTTTGGAAAGTTATAAACAAACATAGAAATAAGAGTGTCAAACACAATACAAAACTAATTTTAAAATAAAAAAATAATATTATTTCAGAACCATCAGATATTGTGAATATCTTTGCCCAGCAGTTCGAACTCAAATCATCAACTATTACATGCACAGGGGCTGCCAATGACCTTATCCTAGACCCTGTCACTCCCTTTGAGATATTCAAAATGGTGAAAAAAATGGACGACCAAAAATCTTGTGGCTATGATGACATAAATATGTATATCAGTAATAAAGGACAATATAGATGTGCTAGCGGAACCTTTAAGCATTTTTTATAATATGTAAGTGTTTTCATGAAGGATTTTTTCCAGATCAACTGAAGATAGCCAAAATAATACCTGTACACAAAAAAATTATCTAAAACAGACCCAAAGATGTACAGACCAATTTCATGACTACCTATTCACTCAAAAATTCTTGAAAAGCTAATTAAAACTAGATTACTCAGACATTTCAACCTAAATGGAGTACAAGACGCAATTTCGACTCTAATTAAGGACGTAGTTAGCAGATGGGACGACAAACAGAAAACAGCTGGGCTTTTCTTAGACTTAAGTTCAGCATTTGACACGGTGGATCATAAATTACTGTTAAAAAAACTTGAGCACTACGATGTCAGGGGCAAAGTATTGGCACTTCTCATGTCATATTTAAAAAACAGGAAGATGTTCGTGGAGATCAAAGCAGTGGTGACCCAGACTAATTCCTCAGGTAAAAGATGTCCAAGTGAAGAAACATATAGGTCCCAATTGTCTCCTGTACACACTGGCGTACCACAAGGCTCTATACTGGGTCCGATATTTTTTATCGCGTTTGTTAATGACCTTATACAACACATGAGCGGAAAAGCTGCGGGATGTATCCAGCTTGTGGTGTTTGCCGACGATACTAATGCAGTTGTTTTGACTGACAATATACACGCTCTTAATTCCATAGTTAATCAAACCTTAGATATCTTCCATAATTGGTTTGCTGTTAACAGTCTTAAAGTTAATGCCAGCAAAACCAATGTAATGCTTTTTCGTTCTACTTCCAAAAATAAAGAAAGCATTAACTGCGTCATACATGAAGAAACTGTGAACGTAGTCCTAGTAGTAAAGTTTCGGGGAGTTCATATCGATAGCCAGTTACAGTGGAAACAAGAGCTAACATACCTAGAGAAAGCAATCAGCTCTGCCTGTTACGTATTAGGAAGCCTAAGAAACGAGGTACCACAAAACATTTAAAAATGGTCTATTATGCATTAGTTGAGACAAAACGGAGATACAGCATACTTTTCTGGGGAGGAAGTTATGATTACAATACTCATAAAGCTTTTGTAGTTCAGAAAAGAGCAATCAGACCCATAGCGAGAATTCAACAGCAAGAATCATGCAAGCCACATTTTAATGACTTAAATATATTGACAGTCCCAAGTTTGTACATTTTGGTCCTACTTAGTCACTTATCAAAATACATCTTTGAATATGAGACTGAAGATGAAAGGCAAACCAGGGAGAGTACAAGAAGGAAAGATCGCCAGATGAAGCAAGTGCCTCGCCTAAACGTTGTTAAGAGCGTTGTACCAAATTTAGGCGTTCGGGTTTTAGGTTTTTATTGCTCGACGCCGCGTAGTGAGTGCGCGTGTGTGCAATTTTCCTCATGTACGGCACACAATTGCAACGCTGTGACGACTAAACGATCTTGATCTGTAGATATGGCGTACCTATATTTTTTTTAAATAAAATGCTAGAGGTTTTCGGAGAAAATAAAAAATACTGTCCTGTCTGTAGATTATTAGCGTATTTTAATTAAATTTATACAAAAATATGGATGAAGAAAATAATATTAGGTGAGTAGGTACTTATAAAAATAAACTCATTTCATTTGTTTATTTGTATAAGTACCTATCCCTACTTAATTGACGTTTTATAAAACTATATGTCTAAGGGGCATCGACCGACTTTTCCTTGGATCTATAAACCACAGTAGGAGGTGAGACAGCAGTTACAGTTGAGGATGCACTGGGGATTAGAGTATTTATCAAAGGCGCTCTTAATTTTGATCTGAAAGAAAAACAAAAGAAAATTATTAAGGAAGGTAAAATTAAGCAATATTTTTCATCGTGGGGTACCTACCCCTTTTTTTTTTTTTTTTGAGGATGGGAAATCATCAAATGACCCCTCCCGCTCTGGGTGGAGCAGAAGGGAGTGTCAGACTCTTACTGACTAAAACCCACCCATGTTCCTTCCTTAGCCCTTTATGTACCAGGGCAGCGGTAACCCTTTCGCACGATCCCGCTACCCCGGCAGGCTTCAACTACGCTGACATCTATTTGAGGCGCGCGTGGAACACATACACGCCGTCCGGCACGGGCCTGGTCCTGATCGGACGGAGAGCTACCCATTGCTCTCCGCCCGCAGGCCCGCAGGCCCGCTGCCAATCGCCTCTACGAGGACACGGCGGTGCTCTGCCCAAGCGGGGCAGACCTCCACCGTATGCTCCACCGTGTCCTCCGGGCGATCCTCGCAGTGGTGACACCCGGGCGTTTCCTCCCGCCTGATGATGTGCAGGAACCTCCCGAAACATCCGTGTCCGGAGAGGATCTGCGTCAGGCGGTAGGTGAGAGCGCCGTGACGCCTCTCTAGCCACTCCTCAAAGAGGGGTCTTATCGCCGCTATCGTGGCGTGCCCTGCGCTGGGTTGCGATAGTCGCGCCTTCCATTCCACCATGAGATCGCGCTGGAGGTCCGTCCGCTCCGCCGCGATTTGCCGCGGGTGCAGAGTTTCCCTCCGACGTAGTGCCTCCGCGCGCCAGTCATACAGGCGCGCGAGGACTATCGCCTCCAGATCCCATGGTGGCAGTCCGGCAAGGAGGCTTGCTGCCTCGCCCGAGATCGTGCGGTACCCCCTTATAAGCCTTACGGCAACCACCTTTTGGGGCGCGTTCAGATAGTGTGCGGCTCGAAGCCGCAGTGAACGCGCCCACACCGGGGCCCCATAAAGGGCCATGGACCGCACGACCCCCGCGTAAAGCCTCCGGCAGGAGGCGTTTGGCCCCCTCAGGTTGGGCAGGAGCCGCTTTAAGGCGGCCCCGGTCCGTTCCAGTTTGGGGGCCAAACGTCGGAAATGCTCGACGAAGTTCCACCGGCTGTCAAGGACGTGACCCAGGTATTTCATCGTCTTCTCGACGCCGATGTGAACCCCTCCTACCATCAGTTGGGATCCCGAAGGTGGCCCGTACCGGGGCCCATGAAAGGACATGGCCGCGGACTTGTGCAATGCTACCTCGAGACCCAACTGCCGGATCCTTTCCACGACTATCGCAACCCCGCGTGTCATCACGTCGGCCGCCGCCTGATGCGACCTCCCCTGCGCCAGGACCAGCGTGTCGTCAGCGTAGCAAACTACGCTGACGCCATCAGGGAAGTCGGCCCGCAGCACCCAGTCGTAACCGATGTCCCACAGGAGCGGCCCCAGAACCGATCCCTGTGGGACATCGCACGACATCTCTCGCCGGTTCCAGTTCCCGTCACGACCGGGGTAGATGACGGCTCTATCCGTCAAATACGCCCCGACTATTCGACGGAGGTAAGTCGGCACCCGGTGATACCGGAGTGCCTCCCCTATGCAGCTCCAGGGCAGGGTGTTGAACGCGTTGGCGATGTCGAGTGACACCACCACGACCACCCCACCCCGGGACACCGCGTCCCCCGTCGTGAGGGCTCTCACGCGCATGATGGCGTCCACCGTCGAGCGCCCCTTGCGGAAGCCAAACTGGCACTCCGCAAGATCCGGCCCCGTCCTCACCAGGTGCCCGACGAGGCGGCCCGCAATCACAAAGAGCTTGCCGACCTCGTCGAGCAGCACTATGGGCCGGTATGCGGACGGCGAGTCCGCAGGGCGCCCTGGCTTCTGAATGAGGACCAGCTTCCCCGTCTTCCAACGGAGTGGAAACTGGCCTCTCTCCATGCATGCGCTTAAGAGCGCCTCCAGTCAAGGCCCGAGAGCCCTCGAGGCCAGGACCCAGGCTTTACCCGGCAAGCCGTCGGGTCCCGGGGCGGTATTTTTGGCCTTCAGCCTGCCTACCGCCGCTCTCAGATCTACCCCGGTCGCTTCAGGGGTGTCGTCGTCGTCGTCCGTGTGGTCCGCTTCGGGCACTGCAGGTGGCGGAGCCATAGGCGGGGAGTATGCTCCCCCCGTGAAGGGAACAGAGCGCTCACCACTTCCTCCACCAGCTGGGGTCGGAGACTCTGCGTCAGCGGGGGGGGCCCAGGTGCGGAGTTTATTCCGCACCATTCTGTAGGGGCGCCCCCATGGATCTCGGTTCAGAGTCTCCAACATCTCCTCGCGGGCCATATCTTTGGCCCGCTGGACAGCCTCTTGGAGAGCGGTCTTCGCCGTTCTGTACCCCTCGTACAGCTCCACTTCCGTGGCTTCCGCATCCGGAGGGCGGATGCGGAGCCTGCGGTGCCTGGTGTACCGGTGTCGCACGTCGACGCACGCCTTGCGTAGCGCCCCAACCTCCTGCGACCACCAGTACACACCAGTACAACCTAATCAGTAATAGTAATACATTCTAAAAAAGAAATGGTTACGGTTGCAAGTCAAGTATTTATGAAGTCACATCTGACTTCATAAATACTTGACCTGTATGTAATATGTTTTGTCTATTCTACCCATGTTCTGTAAGTAAAATAATAACAAGTTTGTAGAGAAAGAAGTTACAAGTTAAGTACATAGTTCCACTTTACCTAATTGATATATTACTTAAACATCATTCAAATTCATAAATAAAATAAAAAATACTTACGGATCAAAAATATTTAGTCGCACTATAATTTACGTATATATCACGCGTGGCGCTTCCGCGGCGGCGGGAAGTCAATCGACAAAGGTCCTGCGTCGACGAGCGCCAGAGCGCGAGTGATTTAGGCCGCTCGATGCACCCGATTTTATAATTACTTTGAAAAATTATTTTCATAAATGATTGAAGACAGATATTTTTTCTTTTTTACACATTAATAGTACTATATTTCTTCTTACGTATAAAATTATTTATGTTGCCAAATTACTTTTAGATTATGAGATATGACGTGTTTTCTTGTAGTCGATTTCTCGATTTTTTATTTTCTTAGACGTGATAAAAATACAACTTAATGAATTAAAAATCGAACTTTTCTCAATGCATTTTAAATTTCAGGGTATGCCTATTCGAATGAATACCTTTTACCTTCTTACTTAGTAATAATATTTGTTGTAATATTACTTCAAAGTTGAGCCTTCGCGCGTCATCTGGAAATCGCGCCTTCGAAATCCTCTGTTTTCGTAGTCAAAAATCCAATTTGAACGAGTTTTTGTTAATAGACTTTAAATATAAATATATCATAATTACGATGATCGAAGTCAAAAGAAGCTAAAATAATAAATTATATGACCAAAATCACTTCAAAATCTCCCAAGTTCTCGATATACGTTTGTAAAATGTTAACACGCTCTTAAGCATAGCGCTTACCACAAGTCATTAAAAATGTTCAATAAACTGCCAAAAGAAATAAAAAGTCTAGTATATACAAGTGGATTTCAGAATAAGCTTAAACGGTTCTTGTTAAATAAGTGTCTGTATTCCAAAAATATAAAAAAATACGTCATAAGTCAAATCATAAAATTCAATGAAAGTAACATAATTTAAAAAAATTATATTTTTTATTATTTTTCTGATTTTAATGTAATTTGGGTACCTAATTGTAATGATTTAAATATAGATTGCATGCATGATGTTTCTTATATTAGGGGTTAAAGTATGAAATTGCCGATTGTACTGAAAAATTGAAATTCGTTTTTTTTTTTATTGAACATATTTATTTAATCAAAATAATTATCATTATTATCTATACATTGCTGCCATCTAATAGGAAGGTCACTTATGCCTTTGCGATAGAACTCTCGTGATCTAGATTCGACAAACTGTGTAAAAGCATTTTGTACTGCCTCCTGAGAAGAAAACTTTTTATCACGTAGAAAATTGTCCAAATCACGAAAAAAATGGTAGTCCCTTGGAGCAAGGTCTGGCGAATACGGAGGGTGACGAATGGTTTCTAATTGCAGTTCCTGTAGAGTTAAAACGGTTTCTTGTGCTGTATGAGGTCTCGCGTTATCATGGAGCAATAAAGGTGAAGATCGATTCATGAGTCGGGGCTGTTTCACTGCTAGTTTTGCTATCATTGTTCGGAGTTTGGCACAGTAGACATCTGCCGTTATTGCTTGACCAGATCGGAGAAAGCTATAGTGAATAACACCGTGCTGAGACCACCAAACAGTTACTATTACCTTTTTATTGGTAAGCTTTGCTTTTCCATCACGAAAGCGTTTAAACCAAAATCGCACGGTGCGTTCATTAGCAGTCCCCTCTCCAAACGCAACATTGATATTGCGAGCTGTTTCTGCCGCGTTAGTTCCGCGTCGGAACTCGTATTCAGGAATAACTCGAATTTTCGAAGTATCCATCTTTCTTGTCTAAGCTAATTATAAAAAAACAACTGAAAGTCGATAATCGAATGTTGCACATTTTTTAAAAGAAGAACTTCATAGGTACCATGTGAAAAAAGTTTCACTCAAAAATCTCAAACCATGAAGGTTCTATGTCAATTCGAAGTACCTATTACAATAAAACGGCAATTTCATACTTTAACCCCTATTATATTTAGTTATAGAAATTCAGACACGATGTAAAAAATGTTTATTGAATAAATGAATTGAATTGAATATTGTGGACAAAAGTACAAAACAGTGTGCACATGAAATATTTCATACGGATTGTGTTCTCATGACTAGCCTTCTTTTTATGGTGGAGATGAGTAAAGGTTATAACGGATCACAATGTTTGGGGCTGTCTGCTTCGCCTATTTTATTTCGTTTCTTCCCCGTTCTTCTCCATAGGTACCTACTACGCTTTGGATTGGGCAACTAGCTTCATCTTCCTGACTGACCGACCCCTTGACAATTCAAAACTGCCTGTAATTGGTTTATTTGAAATGAATGCTTTGAGTTTTGAGTTTGACAAGAGGGACCTAATGAACCTGATGAACTTTCGACTTACTTTGGCACCTATTTACATAGATGCCAATTTTTTTATCGGTAAATCCGACAATCCTGTACATCTTTTGTACCGAACTTGGCCTCTTTTTCCACAAATGTTTTCGGCGGGGATTTTTTCCTACTCGCAGTTTGCACATGAAAGGTTTGTATACGTATAATGCGCATCGTGCGTGGCTCCACCAAAAGTAGCATCCACATTTAGAATGACATAGTCAGAATCACATATCTGGAAAAACTACTCTTATGAGTCTTTGAATGTATGATGTTCTTCAAAATCTAGTCATTTTTTCACAAAATGACTTTCCACTTGGGTGTTAATAGAGTGGAAATGATTTCTATTAAAAAAGCGCTCCTCATGCTCACAGGGCCTCACGATCGCGATACACCAAATCACACCTGGTAAATTATATTTTCCATAAAATCTGCGAGTAAACAACATAATTAGTACCAAAAGTTACTTTTAAGGAAAGAAGAGATCTCAGCCTGAATTACAAAATATATGGTATTAGAATTAATAAACTTTCAAACTCACATCCTCTTGATGACATTTCTTTAATTTGCATTTTGTGGAAATTTTACATATTTTCTGGGTATTTCGCGTGTATTAATTGCAAATGAGACCTCTCATATATATCGGGAGACGGTTTGCTGGGCCATTGGGCCATCATTCTGCCCCACAGAGCCTTGATAATAAGTACCTAAAACTTAAGAATGATTAATGGTTATTATTTTGCTAATAATATGATAGTTATTATAGTACAAAACACTACTGTCTACGTTTTATGTACCTATTCACCTTTGTAGTAGGCTCAAGCACGGCTATTATGCTTCCGGGGTAACAGGGGCACTATGTCGTGACAGAGTTCCTCAAAAAGGCATCAAGTGAATCTGTAATTACCTACAAACTCACGGTCGGGCACTACATTAGTATCGAAGGAGTCACGAAGTCGTCTGCGATTACTTCTCCGCTCCAAACGCTCTTCTCTGAGAGCATCTTCCACCAAAAACACGTGCTGACATTTCGCTACAATTTCAAGTATGACACATTACCTTTAACACTTTACACAAACATAAAATAAAATTGTAATAATTAATTAATTAAATTCGAAACTTACGATATTCAAAAGATAGCTATTTAGTTCTCGTGTATTTTGACATTAATTTGACGCTGTAACTCTTGTCAAAATCTAATTATTGCTAGGTCTGTTCTCGTTCAGAATGGGGTTTACGATACAACAAATGTCAAAATGAAGTTCAGTCGGATCGGAACCGACCGAACCAAATAAAATGAACTTCGTAGTAGTAAACGGTCGAACATTCGGCCAATACGATAGATTTACCACTTCGGAGTAGACCCCAGCATCAGAAACAGATTCACGGACATATGTATGTACAATAAATCGAATAATATACAACAACAACAACTTGCAACATCTTATTTTATTTAAAAATTCAAAAACAAATTTTTTCACCAAAATTAGGTTAAAAAAGCATAATTGTTGAAATTCAGTCAGCTGCACAACCTGTCTGCTGTGTCGTGGTATGTATCAATGAGGGCTCAGGGAGCGTCGCGGCAAAACAAATCACATACTTCATTAAAGCAACCTCTTAATTATATACAATCAAAAATATTAAATAAAAACATAACATCGTCGACTTAAGTCTGAAAAGTCTAAAAAGAAAATAACTGACTGTAGGGGTTTTGGTTCACGCCTACACTTAGATGATAAATGATAGATGACTGCTTCTCGTTGATATAGGTAGGAAGATCGCGTATAGATGATAAATAACACAACCTTCTGCGGCGAGTGTCTAATTGATATGTTTATTGATACAAAATGATAAGCTGCATTACTGCAGCTTATCATTTTTTCAGCAAGGCTGTCGCACTATGTAGTGCGACAGTTACCGTTTCAGTACCGTATAAAAGTGCTGACGCGCGGAGCGAAAATAATTATGTACCTGTATAAAATAAAATTAAACCTGTACACTTGTCTGTAACATGCTACCGAGGGCGCAAAGAAGGAAGAAATACATCAAATTAATAAAGAATTAAAACAAATGCCAACTTAAAAATCTCACTTAAATACTAATTACAAAAATCTATCCCTCTAACTTCCACATAAAGGAACATTAAACTTGATTGAGAACAAGTTAGGAGTTGATGTGCTCTCGGTGGTCCTTGGAGTGTTAGACTGCGGCTTGGGAATAGTCTGTACTTCTGTTAATTCCAATCTTGAGTCTCCTTTGAGCGTGCATCCTGGGCATAAGGTGATTATGCCATTGCCTGATAAAGTCTTCATTTCCGTCGTCCGTATGCCAAAAATGCGGACAGTGCAGTGCTGACAACATTGATACAGCCAGTCGTTCAGGCGCTGCAATTTTCGCACTTCGACTGTTGGTGAATACAGGGCGATGTGATTATGTCATGGATCTTAATATCACAAATAGATGTTTTTTCTCGAATTTCATAGATGGGCTTATCAATGGAACATAATATCTTTTCTGGATTTGCACGAAGGCAAAGTTGTATGTCGTTTTCTGTGAAGAATAAAGCCAAGTCCTTTCTCAAATTAAATGCCAAATATGGATATGTCGATGTGACTTGATAGCTTTTTTCCGATTTTTCCCTTTGTAGGGGGATGATTTTATCCAGCTCATTTTTTTCCGTAGTAACCAAAATAATCTTGATTTCCATAATAAGATAGTCGTTATATACTCGAGCAAACACTCGCAGTAATCTATAAAGACTTCTGATACGGGATTTGTCTACTGGCACATTGAGATCACCTGTACCTCGTGTGTTATGATATTTATTTGAGCCTCTAATTCTTCAGGCGGTAACAGGTGAGTATCGATGCGCCCATGATAGATATCAGTGATCACATCGATGAGACCTTGTTGTACACGTCGTAAGTAACAGGTGAGTATCTATGCGCCCATGATAGATATCAGTGATCACATCGATGAGACCTTGTTGTACACGTCGTAAGTAACAGGTGAGTATCGATGCGCCCATGATAGATATCAGTGATCACATCGATGAGACCTTGTTGTACACGTCGTAAGTAACAGGTGAGTATCTATGCGCCCATGATAGATATCAGTGATCACATCGATGAGACCTTGTTGTACACGTCGTAAGTAACAGGTGAGTATCTATGCGCCCATGATAGATATCAGTGATCACATCGATGAGACCTTGTTGTACACGTCGTAAGTAACAGGTGAGTATCTATGCGCCCATGATAGATATCAGTGATCACATCGATGAGACCTTGTTGTACACGTCGTAAGTAACAGGTGAGTATCTATGCGCCCATGATAGATATCAGTGATCACATCGATGAGACCTTGTTGTACACGTCGTAAGTAACAGGTGAGTATCTATGCGCCCATGATAGATATCAGTGATCACATCGATAAGACCTTGTTGTACACGTCGTAAGTAACAGGTGAGTATCTATGCGCCCATGATAGATATCAGTGATCACATCGATAAGACCTTGTTGTACACGTCGTAAGTAACAGGTGAGTATCTATGCGCCCATGATAGATATCAGTGATCACATCGATGAGACCTTGTTGTACACGTCGTAAGTAACAGGTGAGTATCTATGCGCCCATGATAGATATCAGTGATCACATCGATGAGACCTTGTTGTACACGTCGTAAGTAACAGGTGAGTATCTATGCGCCCATGATAGATATCAGTGATCACATCGATGAGACCTTGTTGTACGTCGTAAGTAACAGGTGAGTATCTATGCGCCCATGATAGATATCAGTGATCACATCGATGAGACCTTGTTGTACACGTCGTAAGTAACAGGTGAGTATCTATGCGCCCATGATAGATATCAGTGATCACATCGATGAGACCTTGTTGTACACGTCGTAAGTAACAGGTGAGTATCTATGCGCCCATGATAGATATCAGTGATCACATCGATGAGACATTGTTGTACACGTCGTAAGTAACAGGTGAGTATCTATGCGCCCATGATAGATATCAGTGATCACATCGATGAGACCTTTTTGTACACGTCGTAAGTAATAGGTGAGTATCTATGCGCACATGATAGATATCAGTGATCACATCGATGAGACATTGTTGTACACGTCGTAAGTAACAGGTGAATATCTATGCGCCCATGATAGATATCAGTGATCACATCGATGAGACCTTTTTGTACACGTCGTAAGTAATAGGTGAGTATCTATGCGCCCATGATAGATATCAGTGATCACATCGATGAGACCTTGTTGTACGTCGTAAGTAACAGGTGAGTATCTATGCGCCCATGATAGATATCAGTGATCACATCGATGAGACCTTGTTGTACACGTCGTAAGTAACAGGTGAGTATCTATGCGCCCATGATAGATATCAGTGATCACATCGATGAGACCTTGTTGTACACGTCGTAAGTAACAGGTGAGTATCTATGCGCCCATGATAGATATCAGTGATCACATCGATGAGACCTTGTTGTACACGTCGTAAGTAACAGGTGAGTATCTATGCGCCCATGATAGATATCAGTGATCACATCGATGAGACCTTGTTGTACACGTCGTTAGTAACAGGTGAGTATCTATGCGCCCATGATAGATATCAGTGATCACATCGATAAGACCTTGTTGTACACGTCGTAAGTAACAGGTGAGTATCTATGCGCCCATGATAGATATCAGTGATCACATCGATGAGACCTTGTTGTACACGTCGTAAGTAACAGGTGAGTATCTATGCGCCCATGATAGATATCAGTGATCACATCGATGAGACCTTGTTGTACACGTCGTAAGTAACAGGTGAGTATCTATGCGCCCATGATAGATATCAGTGATCACATCTATGAGACCTTGTTGTACGTCGTAAGTAACATGTGAGTATCTATGCGCCCATGATAGATATCAGTGATCACATCGATGAGACCTTGTTGTACACGTCGTAAGTAACAGGTGAGTATCTATGCGCCCATGATAGATATCAGTGATCACATCGATGAGACCTTGTTGTACACGTCGTAAGTAACAGGTGAGTATCTATGCGCCCATGATAGATATCAGTGATCACATCGATGAGACATTGTTGTACACGTCGTAAGTAACAGGTGAGTATCTATGCGCCCATGATAGATATCAGTGATCACATCGATGAGACCTTGTTGTACACGTCGTAAGTAACAGGTGAGTATCTATGCGCCCATGATAGATATCAGTGATCACATCGATGAGACCTTGTTG
Organism: Apamea epomidion; assembly: GCA_947507525.1. NCBI lineage: Eukaryota > Metazoa > Arthropoda > Insecta > Lepidoptera > Noctuidae > Apamea > Apamea epomidion. The sequence goes on along the minus strand of OX382226.1, from coordinate 22,690,235 downwards.
TAGCAGGTGAGCATCTATGCGCCCATGATAGATATCAGTGATCACATCGATGAGACCTTGTTGTACACGTCGTAAGTAACAGGTGAGTATCTATGCGCCCATGATAGATATCAGTGATCACATCGATGAGACCTTGTTGTACGTCGTAAGTAACAGGTGAGTATCTATGCGCCCATGATAGATATCAGTGATCACATCGATGAGACCTTGTTGTACGTCGTAAGTAACAGGTGAGTATCTATGCGCCCATGATAGATATCAGTGATCACATCGATGAGACCTTGTTATACGTCGTAAGTAACAGGTGAGTATCTATGCGCCCATGATAGATATCAGTGATCACATCGATGAGACCTTGTTGTACGTCGTAAGTAACAGGTGAGTATCTATGCGCCCATGATAGATATCAGTGATCACATCGATGAGACCTTGTTGTACGTCGTAAGTAACAGGTGAGTATCTATGCGCCCATGATAGATATCAGTGATCACATCGATGAGACCTTGTTGTACGTCGTAAGTAACAGGTGAGTATCTATGCGCCCATGATAGATATCAGTGATCACATCGATGAGACCTTGTTGTACACGTCGTAAGTAACAGGTGAGTATCTATGCGCCCATGATAGATATCAGTGATCACATCGATGAGACCTTGTTGTACGTCGTAAGTAACAGGTGAGTATCTATGCGCCCATGATAGATATCAGTGATCACATCGATGAGACCTTGTTGTACGTCGTAAGTAACAGGTGAGTATCTATGCGCCCATGATAGATATCAGTGATCACATCGATGAGACCTTGTTGTACGTCGTAAGTAACAGGTGAGTATCTATGCGCCCATGATAGATATCAGTGATCACATCGATGAGACCTTGTTGTACGTCGTAAGTAACAGGTGAGTATCTATGCGCCCATGATAGATATCAGTGATCACATCGATGAGACCTTGTTGTACGTCGTAAGTTGATACAACGGGGTAGGCATCAGCCTACACCGTTTCATCGCAATCAACGCAAGGACCTTGCGTTGTGTCCGATTGCACGTTGTTTACTTCGTGCAATAAGGCTTTCATCTGTTTATTCATGGACGTAAATTGTTGATTCATTATGGACTCATTTCTTCGAATAAATCTGTACTCCGATTCAATAATAAGAGTTTGATTTTTGATAAGGCTCTGTAAATGATTTTCACTACGCGATATTTGCTCAATATCTTGTTTATACTGGTCTGCAAACTTGTCGTCCAACACCCCAAACAAGTAACTAGCCAGGTTGCCGACTCCGTGTACTAGTCCCTCTTGTATTTTTTGTTTGGGTTCCGCAGTAAAGAATTGTAATGTTGAAGTTCGCTCAACTCGTGTTGCAGTTGTAACATGATAGCTCTGTCCGGCACTCTTGACTGCGGGAGGCACGTTTGCTGACATACTTGATTTAAATGCCAAACATATGTTTCTAGATCGGTGAATCCAGACCAATATGTAGACATGTTGTAGTAGACAATTAACTTCCATTCGTCCTTGATGTGCTGTAGTTCCGATACCTTGTCGAAAAGCAGTCCTTGACCGTCGAGTAGCGTGATATTGTATGATATTGATGATTGCTGCATGCTAGGCGATATTATCATCATTAACATAAGAAGTGCTGATGTAAATAATGTTTTCATGTTGAATTTCGACCGATCGCGACGCCTGTAGGATGTTCCTTGATGGGAACTGTTCGAAGTGGGCTCCCTCATGATATTATTTTCTTGTATTGGCAATGGAATAAGTTTGTTGACCGGATGCATGATAATATTATTGACAGTTTTCAACGTCACAACTCTTACACAGCCATCTTGACCGGGATGCAGAGCTTGAACTTGCGCCATCGCCCACTTGCCAGGCGGCATGTTATCTTCTTTGATAAGAACCACATCATCTAATTTAAGGTTTTCTTTAGTAGTATGCCACTTTGTTCTTGACTGAAGCTGTTGAAGGTACTCCGTGAACCACTTTTTCCAGAACTGTTTATTAATTGCCTGAATCAATTGCCGACGTAGAGTCAGGCTCATATGATCAGGATCTGTCTGGGCAGGCTTCTATTTGACACAGCAACGTGATGAACTCCTCAGTCCAGGCAGGCTTCTATTTGACACAGCAACGTGGTGAACTCCTCAGTCCAGGCAGGCTTCTATTTGACACAGAAACGTGGTGAACTCCTCATAGGTTAATTTTTGATTACCAAGCCCGCGCTTTAAATTATATTTCAAACTCTTCACCGCTGCTTCCCATAATCCTCCTGCGTTTGGCCAGACGGGAGCATTGAAGTGCCAATGTATATCAATGTTGTGGACGTCATTGATAGCATTTGGGTTGATTGAAGCCATGATCTCTCTGTACTCTTGATTCAAAAGTCGTGAAGCGCCCACAAAATTCGTACAATTATCACTATAGATATTTTTTGGTACTCCATGGCTTGAACACATCCTTCTTAAAGCTGCTAGAAAGGATGCTGTGCTGAGGTTAGATACCAATTCCATATGCACGGCCTTGGTTGGTACACGAATACTGCAATGTATCCTTTGGTAGTATTGATGCCTCGTCCTTTGTTGAATTTAATTTCCACATATCCGGTGAAATCTATTCCGACGTTAGTGAAGGGCCGAGATGGTGTAATTCTAGGCTTCTGGGAGGTCAGCCATGAGTTGTTGATATGATTCTTGGTTATATCTGCGACAACGCACAATCTGAGAGGTTTTTTGACGCTGCTGATGCCACTGATCAACCAATATTTCTCCCGGTTGAATGATAAGGTAAGTCGCGGCCCGCCGTAAAGCGTAGTGATATGAGCCTGCTGAATGATTAACTCTGCCAAGCGACTTCCAGGTGATATAATGATGGGGTGTTTCGCCGCATTTGTGATATTTGCTTGTTCCAGGCGTCCACCAACTCGCAGTATCGTGATCGTCTAAGAATGGTCGTAAACAGGACAATTTGCTGTTGCTGTAATCTCCAGCACGATATGTGCGCCTTCTCAATCTAACTGGTGAGACCCGCTTGTGGGAGGCCAGCAGACCGTTTCGCTATCGTACCAGAAACCTTTGGAACACAAATCTGATAATGATACACTGATAACCAATCCGGCTCGAAGAACCATAAAATGTAGGGGTTTTGGTTCACGCCTACACTTAGATGATAAATGATAGATGACTGCTTCTCGTTGATATAGGTAGGAAGATCGCGTATAGATGATAAATAACACAACCTTCTGCGGCGAGTGTCTAATTGATATGTTTATTGATACAAAATGATAAGCTGCAGTGATACATAGTGCGACAGTTACCGTTTCAGTACCGTATAAAAGTGCTGACGCGCGGCGAATGATGTATATAAAATAAAATTAAACCTATACAGCTGTCTATACACTGACTGACAAACGGACATACTAATTCCCATGCTGATAGTACAAAATAAGTGACTCTGACCATTTCAATAATGATGCATGAGGCATACAGCACAGTCTCTTCTGTAATGTGCGTTGATGGATTCTATTACGTTTTGACCTTTATTGCTACTTTACAATATGCTTTTGAGAAAAAAATCATTTGGAAACTTTCCAAATACTTTTTTACACATATAGGTACATAAATGAGATTATTTCGCACGTCACTGTATTCCCACTGGACGATCATGGGCCGTAGGGGCCAGTTTCCAAATCATTAGATCGGAAGGTCGGGACGTGTGCGAACGACCCCGATCGCGAGCGCGGGGCGCCGACGTCCGGAGCAGTCCCCGCGGGCGCACCGATAGCGCGACAAGCGCCTGCCAACACACGCCACACGACACTTGAGCACAGTTGCAGCGCGCTGTGAGCGCCGGTTACATCGCTCCGGCGCGCACTGATAGCAGCGCGTCGCTTGTGAACGCGACGGCTCTCTCTGCTGCTACTACCTCCGCGGGACAGACCACGCGGGAGCGAAGGTTCGAAGTGCGGAGCGTCCCACGGTCTCCCGGACAACGAGGAACGAGCCGCATTACTATCAACTAACTATATATGGTGGCTCATAATCCGACCAAGTAAATGTCGCGTCCGGTGGCCTACAGGTTTGCGTGCACGCACCTCCTCTACGCAGTACCGAGTTAGTTCTTTTTACGAAATATAAACTAAAAACGAGTGAACGTTAGTGTGGCGCGGCACCACAGCCAGCACGGCCAGCACGGCTAGCGCGGCCAACACGGCAGGTACCGTAGAGGTATTTCGCGGGACGCTATATTGGGATCGATGTGTCGCGCACAGTCGGAGGACACATTAACAGCACTCTGCTATTCCCACGAGTCTGTTTATAGCTTCTTAGGACGTGTGTAGTTTAGGTAGTACGAGCCGCGCCTGCTCTGTACTCCCAATGTTTTAGTTTAACTGTTTATCGCTGTTCGCTGATCGAGTGTACTATACACGGGACCGCCGTGCACAGTGCTGCAGTGGTGGTACCTAGTGACAGTACATTACAGTCTAGTACTAGTCGTGCCTTCGCGTTCTCACAAGTGTTCCAATATCATTGATTGACATGAAATTGAACGAAATATATGGTCAATGCGTCTGATTCGACTCAATGATTTAAATCAGCCAGTACGAGTACCCAACTGTCGTGCTGTAAGTGCCCAGCAGACGGCGCGGCGCCGCGGCGTGTGGGCACCACCGCCACCACCTTGCGTGCTGGCGATTTAAAGCATTCATTTAAGAAGTGCACATTTCATCACGATCTTATTTTTACAGAAACCAGCGACAGCGAACTAAGACAATTCATTTAAATGTGTACACACACAGTCACAAAATATATCTATACTAATATTAAAAAGAGATTTATTTGTTTGTATGTAGGGGGTAATCTCTGGAACTGCCAGGCGGATTTGTAAAATTCTATTTGCATTTGATATATTTTATCATCACGCGATGGCCCTTAGTATATTAGCAAAAAGAAAAAAAACGCTAAGCGGAAACGAAATGATAGCGCGGGCACGTGATGCGACGCGACGGGGTGGTTCGGGGGACGAGAAGTTGTACGCGGAGCAGTAGCGCAGGGGAGCTAGTGTTTTAATATGTTCATTGAGATTTTTAAACAGCACCCTAATTGCGTAACACAGGATCAATCGGAATCTGAATCATTTTGAAGCAAATTGCTAATCCATTGCTTCATAAGTTCGAAAAATTTGTCTGCTCAACACGTAAATAACGCAATGAATGTTGTTGAAGTGTCAAAATGAAACCGAATCCGATTAATCGTGTGTTACTCAATTAGGGTGCTGGTTACATACAGTAATGACACATGGACATGAATATGTACAGTAGGGTCTTCTGAGGCGGCCCTCGGATGAGGCGCGATCCAATTGGTACAGGAGAGTCTTCTGAGGCGGCCCTCGGGTGAGGCGCGGCCCAATAGGTACAGGAGGGTCTTCCTTCAGAGTCCTCCGGCGAGGCGCGCTGGCGGTCCAACTGGTACTGGATGGAGGCGTTGGGGGGTCCGTCAGGTACCGGAGCCTTTAGGAGAGGCACGCTGGGAGTTCCCGGGATAGGTGGGTACCTGGAGTATCAGGCTTATTTGATGTGTTCGCTTTAGAGGCGAAACGGTAACTGATCCTCGCATTGCGTGGATTTATCATGTCAACTCGTAGAATAATATCATGTAGAAAATATGAATTTGAGATATATTAGTGGCCATGATTAATTTTGGAGAAGTATGAATGTGTAATCCGCTAAAAAGTTGCAGGCCGCTAAGAACGTAAATGAAAAGTTGTCATGGCGACAGCGTTGTCAAAACTGTCATGATAGAATAAATATTAATAAAATACAATAAAATATAACGTTATATTGTGTTTAATGATGTGGTGATTATACGAAAAAGTGATATCAACCAATATAGGCGAAATTCCGTGCCTACAAAAAGCATGAAACAAAAAAATTAATAAAAACCCCCGAATCAAAATAATAATAAAAATAGTATGAATGTAAAATATACTATTTTAAACTTTAACAGAACGTTAGGCTAATAATTAGAGCGGTCCCCCACCGGGACAACATTTAATCAAAAATTTCATACTTACGTAGGGTCATAATTTCAAGGTTATTTTATTCTTTTCATAGGGTTTCACGTTTATACCTTTTTTGTTCTATTTGTGGCTATTTTTTTTATAGTTTTTTTAAAAATTGTTTTATGCTTTGGTTTTATGGGGTTTTTTAAATTTTAAATTTAATTTAGTCATCATCATCTTCCTGCCCTTATCCCATGTTACTTGGGGTCGGCGCAACACGTTTTCTTCTTCCATTCTCCCCTGTCAACCGTCACGCTATCATTCACTCCCTTCTCTTTCATATCATTCCTCACACAATCCATCCACCTTTTCTTCGGCCTTCCTCTCCCTCTCCATACATCAACATGTATATTCATCACTCTTTTAGTCACATGCGTTTCGTCCCTTCTCATCACATGCCCATACCAAGCCAAACGATTTCCTTTCAACTTTTCTGTCACTGGCGCCACTTTCAAACTTCCCCTTATATACTCATTTCTTACTTTATCCATTCTCGTCACTCCACACATCCATCTCAACATTCTCATCTCCGCTGCATGCAATCTTTTTTCATCCGTCTTCTTCACAGCCCAGCATTCAGATCCATAAAGTACGACAGGCCTTATCACGGACTTATAAATTTTCCCCTTTAACTTGAGGGGCATCCGTGGGTCGCAAGTTGTTCCTGTGACCTGTCGCCATTTCATCCATCCTGAGTTGATCCGGTGCGTTACGTCTCGGTCTACTTCGCCATCTCCTTGGACAAGTGACCCGAGGTACCGAAAGTCGGAGCAGATCGATAAGGGCGTTCCGGGGAGAGACATGGGCCTCGGACTGGAGGACTTAATTTAATTTAGTAAGCTAATGTTATTCTGATTTATTGAAAAATTAAAGTGTTGATTATAAGGAGTTGATATTTTGATTGTTGATGTTTTGATTTTTGAAGTTGAGTATCCCACCCCTTTTTAAATAGCAACTCCACAGCAACAACAAGTGCGTATTAATAATATGTCCCTCTGTTAGCGTGAGCGCGCGTTCAGGTTCGCCAAGCAAATGAACGCTACGATCACATTTTGCGCGAAGATCGCGTAGGTTAGGCCCCGTCTCTTTTGTTACCGAGCCTTTGTCTTTCTATTGACCTCGTTGTAGAGTGCCAGTGCGCCTAGCGCCGTAGAGCCGTAGCGCCGTAGCACCGTAGCGCCGTAGCACCGCAGCGCCGTAGCGCCGTAGCGCCGTAGCACCTCTAACGAGTTCTACTACACTGTATGTTTATAACGCGAGTAGAAAGTGTCAGGCCGCGTCTAAACTAAAGCGATCGTCGTGCGCGCGATTTCGTTTTCGTGCGAACCATCATTTCGTGCGAACCATCATTTCGTGCGAACCATCATTTCGTGCGAACCATCATTTCGTGCGAACCATCATTTCGTGCGAACCATCATTTCGTGCGAACCATCATTTCGGTTAAGACGCAGGGTCAGGCTTCAAATATTATTTCACTAGTAACAGCGATAAGTCAAGCGAAATTTTCCACGAGGTGTACACCACCATGAGAAACGTTTTTACTTTCTAAGAGAAATAAAGAACTTGACATCCTCTAACAGCCTGCAGCATTGATTTTTCTGCTTGGCGCACCCGGCATGGCTTGCCGTCGTTGGAAGCCCTAGCACCGCACGGGACAACTTTTCTTCAGAAGTTTTTAAAAGAAAGTATCGCTTTTTACCATCATTGTTTATGTACGTTTTGAATGAACTTTCTCTCGGTGTATGTGCGATACAGTGTAGGTTCATTTACATTATGTAGCTAGGTATGTTCTATCTCGTGAGGTGCTATCGTGTCGCGGCGCGTGACGGCGGTCGCGAATCAATTAGTGTGCCTAATGAAGTGGCTAGCGATCCGAGCGTAGTAATATTCAAAAAGGTTCAAGATGTTATTTCTCATAAGAAAATAGTTTTTTTTTCTGGCCGACACTTTACTTTTTGAGTAGGTACGTTATGAATGATGTTAATATTTATTTGTTAGCTAAACATGAAGGTAGTGGTAGGTACAGAGGTGGGAGTGGGAAACACAACATTACTGAGCAGCGGCGGCGTACTACCCCTTGACTGCAGCTTGCGGGAAATGTGGCGCGTGCAGTAGATACAACGTGCCCCCTGACTGCAGCCTGCGAGAGATGTGGCGCGTGCGCGCAACATTTGCAAACTAATCGCCATCCACCACGTCTTGGAAGGGAATGCATTCTAAGAAAACCTAGTCTTAAGCAACCTCAAGACCTGTTAGCGCTTGGTGTTACGCCAAGTGTTGCAATGATCAGTCAGGAAACTGTGTCACACGCATTCACATTCACAAGCGATTTATTACATATTGTTTAGTTATAATCGCAGTGGCAGTGCCTGATGGCAGGCAAACGCGGCGAATTAGGCGCAACAGGGCCTCGCGGGGGAGAGGCGCAGGGCCGCGGGCGGAGCGAAGCCCTCCGCGGTAATTAATTGTGCGTCACGGCGACTACGTCCGTACGACGGACGTCGCCTGCTCTAATGAAAAAATAATGACGTCAACGCGCGCTCTTTTCATAGAGTCAATTAGTGGAGATCGTGTCGCTGCTGCGGCCGACATTCCGGCACTGTGGCGCCCTCGGCAGGGCGCTGAGGAGTCTCCTGCTCTAGGCACCCTGGAGCGTGGCCGCACCGCACTGTGTCGCTACAGCTATTGTAAATGCAATGCGAGGCTATAGCCGACGGTTTTTTCGATGATTGAGAGGCCTAAAACAAATCCTAAATAAAATATAAATCGTGTAATAGGTACAGTCATCCGCACATCAGTGATATCAATTAGTCACTGACAACGACTCGTAGCAGTAAGGGTGAGTTCCGTAACGTTAGTGTTACCACTGATGTACGACTGTACGTAGTCCCGCTACTAGTTTATTATGAGAGCGAGATCCCCACCGGCCCGCCAGCCCGCCAGCACGCTAGCCCGCCCATGCCGTCCGCTTGTGTGCAGATAGTTGGCATTCGGCGTGCACTCGATTAGCCACAGCTGCGATCAGTGCGATCTCGTGATTTCTTTTATTCTATTACGAACACAAGGGGTACAGTATACAACCGCGAGAAACACTGATCTCGGGAGTTCTATTGAACGAGTGATACGACCACACCACAGGTTGTGTGCCCGGTCTACCCGGCCGAACAATTAAAACGTGTTCAATGGCGCTGTGAGCGCGTGACCATCTCAGCTGACTCCACACGCGCCACGAGGAGCTCCCAAACAATACAACGGTCCGGGCGTAGCGCCGACAACATGTTCGGTGTCCGGCTCTAGGTAGCACGCGGACGCCGGACGCCAGACGCCGGACGCTGGACGCCGGACGCCGGACGCCGGACGCCGGACGCCGGACGCCGGACGCCGGACACCGGACGCCGGGCGCGTCGGCCGCCGCTCGAGCATGAGGCATCAGACATAACTTGTCGCCCGCTTAGCGACCTCGTAAAAATGTTAGCTTCGAGTTTCATAACAAGTCGTTAAAATAATATGTCAACTCGTAAATAAGCTTCATATATCTATATAAATAAGCTTCATATACCTATATAAATAAGCTTCATATATCTATATAAATAAGCTTCATATACCTATATAAATAAGCTTCATATACCTATATAAATAAGCTTCATATATCTATATAAATAAGCTTCATATATCTATATAAATAAGCTTCATATACCTATATAAATAAGCTTCATATATCTATATAAATAAGCTTCATATACCTATATAAATAAGCTTCATATATCTATATAAATAAGCTTCATATATCTATATAAAATTTATTTCATGATAAAATTTACTGTAGTGGTCCATAATCCACATTTTTACCAGACTGCGGTGGAGCCCAAAAGGAAGGTAGGTAATGTTTTTTGATGGTATGTAGGTATGACTGTCTCTTTGTTCCCTCGTAGAGGATAAACCAGTGAACCTTTTTAACATATCGGGTGTCCATAGATTGCTATTAATTATGGTGTTAGCGACACTGGCTAAAGTTATTTTAAAGAAAATGAACATGGCGGATTTCAGGCGTTAAAAAGTACCTAAAGTCATGAAAAAAACCCGGCCAAGTGCGTGTCAGGCCACGCATAGAATAGGGTTCCGTAGTCACCCATAATGGCACGTGGTTTTAGAAGGCGGGCTTGGTATTTAGAACTATGAATAAATTAATTGAATAAAACAGTTTAACCATTATTGTCCGTAACGTTTAATAAATGCACAACGCCATTTTTTAAGCCCCTAATTTTATTTATCCGCTTTAGAGGATTCAAATTGAAATAAAATCGTGTCAAATAGATAATTGTTATGATTTTATTTTTAATATTTTACATGTTTACTTATTATTTCGTTATTTTTGTACGAAGTTTTCCAAGTAAGCTCATTTTACAAGTTAGGCCTCTATAACTTCCGAACTAACAAAGTTATCTAAGCCGTTATAGTTTTCCTGCAAAGTTCATCACATGGACTACCATCATTAATTTTTTCAAATAAATTCGCTTTAAAGTTGAATATCTCGCAAACGGATACCTAAATCAACCTCATATAAACAAATATTGCCCAACGAAAAGATAAACTGGATTGAGGGACAAACTTAACTTTGCCGTGAGTAAACTATTGTCCCCATATATCGACATAGGTCGCGGTTAGTTTACCAACTGCAAATTAATAACCCATTTTTTTTAAATGTCACTACATATTTACGGTTTTCTGATTGTTTCCTTTACTTGTGCTACATTGTATTGCTTCTTGCCAAATTTCATGATTCTGGGTCATAATATACGGCATAAACGGAACATAAACGCCCGTATCTTTTGATTGCGTTGACTTAAAAGTTTGATTTTTTCACTGCTTGAAGGGATTGCAGCCCTGAGTATTTGGGTAGCGGGATCGTCCGAAAGGGTTACCGCTTCCCTGGTACATAAAGGGCTAAGGAAGGAACACGGGTGGGTTTTAGTCAGTAAAAGTCTGACACTCCCTTCTGCTCCACCCAGAGCGGGAGGGGTCATTTGATGATTTCCCGTCCTCAAAAAAAAAAAAAAAACCCCTGAGTATTTAATATTAATTTCAACTTGATAACTCTACGCGTTCCTGAGGAAAAAGGGCTTGACAGACGGACAGACAGACGGATACCGAAGTGATCTTATAAAGGTTCCGTTTTTCCTTTTGAGGTACGGAACCCTAAAAGTACCGAAAAAACATATTCCCATGACGTGGGGTGACAAGAAAGGGTTCGAGGCGCCGATTCCTAAGCTATAACACATTTTTTATCCTAAGATAAAACTAAGTTTTGTAAGAACTGACAGTTTTTATTTTTAACCGACTTCTATAAAAGGAGGAGGGTCTCAATTCGGATGTTTATATATATTTAAAGTTTTTTATAAAAAGAGATAAGTTTAGGGTTTTGGTTTCATAAAATGAAAAGACAAGCAGTTCATCAATAATAATTGTGTAGGTACCTACTAGGTATGTACTGCCGATCGATTCTGTAAAAATCTCACCGTAAAAAGTTAGATGAAATGACCTAAGAGTGAGCTGCCAATAGTGTCAATAACTAGCATTAGTTGGAATGACAGCTCACTCCACGCTCACTTCACCTAAGTTTTCACGGTGAATTGGTAACAGAATCGCACTGCAGTAGGTACTAGGTATAGTAAGTACTAGGTGCAGTAGGCACTAGGTACAGTAGGTACTACGTACAGTAGGTACTAGGTACAGTAAGTACTAGGTACAGTAGGTACTAGGTACAGTAAGTACTGGGCACAGTAAGTACTAGGTACAGTAAGTACTGGGCACAGTAAGTACTAGGTACAGTAAGTACTAGGTACAGTAAGTACTAGGTACAGTAAGTACTAGGTACAGTAGGCACTAGGTACAGTAGGTACTAGATACAGTAGGTACTAGGTACAGTCAGGGGTCATTAATCCATTACCACCTTAAGGACTGTATTGCTGTGAACGCACGGTAAAGGCCGCCGTACCTACGTCTGTGTGTTTAGGTGATGTATCAATACAGAACGCACACCTCAGAATTCGCACACTGGTAGGCTGGCGTCGAACGAAACCAAAATCATACCGTCAGTTTTACACGCAGGCTACGTAATTACGTATGAACTTGGTTGGTTCATACCATTGCTAAAATAAACGTGAAAAAATAGACGTGTGTCTGTAGTTTAATTTAATATAATAATATTGTCCTTTAATTACCACGGAAATAAAAAAAGTGCCGACTCCTTGTCACAATACAATTAAATTACTCAGTAGTACTACTTTTTGTTTACTGCCAGTTCGTTCGTTTTAACTTTAGTTGCTCATCTCAAACGTTAAAGTTAACAAATCGTATTTATTAGGACTTATTGCGGTTAAAGCTTAAGTTTTAATTTTCATTATGAAAAGAAGATTGAAACTAAACCTCAAAATAATCCTTATTACAGATATCACAATATAATTTTAATATTGCTGTAATCAACTTATAATTTAATACTTCGTATAACCCCTATTATTACCAATGCAGCAATCAAATAAACGCTGGTGCATCGACCCTACAATATTACTACATATGTCTGTTCCTCTTATATTTTTCCAGATTTCCATGCAATGCAACTTCAATTGCTCCTCTCATTCCTTGCTTCCCATCGCTGTATGACCAAACCCTATAGATTTTCTATGGGGTTGAGGTCGAGAGATCGTGCCGGCTATGGAATGACTTTTATCTCCGGGTTTTCATTAAACCACTCACGCACAGTGCTCGCTCGATGAAAACCCGTCGTTTGGTGAGCTTGCAGAGCGCACCGCAACTAGTGAAGTACCTACTATTTTATAATAAAAATATGTATTTTTAGGTTAAGGTATTTTACTATGGGCCTTCGTCGCCTGAAACAAATAATTAAATAAAAATAAATAAAAAACCCACCGTCTCACAGTATTTCTCTAAAGTAAAAAAAGGAGGTTAGGTTACTAAGCAAAATAATCTAAGCTAAATTACCTACGATTTAAAAACAAAATTATAATGAAAATAGAAATGTTACATATATATGTATATTTATAATGAATTAATATAGTTATATTCATTCATCATTCAATAATCTAGGTACTTAAATATATATATATATATATTTATATTTTTTTATTATATTTAGACCTTATAAAACGTTTAAAAAAAAAATTATCAGCAGTTCTACTTTAATAAGATAAATGGTTGATAAAATAATTTAAGCATAATACTTACACTCAGTCCGGTGTCATCAGATATTTGTGTTATATTAAGTCCACTTTTACGCAGCGCAATAATATTCGCTTTCATTTCAATATTCAAATTTGCTTGCATTTTAAAAGGAACTACAACACCACTAATATATAGAACACACGTCGCTAACCCACAATAAACAACCAGTGAACAACGTTCTATTTAGTCGCGGTGAATGACTCGTAAGTTCACTGCATCCGTCTACCTTACAATTTATTTATTTAAATTTCTGTGGGTATAATCATAAAACTTTACGAATAAGTGAACAAGACGAACATGACAAGGAACTGTAGTCAATAGCGTGATTATTCAAAGTAATTGCAAACGAATGTGAGAGTGTGTGTATACAGTGTGTGAATAGAGTGTGTGCGTGTGTGTACTATAGAGTATAGAAATCACTCATTAGAAGAAGGTCGTAAGTTAAACAAAAGTGTCAATCTATTGCTTCGTGACAATGTCACTCGACTTCTCATCCTTACTGTACAGTATGGGTCAAAAGTGGAGTGACAGTGTCACGAAGCAATAGATTGACACTTCTGTTTAACTTACGACCTTCTTCTAATGAGTAATTTCTATACTATAGACACACTCTCAGATTCGTTTGCAACTGATTGTAGTTCATAAATTCAACCATTAGATTAAATGGCATGATAGCCTAGCGGTTACCATCGGTAAGCACGTTCATGCGTAGCGAGCCGTGGGCTCGAATCTCACGCGCAGTGATATTTAAAAAAAAATGTTTTTATAATTACCTACTCGAATAATCACGCTATAGAATATAGTTCCGAATCATGTTTGCCTTAAACGTAAACGTAATTCGTTAAACTTTATGATTATACCGCTACCTTGCTTCACATCATTCTAAAAAATACTTCCGAAATTTCTGGAAAGGTACTAATAAAATGGCACTTCGGCCTGGCCTCCCAGTGGGCGTCCATCGTGTGAGTGCCCCTAAAGTCATTGCTGATCTCTTTAGAGAACAATTTCATGTGAAATCACCCCTGGGGTCGCCTTCACTGGGAGTGCTTAGTGTTGAGACATGTCATGGTCAAGTGGGTACAAGAATTAGCTCAAAAAGTATAGCATGTGCTGTTAAGTTAATGTCCAGAGGCAAGTCCCCTGGCCATGACGGTCTCAGTAATGAGCATCTTCAGCAGGCTGGACATCACCTACCGAAAGTGTTGGCAAATTTAACCTTTGCATCAGTCATGCCTTTTTGCCCTCTGACCTTGTTAGAACAGTAGTAGTGCCAGTTGTTAAAAATAAAACACCCACCTGTCGGATAAAAATAATTATAGGCCCATCTCATTAGCGACTATCATTGCGAAAGTGCTTGACACACAGTTAAATCAATACCTACATCTGCACGATAACCAGTTTGGTTTTCGGCCAGGACTCTCCACAGAAAGTGCTATATTGTGTCTCAAGCATGCCGTCAGGTACTATACGGACAGGCATACTCCTGTGTACGCGTGTTTCCTCGACTTGTCCAGGGCTTTTGATCTGGTCTCTTATGACATTCTTTGGAAGAAGTTGAAGGAGATTAACTTTCCCAAAGAACTTATAAACTTATTTAAATGTTGGTATGGAGGCCAGATAAATAGTGTTAAGTGGGCCGGGTCGCTGTCGGAACCTTATGGGTTGGAGTGCGGGGTGAGGCAGGGGGGGTTGAGCTCCCCCGCACTTTTTAACCTATATGTGAACGCTCTGATTGTTGCTATCAGCAGTCATCATGTCGGCTGTCATATTGATGGAGTTTGCCTAAATAATCTTAGCTATGCGGACGACATGGTGCTGCTGAGTGCATCGGTTTGTGGCATGAGAACATTGTTACAGATTTGTGAGGCATATGCACGAGAACATGGTCTTAAATATAATGTGGCGAAAAGTCAGTTCATGGTTTTTGAGGCCGGCTCAAATGTCCTATAGCAGTACCTTCCATCAAACTATACGGGGTTCCCTTGGTCAGAGTGGACCATTTCAAATACTTGGGGCATGTAGTAACATCCGGTCTCAGAGATGATGCTGATATCGAGAGGGAGCGGAGGGCCTTGGCTGTAAGAGGTAACATAATAGCTCGCAGGTTTGCGCGTTGATCAGGGTCGGTCAAGCAGACCCTTTTCAGGGCTTATTGTTCCTCTCTGTACACGTGCAGCCTGTGGGTAAATCACACTCAAAAAGCATACGAAGCCCTCCACATGCAATATAACTACGCATTCAGAGTGCTGATGGGGCTGCCGCGACATTGTAGTGCCTCGGGCATGTTCGCCGTCGCTAACGTCGACTGCTTCTATGCAATGATGCGTAAGCGAAGCGCGTCCCTGGTATGCAGAGTTCGCGGCAGCTCCAACAGCGTGCTGGTGATGATAGCCGGCAGGCTCGACTGTCCGTATATCAGACGCTGCAGTGACTTGCACGTCACCTACAGTCGTCGGCTGTCAATATGAAAATGTAAAATGTAGTGTAAGATTTGTGCTATATTTAATTTCTGTGTATTAATGAGTCCTTGTTACTTGATAAATAAATGAATTATATTATATTATACCCACAGAAATCTAAATAAATAAATTATAAGGTAGACAGATTCAGTTAACTTACGACTCATTCACCGCGACTAAATAGAACGTTATTTGTTTTTGGTTGGTTGTTATTGTAGATTAGTGACGTGTGTTTAATCTATTAGCGGTGTTGTAGTTCGCGCTCGCGCTGCGTAATAGTGGACTTAATATTATATCACAGATATTTGATGAAACCGGACCGAGTGTGAGTATTATGATTTAATTATTTTATCGATTTTTTTTTTCTAATTCAAGTATAATTAATGATTAAACGAACTTACCTGTACGTGAAGTTCTATCATAATTATACGAGCGCCGAGTCCGAAGAGATTAGTAATTTACACATGTAGTTACGCTAGTTGTCACCACTCATGCACTTAGTTGAGAAAAAAAATATATATATTATATTAAATTTTTCTTTATCTATGGCAACAATTTGACATACCCACAATTTTTTATTATTTTTTATACACGTGGGTACTTCGTCCAGTTCCGCTCTCAGACGATGTCACCAATCATTTAGTTTAGAGTTAAAGATCCTATGGTTAATTGATGTATTTCCGAGACACTAGATAATTTGGGGTGTGAATGTATGTACAGCACTGGGAGGGTGGGATTACTCTTCGGACTCGGCGCTCGTATAATTATGATAGAACTTCACGTACAGGTAATTTACACATGTAGACTTTGAGAGTATTTTGGGAATATCATCAATTTATAATAATGTTCGTAGATATCAAAATAATTTATTATTATATATTTTGGTACAATCAATAAACAGAAAGAACAACTTTGTACTTCTAAGATTACCATTAATTAGGTAGTTTCTTTGAGTAGGTAGGTAAATGTATATACTCAAAGGGTAAAATTAATCACAAACAAATGAATTTAATTAACTAACTAAGGAATAATTATTCTTATAATAGCTATCACAGTTAGCTGTAGACAATTATGTATAATCACAATAAAGTAATTATGAATGTTGGTTGATTATTGATTCTGCTAAGGTACTACTATCATCATCAATAATACCCCTCTGATAGAATTTTGCAAAAGTTGTAGAATTCCTACTCCAACCTGCCGTTCTGCGGATAGTATCTAGGCTAACGCCCAGTGAGTGCGCGCGCGATGATGCTGCATGTCTCGTGCTGTGTGCACTGAACACGTTGGTGTCGACCCCGCACTCACTGAGCGTTTGCTTTATCCAGCGGCTAAGCGTTTGCGTTCCCACTGCTTTATAATGTTTCCTAATTCCAACAAATAAATCGTCAGATGTTCTTAATAATGAGGTGCGTTCTATGTAACACAGTAATGTAGTGCCTGGGTATATGGATGTTTTGTCAATAGAGAATAATAATAATAGGTTAATAATATTAATAATAGGTTGTTGAAATCCCGGTCTAGAAGTCTTTATAATATCGGAGATTTTAATTGTTATACGCTGAGAAAGGTTTTGAACATTGCTAACTTTTATCTTCGAGAAAGTTTGGACTCTGTGTGCGGTTGACAGAGCCAGTAAAGTAATAGTTTTATTTGTAAGTTTATCTAAGGTTAATTCCTCATTAGGATGCCATGAACTTAATTGATCCAATACTAAGTTGGTATCCCAGGTAACTTCATATTTAGGTCTAACACCCCCTTAGGTAAAACCCCTTTGAGGAACCTTTTTATTCTATCATCACTAATTAGTACCGGACTCAGCACCAGGGAAAGAGCTGATCTGCATGAATTAAGTGTACCATATTGGCAACCGTCAGTAAAGAGTCGAGTTAAAAATGATATTACTGTGGATACAGAGGCGTCATAAACATTTAACGAATTATTTTTACAGAAGCCCCACCATATTTTCAAGTAAACATCGTATTGTTTCATGGAGTTAGGTGCTAATGATGCTAACATTATGTCAAGTGATGATTCTGGTATGTTTCTCCTTGAAAATGCCTCCCGTATAATATGCCTGCCACCAGGGTAATCGACTCGTGTATCCGACGGGAGCTGGAATGAGACAGTAAGGCATGGCTTTTAGGTGGAAATGTAACAGTTTCCGAAATAAGGAGGGATCTAAACACGGGGTACTATGGCTGTGTTGGCCAAAAAGGTACGACCATAATACCCCGCGCCTTATCTGTTATTATTTTTCTAAGAGTTTTAAGTATGACTGAAAATGGCGGGAATGCATAGAAATCATAATTTGTCCATGAAACTGTAAACGAGTCTATCGTAAATGCGTCTGGGTCTCGGTGCCAAGATATGTATGTGGCACATTTGTTATTTATGCGACTAGCAAACAAATCAATTCTTGGACGACCAAAAGCGCGTGTGAGACAGTCAAAGGCCCATTCGGACAGCTCCCATTCTATGTCCGGATGAGTTCTTCGTGATTCGTAATCTGCATTAATATTATCACTAGATTTTATGTAAGAGACAAAGACCAAAAGCTTTTTGCTTTCGCACCAGTTCCAAATATCACGAGTTATTTTTGTAAGATGAGGGTATTGTATACCCCCTATTTTATTTATATATGCTACTGCTGTTGAATTGTCAACGCGTAGTAATATTTGGCAATTAAAAAGGTTTTTAGCAAAAATTTTTAAGGCAATAAATGCGGCAAGCAGTTCTAAATAATTTATGTGTCGTTCTCGTTCGGTATTCGACCACTGCCCGCTCTCGGACCTTCCTTCACAGGCAGCCCCCCACCCCGTCATTGAGGCGTCAGAAAATATCTCAACTTGGTAAACATCAACTTTTATTCGATGGACAGAATGTTCTATTTTATTTAACCACCAGCAAAGTCGGGTTGTAGTGATTCAGGTAAAATCATAGATTTGTTATAATCATCATGACCTTTCAAGTTGAGATATTTACATCTTTCCATTTCTTTAGTGTGCAGCCATCCGTATTCGATCGCTGGACAAGAAGAAACTAATAAGCCTAATAACTGAGCAAAAGTCCTAATTTTACAACGCTTTAATTTTGAAAACATAACAAGTTGCGCTTTTATTCGTAACCTTCTATCTGTTGGTAAACTTATCTGAAACTCGTGTGAATCTATAATCATACCTAAGAATCTGCATTTGGTCGAAGGAAAAAGTGCGCTTTTTTCTACATTAATTATAAAACCAAGTGAAGTTAGGTTCGGTTAGTAAGGCATTCCACGGGAATATCCAAACAATAACCAATCGTCTAAATAAACAGTGGACAGAAGGCCTGCGGACCGCAATAATTTAGTTATAGGTTTACATATTTTTGTGAAAACGTATGGGGCTGTACTTAACCCAAATGGCAAAACATTAAATTCGAATAATTTAATGACGTTCTTAAATCCTCTAATTTAAAATGATCTGTTTTAACGAATTTGTTAAGGTTTTTAAAGTTCAAAATAAAGCGCATCTTGCCATTTGGTTTGGGTACCAAGAAAATACTTGATACAAATTGATTTTCACAAGGAGAACATTCTGAGCTTGCGCCTATTTTGAGTAGGTTATTAATCGCTTCTAAATAATGCGGTCTTTCATTAGCCGAGTAAGTTGGTCTAGCAGGCAGTGTATGTTGTACAACAGTGTTGTAAACGGTATTTTATAACCTCTTATCCAAGATAGTATAGTCTGATGGTTCGTAATTGCAGCCCATTGTTGATAGAATTTAGATAAGCGGCCTGCGTACTTGACTGTCTCTAAAAGCGGCGACGAGGATACGTCGCCTGATGGCCCCGCGATGACGTCTTCGATGAGTGCGCGTGCGGTGGCATGTACTGCGTCTGCGGCGGGGGATACTGCGCGCGCGACGCGGCAGGCTCGCGGCTCCTCGGCGCTGGCGCCGACCCCGCGGGCGGCCTGCGCGCCTGGGGGGGAGCCTTGCGGTTTAAAGCTCTCGAAGCTTGTCCTTTATAGTAGGCATTCGCAGTCTTGTTGCTAGATTCGACTTTCAGTTCGATTCCTGATTTGTTTACAGCCTTTGCTGATTTTAATGTCTCTGCTAAATTTTCACCGAACAGATACGTGTCTATCTTGGTATTTTTAAGGTGTTCTTTCATGTCATTTTTGAGGGCAAATAAAATTTCTACGTGTGATGGAATCTGCATGTTGTAAATCGCACAATATTCTGCTTTAAATATCCATTAATTTTTGCAGGACGTCATTGTTTATTGTTTTTGAATTTAATTGGGAATTTATGATGTCGGCCAAACAAGCAATTTATGATGTCGCCCAAACAAGCAATTACACTAGACATTTGTTTCTGTTTGTTTTTTATGCCTTTATCGCGTTTTATTGCGGTATCAGCAATTGCCGCCTTAATTTCCAGATTTATTTTTGGGGTATCTAGTTGGATACAATTTTTAGGTAATAGATATTTTGAGATCAAATCCTTACGATTTTCATTATTTAGACCGTTTTTAGCAATGTATAATAAACGATTTGCGACTTCGTTGCGTATTTCAGGCCCGTATTTGTCAGTGTTTGTAGGATCATCGCCTAAAATGTCTAGAATCTCCGTATCCAGATCAGGAATATTATCATCATGAACAATAGGCTCTTCGGGGTGTACATCCGTGGAAGTACTAGGGCCTAGCTGAGGTTCACAGGTTTTGTGCGAATCCTGAACTGTTTCATCTTCAGGTGGCCATTCTAATAACCAATTATCTGGTCGTAGTGCGGGGGTGTCTGAAAATTAGCATAGATATGATATTTTTTTTTTTTTTTTAACGTAAGTTAAATAACTTACATGGAGACATTAAAAAGTGGGCCTAAATAAGTCCATGACCAATTTTTATGATCATAATCTTTTATCTTTATACAAAGCATTGAAATTTCAGCTTAGTAGGTACATAATTATTGTTTGTAGATAGATTAGTCATAATAATTATTAAGTTAGGTTACAATCCCCAGCGGAAGGAACGCCAACCGTATTTTAAATGCATTGAAACAGCCCCAGTGACTGTTCAGGTTGCATTAAAACTTAAATACGTAAACAAGGCGGTAAGAAAATAGTTATCACGTTAAAATGAGTAAGTAGGTAAATACCTGCTCCAATATCCTCATCGTGTAGAACAACAGCTTCCTCCAAGTCTGATACACTTTCCGAAGCACTAATTTGTCTATCACGAATTTTGCGTTCTAATTTTATTTTTGTAATGGTTAATGTCTTCTTCACGAGACCTAGAATTCTTACGTTTCGGCATTTTTATAACAAACTGTGCGAATACGCGAAATAGATGTTGAGTGGTTGAGCACTGTAATGCGAATGATTGGTGACATCGTCTGAGAGCGGAACTGGACGAAGTACCCACGTGTATAAAAAATAATAAAAAATTGTAGGTATGTCAAATTGTTGCCATAGATAAAGAAAAATTTAATATAATATACAATATTTTTTTCTCAACTAAGTGCATGAGTGGTGACAACTAGCGTAACTACATGTGTAAATTACTAATCTTGAGGACGAGGCGCGAGTATAATTGCTGATCCTTTAAGTTATTTTTTTAAACGTTTTATGTTTATCATGAAGCCTAAATAGAGGAAAAAAACATTATTGATGAATATAAAATATGACATTAAGTATAATAATAATATAATATGTAACATTTCTATTTTCAAAATAATTTTGTTTCAAATTGGTAATATTCGTATTTTGTTAGTAGTCTAACAGTACTCTTTTTTTTGTTTTAGAGAAATACCTACTGTGAGTCGGAGGGTCAAAAGATGGCCCCAGCTAGTCAGTGAATAATGAAATAAGTGGTTTCATACCAACGAGATATTTTGCAAAATTATTGGACACATCTTTACGAACCGTTCGCCGTGCAAACAAAAACAAACGAAAACTAGCTTTTTGAGCTGGTTTTTGTTTCGCCCATATTTGATTGAAAAACATAAACAAGAACGTTTACATTTTGCGATACAGCGATGGGAAGCACGGAATGAGAGATCTGATGAGCAGTTGAAGTTGCATTGCATGGAAATATGGGAACATTTAAGAGGAACAGATATATGTTTCAATATTGTTGGATTCATGCGCCAGTGTTTACTTCATAGCATTTATAATAATGGGGGTTATACAATCAAAA
The DNA here is from genome assembly GCA_947507525.1 of Apamea epomidion. NCBI lineage: Eukaryota > Metazoa > Arthropoda > Insecta > Lepidoptera > Noctuidae > Apamea > Apamea epomidion. Next base: position 22,668,289 of record OX382226.1, on the reverse strand, counting down.
TATTAAGTTATAAATTACAAATTGATAGATAGATAGATAGAAGATAGAATACTCTTTATTGTACACCATACAAATTACAGAAACCTAAATATATAACATTTTACAAAGGGTGACACAATGGGCGGTCTTATCGCTAAGAGCGATCTTTTAAAGACAACCTTTTAAATTGATTTTAGTAATATTAAAATAATATTGTGTCATATCCGTAATAAGTATTATTTTGAGGTTTAGTTTCATTCTTTTTTTTATAATGGAAGTGAATACTTAAGCTATAACCGCAATAACTCCTAATAAATACGATCCGTTAACTTTGACGTTTGAGATAGGCAACTAAAGTTAAAACGAACGAACTGGCAGTAAACAAAAAGTAGTACTACTGAGTAATTTAATTGTATTGTGACAAGGAGTTCACACTTTTTTTATTTACGTGGGTAGATTTGCTAGTTGTGATTTCTTAGAATACCCACACACATTAGTAGTTAAAGCACAACATTATTATATTATTATGATACAATATTTTAAGTCGTAATGGTCGTGGTTAACTGATTACCTGCTTTATTATAATAAATTGTTCTTTATGAGACAATAAACTGTTTTGACTAGAAGTTTATTTATTTCTTTTTTTTTTAGTTTATAATATTATAACGAATAAACATTTTGAAATCTCTCAACAAATCACACAATGAAAATAAATTGATTATTACATTATGATTCTTGTTTATTAATCTATAAAAAACGAATGAAAAAATAACCGATAAAGATTATTGTTGGAAAAGAAAAATAAAAGTCACACAACTCGAGATTGGAACCCAGACCTATGCGTTCGACAGTCCAATACGTAAGGCTACCAGCTATCGGTACTTGATGTAATGAGTTCAATTTTAGCAATGGTATGAACCAACCAAGATCATAGACGTAATTACGTAGCCTGTGTGCAAAAGCGACGGTATGTTTTTTGTTTCGTTCGACGCCAGCCTTTTTTTTTTTTTTTTTTTGTGGATGGGAAATCATCAAATGACTCCTCCCGCTCTGGGTGGAGCAGAAGGGAGTGTCAGACTCTTACTGACTAAAACCCACCCGTGTTCCTTCCTTAGCCCTTTACGTACCAGTACTAGGTACAGTAAGTACTTGGTAGAGTAGGTAATAGGTACAGTAGGTACTAGGAAGAGTACTTACTAGGTACAGTAGGTACTAGGTACAATATGTACTAGGTACAGTAAGTACTAGGTACAGCAGGTACTAGGTACAGTGGGTACTAGGTACAGTAAGTACTAGGTACAGTAAGTACTAGGTACAGTAAGTACTAGGTAAAGTAAGTACTAGGTACAGTAAGTACTAGGTACAATATGTACTAGGTACAGTAAGTACTAGGTACAGCAGGTACTAGGTACATTAGGTACTAGGTACAGTAGGCACCTAGTAAGGTACAATATGTACTAGGTACAGTAAGTACTAGGTACAGAAGTTACTAGGTACAGTAGGTACTAGGTACAGTAGGTACTAGGTTCAGTAGGTACTAGGTACAATATGTACTAGGTACAGTAAATACTAGGTACAGCAGGTACTAGGTACAGTAGTTACTAGGTACTGTAAGTACTAGGTAAAGTAAGTACTAGGTACAGTAAGTACTAGGTAGAGTAGGTAATAGGTACAGTAGGTACTAGGAAGAGTAAGTACTAGGTACAGTAGGTACCTACTAGGTATAGTAGGGTCTAGGTACAGTAAGTACTAGGTACTAGATACAGTAGGTACTGTGTACAAGGTAGGGAGTTGAACCAAACGTGCAGAGGCAGCAGGTAGCGTGCACCGAGAGGTAAACATTAGGGGCGTGACGAGCGCGCCGGGCGCCGGGTGCTCGCGCTGGTGCCAAAGGGCAAACATTACGCAATTTATCTCCCGACGACATTTAATATGGGACATATTGAAGATTGATGATCCGATACCTGACACAGGTAGCGCGGCATACGTGAACTAACAGGCGCGTCACATAATAGACACTGTTTGTTTCGAATATGATCCATATCCTTTCTTCCACATAATGTTATAACGGCGCAAGTAACTCTGTCTCTCGGTCTGTTACCTGTTCACGCCTCAACATCCGACAAGCTAGCCACGAGCTTGCCGCTATGACCTACAAGCTGGCCACGAGCTTGCCGCTATGACCTACAAGCTGGCCACGAGCTTGCCGCTATGAGCGGTATGTACCGGCCCGGCCAAAACCATTTGATCCGTAATAATCCGTATGTTGTATGCCTGTGGTCGTTGGTCGATTTAGACAAGTCATCGCGAATTAAAGTGTCTATACCTACCGTAACCATTTATATTTCTTAAAGAAAACACACTTTATGTATGTCATGTAGGTCATTGAAAGAATAGAACAACGTATGGTTGACGGATGCCCCCCAGCCGCCCCAGGACACATGATGAAAATCTGTTTCTGCGTGTGTGCACTATCTGCGATGATTAAGAGAAAGTGTGTAGGTCGAGGCCACGGCTCGAGAGCACATCTGTCTGACGCTGGCACAACCAGACATAAATAAATATTGATGGTTGTCGGGATTATGCGTATGACATGCAAATATGTAATTGTAGGTACCGAACCATTGTTGGTTCGAGCGCGGGCTCAGTCTCAACAGTTTACGAGCAGTCCTGAAGTGACATCTAAACGGTCACTTCGTCACTACAACTCAGACGTGCCTACACCACTGTAGGTACTAAGGGACTAAAGGAGGAGGGGGGGAAGGGGGTAAATGCAGTCCACCCCAGGACCCTAGGGTGCCCGGGTGGTTTTGTTGTGGAAAAAGTTGTATCTATAGTCTAAAGGAAACCTAACCTTTTCGAGACAGCATGCTAAATATTTCGATGTTCATTCCTGTGCGGGGTGGCCCCATTTAATTTTGTCGCCCCGGGCCCCCGACAGACTTGGTCCGCCACTGGCTGTAAGTAGATACGCTACTAATGCATAAGAATTTAAATGATGGATTTCGGACGCAATGAACGAAATAATGTGGTTTACACTGACTTTACTAAACATTTAATTATTTATTCAGACTACCCCGTTGCTCCTGGGTTCGATTCCCGGGTCGTACAAAGTGTCATAGGGCTTAGTCTGTTATGTGCCGGTTGATGTTAAAGGCCCGTCTATTACATGGGACTTAACATAACTGGCGAACTGTGGGTTTATTACAGGTGCACCTCTGTATACTGCACCTCTGTATACTGCACCTCTGTATACTGCACCTCTGTATACTGCACTTCTATATACTGCACCTCTGTATACTGCACCTCTGTATACTGCACACTGCACCTCTGTATACTGCACCTCTGTATACTGCACCTCTGTATACTGCACACTGCACCTCTGTATACTGCACCTCTGTATACTGCACCTCTGTATACTGCACCTCTGTATACTGCACACTGCACCTCTGTATACTGCACCTCTGTATACTGCACCTCTGTATACTGCACCTCTGTATACTGCACCTCTGTGTACTGCACCTCTGTATACTGCATCTCTGCATACTACACCTCTGTATACTGCACCTCTGTATACTGCACCTCTGTATACTGCACCTCTGTATACTGCACCTCTGTGTACTGCACCTCTGTATACTGCATCTCTGCATACTACACCTCTGTATACTGCACCTCTGTATACTGCACCTCTGTGTACTGCACCTCTGTATACTGCATCTCTGCATACTACACCTCTGTATACTGCACCTCTGTATACTGCACCTCTGTGTACTGCACCTCTGTATACTGCATCTCTGCATACTACACCTCTGCATACTACACCTCTGTATACTGCACCTCTGTATACTGCACCTCTGTGTACTGCACCTCTGTATACTGCATCTCTGCATACTACACCTCTGTATACTGCACCTCTGTGTACTGCACGTCTGTATACTGCACCTCTGTATACTGCACCTCTGTATACTGCACCTCTGTATACTGCACCTCTGTATACTGCACCTCTGTATACTGCACCTCTGTGTACTGCACCTCTGTATACTGCATCTCTGCATACTACACCTCTGTATACTGCACCTCTGTATACTGCATCTCTGCATACTACACCTCTGTATACTGCACCTCTGTATACTGCATCTCTGCATACTACACCTCTGTATACTGCACCTCTGTATACTGCACCTCTGTATACTGCACCTCTGTATACTGCACCTCTGTGTACTGCACCTCTGTATACTGCACCTCTGTATACTGCACCTCTGTGTACTGCACCTCTGTATACTGCACCTCTGTATACTGCACCTCTGTATACTGCACCTCTGTGTACTGCACCTCTGTATACTGCATCTCTGCATACTACACCTCTGTATACTGCACCTCTGTATACTGCACCTCTGTGTACTGCACCTCTGTATACTGCATCTCTGCATACTACACCTCTGTATACTGCACCTCTGTGTACTGCACCTCTGTGTACTGCATCTCTGCATACTACACCTCTGTATACTGCACCTCTGTATACTGCACCTCTGTGTACTGCACCTCTGTATACTGCATCTCTGCATACTACACCTCTGTATACTGCACCTCTGTATACTGCACCTCTGTGTACTGCACCTCTGTATACTGCATCTCTGCATACTACACCTCTGTATACTGCACCTCTGTGTACTGCACCTCTGTGTACTGCATCTCTGCATACTACACCTCTGTATACTGCACCTCTGTATACTGCACCTCTGTGTACTGCACCTCTGTATACTGCACCTCTGTGTACTGCACCTCTGTATACTGCACCTCTGTATACTGCACCTCTGTATACTGCACCTCTGTATACTGCACCTCTGTATACTGCACCTCTGTGTACTGCACCTCTGTATACTGCACCTCTGCATACTGCACCTCTGTGTACTGCACCTCTGTATACTGCATCTCTGCATACTATACCTCTGTATACTACACCTCTGTATACTGCACCTCTGCATACTGCACCTCTGTGTACTGCACCTCTGTATACTGCACCTCTGCATACTGCATCTCTGTGTACTGCACCTCTGTATACTGCATCTCTGCATACTACACCTCTGTATACTACACCTCTGTATACTGCACCTCTGCATACTGCACCTCTGTGTACTGCACCTCTGTATACTGCATCTCTGCATACTACACCTCTGTATACTACACCTCTGTATATTGAACCTTTGCATACTGCACCTCTGTGTACTGCACCTCTGTATACTGCATCTCTGCATACTACACCTCTGTATACTGCACCTCTGTATACTGCACCTCTGTATACTGCACCTCTGTATACTGCACCTCTGTATACTGCACCTCTGTATACTGCACCTCTGTATACTGCACCTCTGTATACTGCACCTCTGTGTACTGCACCTCTGTATACTGCACCTCTGCATACTGCACCTCTGTGTACTGCACCTCTGCGTGCTGCACCTCTGTATACTGCATCTCTGCATACTACACCTCTGTGTACTGCACCTCTGTATACTGCACCTCTGCATACTGCACCTCTGTGTACTGCACCTCTGTATACTGCATCTCTGCATACTACACCTCTGTATACTACACCTCTGTATACTGCACCTCTGCATACTGCACCTCTGTGTACTGCACCTCTGCGTGCTGCACCTCTGTATACTGCATCTCTGCATACTACACCTCTGTGTACTGCACCTCTGTATACTGCACCTCTGCATACTGCACCTCTGTGTACTGCACCTCTGTATACTGCATCTCTGCATACTACACCTCTGTATACTACACCTCTGTATACTGCACCTCTGCATACTGCACCTCTGTGTACTGCACCTCTGCGTGCTGCACCTCTGTATACTGCATCTCTGCATACTACACCTCTGTATACTACACCTCTGTATACTGCACCTCTGCATACTGCACCTCTGTGTACTGCACCTCTGTGTACTGCACCTCTGTGTACTGCACCTCTGTGTACTGCACCTCTGTATACTACACCTCTGTATACTACACCTCTGTATACTGCACCTCTGCATACTGCACCTCTGTGTACTGCACCTCTGTGTACTGCACCTCTGTGTACTGCACCTCTGTGTACTGCACCTCTGTATACTGCACCTCTGTATACTACACCTCTGTATACTACACCTCTGTATACTGCACCTCTGTATACTGCACCTCTGTGTACTGCACCTCTGTGTACTGCACCTCTGTGTACTGCACCTCTGTATACTGCATCTCTGCATACTACACCTCTGTGTACTGCACCTCTGTGTACTGCACCTCTGTGTACTGCACCTCTGTGTACTGCACCTCTGTGTACTGCACCTCTGTGTACTGCACCTCTGTATACTACACCTCTGTATACTACACCTCTGTATACTGCACCTCTGTGTACTGCACCTCTGTGTACTGCACCTCTGTGTACTGCACCTCTGTATACTGCATCTCTGCATACTACACCTCTGTGTACTGCACCTCTGTGTACTGCACCTCTGTATACTGCACCTCTGTATACTGCACCTCTGTGTACTGCACCTCTGTGTACTGCACCTCTGTGTACTGCACCTCTGCGTGCTCACGGAACACCGGCCGCAAGTTATGCAGTGTTATTTATATTTATCAATTGATAGCGAGTGTCATGAGTGTTTATCTGTTCGCCGCCGTATATACGAGTATATTTGATACCCGTCTTTGTGAAATTCGAAAACAAAAGAACAGTCTGAATGTGCCCCTTGCACCTTCACTCTAATGAATGAAACTTCCGTCATTATGAATATAGTTCCGAGCTTCGGGAGTGTTCGGGACATCGTTTGGGAGCATTCGGGGCATTGTTCAAGGATGGTTTGAGATGACGAAACCAGCGTGTAATTATTTCCGCGGCAACTTTCGCCGATTATTAATACATCTCCGTGGACAAGCAGACTCACGACCGCGGTATTAATAGACGAGGCGAACTGTCGCCAAGCGGCGTGGTGCGGACGCTAGCCACTAGCCACTAGCCACTACACTAGCCACTAGCCACCAGGCCATTTTTTAGAAAGTTATGCGAAAACATTTATTTTAGAGGGCAGGAATGAGAGGGTGATGATAACATCCGCATTACACGCAGCGGTAACCATTGAACTTCATGAACAAGAGACCGTCCGATGTAAAACTTCCTTATTTTTTAAATCTGTTGGAAATACTCTTTCAACCGCGGCATCGCCGCGTCGGCCGAAATCTAACTGGAACAGAACTATCATCGACATTACAGATAACGATCGTAAATTACAATCATAGCAACGATAACTGACGTGAACGCTGCTCGACGGACTGCCCACTGCCCCGGACCTGTTAGAGAAGCAGCGCGGGCTGGGGCGAGGTGTCCGCCGCGCGCCGTGCGCCGCGCTCGTGTGTCGTCACACGTGGCGCGTCACTCGACTCGGCGGCGACAGGGCCGGAGGAGTGAGGACGACTAATCTGTCGTGACGTCATCGCGGGTAGCGGTTCCTCGCTGATCTCCGCCGCATCTAAGATGCTGTGCACTGCTTGCTGATCAGAGTGCGCGTGCTCTGCGGGACGCTCGCCTGGTTATTTCCATTATTCCCCGGTTTATTACACTAAATTGGCTCGTACTAAATGTTGCCCGCGCTGAAATGCCATCAGGAGATTGAACCGTAGCCTGGTCGTCATGTACTTACCGCTGCCGAAGCTATACAACATGTAACGTAATTAACGCACACCGTCAAACACCCCAATTAGTACATTATGTTACAATCATAATACATACACTGATTTTTTTGTTAAACATGTATAAGCATTGATTATATTTTATTAAATTAGTTATACTAATTCCGGAAGAATGTTGTGGTCATAGTACAAATCCACGAACGCATACAGTCGCACACGTAGATAAGAGAGTCTTGCTAGACCTACCTAGTAGGTACCTAGTAGGTATTCGACGAGTTAACGCCGCTCGACACAACTGTAGGTATTAGTGCCGAAAAAAGCCGACAATAGTTGATTTTTTACGTTTTTTTTGTGAGCAGGGTCAACAACACACACGGACCGGTAACAGATGTTACGTCTTAAGTGACTGGGGGTTTACTAGTAAAAGAAATATGAACATTAACCGATGTCCAAACTCTGAGCATCAATTTGTTTATTTATGTCTAGTAAACATTTGATTGCATCTTTCCATCACACTTTTCAGGCTTTGGACTGTGGACTCTGAATAATTTTGTTTATTGATTATGATACAATGCCAATACTTAGGCCGAAGGCCGAAGGTCGGAAGAGCCCACAGCTAACCTTACAATTTTATTTTGCTTTTCTTTTTGTTTTTTTGTCTCTGTGTTTTTGTTTACTAACAATAGTTGTTAAGAACAATGTTACTAACAATTGGGCTTAGTTGCCATAAATAAACAAATATTGAATTGAATTGAATTAGGCAATATTTGTTACAAAATGTTTTGCTAATGTAAATAATAATGAACGTCAGTACGACGCGTGGCTCGTGTCGTCATGTGGCGTTGTAGATACCGCTACAATGTGAATCAAGATATCTACAATAATTAAAAAAATCAAATACTTACCTTACTAATTGCCTAAACACTCATAGGACGCTGTGTTTTTAATACACTTTCAAAATGTCCACCACCTTGTTCAATACATTTTAATGACCGTTTTCTTAATTGTTATTTTAATTTAGAAAGCACTGCAGTGTCATATTTCACTATTTCAAAAGCGTTCACTGTCCTATTTTTTGGGTCCTCGACACTTGTTGTCTCACTAAAATAAACTAACGATTTAATACGTCCCCACAAAAAAAGTCAAGAGGCGTCCAAATCAGCTGATCTGGGAGGCCACTGGATAGGGCCGCCGGGACTGATCCAGCACTCTCCAAACTCATCAGCAAGGTGCTGTCGAACACTCCTAGTGAAATGAGCAGGGGCACCATCGTTTTAGTAGCTGGTAGCAACGTAGGTAGAGTTTCTCGTAAAAACAGTAAATATGAGTCTCCTGTTAACCTTTGTAAGAACACAGGCCCCAGTATGTATGTACCAATGACAGCGGCCCAGACGTTAACTGAGAAACGGTGTGGGAAGGAATCCACTCTGCTTGCGTGAGTATTTTCGTGCATCCATAAATGTGTGTTGTGTTGATTGTACATCCCCATACGTGTGATTGTACTTTCACCTGTCCAAATTATGTTCCGCTGTCAATTTTCTAATAACTAGCGGCTGAACTGCAAGCGTGGTGCGTAATCGTTTGGAGTCAACTCCTGGCATCTTCTGAGGTGGAATGGAGGTCCTTATCACCACGAAGTATTCTCCACACATGCATATGGCTACATTCAAAGCGTGGCGCTGCTTCTCGGGTACTGGCATGGGGATTTTCATCGAAATGACCAGTATTTCGTTTTGAAGACGAGTACGTGTACGCACATTTGCTCCCCTGTCGATGGCCGTGTTCGCACGGAACGTTCCGTGGTCGCGAAGCCGCTGAGTAGCAGCTAACATAGTTCTGTGGTCTACTCTTGTACGAAACCTTTGGTTGAATGTTCTGCAAGCTAGAGCCCCATTATGACCACATAATGCTAAAGTCCTCACCATTTCTGTGTACTGAACATTTGTGTATTGGAAAGACATCGCGCGCGAAAAATTATTTGCAAACACTTTCCACTAATAATGTCCGCGCGTGACTAATATTGCTTACATTGAAGTTAGCTTTCATCTTAGCCGCGCTAGCGCCCGCGCCGATGGCTATCTCGCTCTATCCCAGGTTTTTAGTTTGCAGGAGAAAGGGACGAAAACAAGCATGAAATATTTTCTATTTTGTTGGCTTATCTATTGTGTCCTTTGTCCAGAGCCTGTTAGTGTGTGCGTGCGGTTAAATCGCTAAGTTTACTTAACTGTATTTGTAAAGACTTTAAGTGCTTAAAATGTGGTTCATTTTTTTATTTTGTATTGAATGACGGAATTTGTGTTAATACAAATAAAACTGCACTTTTAAAAGTCTTATTGCCTTGAGTTACGGTTCATTTCAGTTTGTTTTGACTGTACAAACCCTTGTACAAGGGTAGTGTGACTGTGCAAGGGTAGTGTGACTGTACAAGGGTAGTGTGACTGTGCAAGGGTAGTGTGACTGTAATTTACGTAGTTTTAATTATTTTTGGGATAAAAAATTACCTATAATTATTAAAAATGATAGAAATCGATTCAGTAAACGATTCCGAACAAACTATTTTCAGGATGTGCGTTAATTATGTTACATGTTGTATATGACCCGGCCGAGCGCGCCGGGCCCCGAGCCGACCTAGTCGTGACATTCCCATAAGTCAGCTACACACATTGCGTATGACATTGCCCATAGGTAATATTTATATCGTACTCGTGTAATCTGACTACGCATCAGTGAGACGGTGAAGTTCTTGGAGTTCCTAATGTTATTAGGCAAGTTCAGTGCAATACAAAATGGTAATGCGTACAATTGTAAGTTACCCTTTATCTGTATCTGTTTGTGTCGTAAACCGGGATTTATCGAGTGCTCGGAAGCGCGCTCGCAGGATTATACAGCTCAGCGGATGAGCAGCCCCGGACCGGCTGGCGAGGCTCGTTTGTAACAGGCACGCATTACTCCGACCGACAAAGTCACGAGCTGCACCGAGACGCTCAAACATCACAAATTGAGAGGGCGCATTCTTTATCAGATGAGTGTTGGCTCGGTGACGGTTGTGCACGTCAGGCGGCGGCGCTAGAGCCCCGCTGATAAGAAATGTAATCAGAGTTGCTCAGTAATTAAAATACAGATTGCCATCTGCGCCGCCGCCGCCGCTAGCGTTTGTATTCAATAATTATATGAACAATGCAATGAATGCGTTCACGTGTTTGTGCAGGCGTACTGTGCGTCTCGTCACGTGGCGGAAACGGCGCAGCGGGCCCGGCTCCGAGCAAGAGCGCGGAGCGGGCGGTGGCGGTCACTCTAGAGATGCGTCGCGGAGCACGCAAATTCATTCAGGCTGTCCCGGAGTGCCTTCCCTCTGAGTCCTCGCCTAGCTACCTATAGGTACGGGAGGGATAGCTCACGTACCTACCTTGAACATGAATTTGTTATCCACTGATGTCGCGACATGTCTAAACATCGAGATTTATGTTTTGTATCTAAGTTTAATATTATCGTATTAAGGGCCTTACTCTCGTTTAGTACCGTAACACGGTCACTTTAAGAAGAATATTTCTCATTAACGGCTTGATTAGAAGATCTGAAAAAAATATATTGTTGGTATAAGTTCATGTACAACATTTCTGAAACAGGATTTTTTCGTATGGCTAATACTTTTCCCTTAAAAAAATTTTTAGCAAAACGCTATTTTTTCCTAATATTCCATATTACTTCTAAACGGCTTTGATGTTTGCAAATATTTTTACACTGAAAAATTGATGGTTAGAGGTACTATAGAAATGAAACAGCTTATGTAAATCAATCAACATTTGCAAAGAAAATTTCCCCACTTTGAGATTGAGCTTCAGAGGTGCTCTGCGCGGGCGCGGGCGGCAGTCGTGTGTTAGCACTGAGACGGGAGGGCTGTGTCGCTCGCTGCTCCGCTCCGGCTATCGACCGACTACGCGCGTTTGCCTGTGTTAGTGCAAATATTTACGAACGAATTGTATCAGTGTGCGTTTATTGACTAGCTCGCTGCAGATGGCCCATTTCTATTGTGCGCGTCAGAACACTTACGATAGTATACAAATAGTAAGGCTTATCTAACTAATATTAAAATGAGAAAATATTGAATTTGATCAAAATAAAAGTCCAAGATGGCGGCTGCGAAAATTTTTAAGTTTTTCATCATGGGTGTCGTTTTCATACTTTTCGAGGGTGATAAAGCCGATAGTGAGGTCAAAAAAAATCCAAAATGGCGGCTGCAAAATTTTTCAAATATTTCATCATGGGTGTCGTTTTCATACATTTCTAGGGTGATAAAACCGATAGTGAGGTCAAAAAGAAAATCCAAAATGGCGGCTGCAAAAATTTTCAAATATTTCATCATGGGTGTCGTTTTCATACATTTCGAGGGTGATAAAACCGATAGTGAGGTCAAAAAGAAAATCCAAAATGGCGGCTGCAAAATTTTTCAAATATTTCATCATGGGTGTCGTTTTCATACTTTTCGAGGGTGATAAAGCCGATAGTGAGGTCAAAATAAAAATCCAAAATGGCGGCTGCAAAAGTTTTCAAATATTTCATCATGGGTATCGTTTTCATACTTTTCGAGGGTGATAAAGCCGATAGTGAGGTCAAAATAAAAATCCAAAATTGCGGCTGCAAAAAATTTCAAATATTTCATCATGGGTGTCGTTTTCATACTTTTCGAGGGTGATAAAGCCGATAGTGAGGTCAAAATAAAAATCCAAAATGGCGGCTGCAAAAGTTTTCAAATATTTCATCATGGGTATCGTTTTCATACTTTTCGAGGGTGATAAAGCCGATAGTGAGGTCAAAATAAAAATCCAAAATTGCGGCTGCAAAAAATTTCAAATATTTCATCATGGGTGTCGTTTTCATACTTTTCGAGGGTGATAAAGCCGATAGTGAGGTCAAAATAAAAATCCAAAATAGCGGCTGCAAAAATTTTCAAATATTTCATCATGGGTGTCGGTTTTATACTTTTCGAGGGTGATAAAACCGATAGAAAGGTCAAAAAGAAAATCCAAAATGGCGGCTGCAAAAGTTTTCAAATATTTCGTCATGGGTATCGTTTTCATACTTTTCGAGGGTGATAAAGCCGATAGTGAAGTCAAAATAAAAATCCAAAATGGCGGCTGCAAAAAATTTCGAATATTTCATCATGGATGTCGTTTTCATACTTTTCGAGGGTGATAAAGCCGATAGCGAGGTCAAAATAAAAATCGAATAGTCCGGCAGCCGAGTAGGCCGTCTTGCGACTGCCTACTGCCGCGCGTATTTATATGAAGATTTTGTTTTTTGTTAGGTTTGATAATTTAGTGAGTTTCATAGTTGGGCACACACACTAAAATGTAGCTAACAGGCCTATGGTGATTTATCGAGGTAGGCACTGCTTATATGCCTTTATGCAATGCACGCCACTGACTGATATACTCTGAGTATTCGCGCGCGGCTTTACGCACGAACGCGGAAGGTTTATCTACTGAGCGGCCGTAGGTGATTATTTCAAGGTCACTAACGAGACATGATACTGTTACTTTACTATACTATAACAGTGGTAACAGTTTTCGTAGTTCAACTGTTACTTTTGACGTACGATTAATTGTAAAAAAAACCTTTTTACATGAAAAACACTTAAAAAAACACTTCAAAGTGAAAAATGACTTTATTTCGGAAATCGATGTCTTTGGTTTTGAATTAACGTTTTTTGCTACAGACTTCCGAAATAAAGTTACTTTTCATTTTGTAGTTTTTTTTATGGAACTCGGTTATTTTTTTTTTTTGGAAAAAAAAAAATATTTAGCACATTTTAGTTGTGGCACCTACCGGTCACAAATTAGAATACCACTACCTGCTATGTAAATAACAATGACAGGAAGAAAGTTGATTATAACATCATCCGATTGGCTACGGAATCCTAAAAATGCCATTTAGGTACAGTGCTAGTTAGGTAGGTTTATTACTGATTTATAATAATTCAAATTGATGAAACAGGTTCTCATTTTTATAAAATCTCATTTTTATGTAAGTCCTCCTAAGAAGACCTACAGTCTATGCAAATAAAATGTTATTCCATTCCTAAGAAAATACTCGATATCATTTTTAAAGTTTTACCCCCGTCGGGAACTAAGTTCGTTCTCACGTATGATTTTAAACAAAATCAAAAAAATGAAAAAATTCTAATAAATAATGTCCAGTAAAAACATAAAATATACGTAACATAAGTATCAATCTATACAAAATATATCAGCCTTGCCTCCGCCATTCCCTTCTGGAATCGTAGGCAAAAATGGCGACCTGCGTGCGGCATGTCTGCGTCTCCACATATTCTTTGATTGTCGTTTTAGTGCAGCGCGCCACCGCGCGCGTTTTACGTATTCGGGGGTAGAGCGTTTAGCTCCGCCCACATGCACAAGGTCAGCGAGCCCTATATACACCTTAAACACATAACCCTTCTGAAATAAATTCATGGTGAAAACCGCGGTAAAATATATTGTGTACTTTAGAAGAACTAACTGATCAAGACAGACAGACGCGAAATGCAAATTGTTTAAAGCTTATTATAGATACCTATGCCATACAAAATGGTAAGTATATTAAATATTTGGTTCTGAAATAAGTTCCAGGACTAACATGGACAAGCGTGACAGAAATTATTACATCGTATTTATGAGAGCGGACGTAGTAAAGGGCTCGCTAGGAATCTGTCGAGGTTTCTCTTGGTCTCCCCAGTCTCACCCTCCGCCCTCCTAATGACACAAAGGACAGGCCGAGGAATGAGGATATTAAACTATTAACAGTTGAATTTTGTGTGGAAGTTTCGTTCACTCACTGCACTTAAACCATTGTGAAAATTACTGTGCCGTATACAATTATCCGAGTTGTTAGATTGAGTAGGAGACAAGTGGGTTGCCAGCGGCAACGTATTCCTTCACTGTCGCTACAATTTCCCAAAACAGTCAGTACAACAATAAAATAGATTCAAACAATAAGAAAGCTTCGAATCCTAAAATTGGCCAGTTGTGCATGGCGGGTTGCGCACTGCGCCCGCTCCGGATCCGAGAAGTGGCCAGTTGTACTTGCATGGCAGTTGCGCACTGCGCCCGCTCCGGATCCGAGAAGTGGCCAGTTGTACTTGCATGGCGGGTTGCGCACTGCGCCCGCTCCGGATCCGAGAAGTGGCCAGTTGTACTTGCAAGGCGGGTTGCGCACTCCGCCCGCTCCGGATCCGAGAAGTGGCCAGTTGTACTTGCATGGCGGGTTGCGCACTGCGCCCGCTCCGGATCCGAGAAGTGACCAGTTGTACTTGCATGGCGGGTTGCGCACTGCGCCCGCTCCGGATCCGAGAAGTGGCCAGTTGTACTTGCATGGCGGGTTGCGCACTGCGCCCGCTCCGGATCCGAGAAGTGGCCAGTTGTACTTGCATGGCGGGTTGCGCACTGCGCCCGCTCCGGATCCGAGAAGTGGCCAGTTGTACTTGCATGGCGGGTTGCGCACTGCGCCCGCTCCGGATCCGAGACGTGGCCAGTTGTACTTGCATGGCGGGTTGCGCACTGCGCCCGCTCCGGATCCGAGAAGTGGCCAGTTGTACTTGCATGGCGGGTTGCGCACTGCGCCCGCTCCGGATCCGAGAGGTGGCCAGTTGTACTTGCAAGGCGGGTTGCGCACTGCGCCCGCTCCGGATCCGAGAAGTGGCCAGATGTACTTGCATGGCGGGTGCGCTGCTGCGTCGCGCACTGCAGGCGAACTGCGTCCGTCCGCACTCCGCACTCGGTTGCGGGTCGCAAACCTAAGCCATTATCCCATGCCGTGTTACACAAATGACAAAATTAATTTAAAGGGGGTCAAATTGGGCTCAGAATTGAAATAAAGTTAATTATATAATTCATACATCTACCTGCTTTGACTCTCTGACCCATCCGGTGCGAATTATTTTGAAAACGTTAGAACGATTTTAAACTTTAAAAAATACACCATTGTTTCGATTGTATTAATATTTAGAAATATAGAATTGAGTTAATATTATTTTAAACTCTTTTCTAATTTGATATTTAGTAGAAACCATAGGTAAGTGTCTCTATACATAAGACAACACAACACATAACGCAACTATAGGTAGGTTTAAAGAATATAAATGATTAAGTATCTAATACTGCTACCTTTAAGAGCTTTCTGTTCAACCCTTAAAAATCCGCATTGTTGTTAACAAACAAACCCACATATGTACATGCGAGCTATCGTTTACTCCATAAACAATAATAAAAACTGTAACTCGACTACGGGAAAACAACAGCGAATTTCCTATTTGATTCTTTTCCGTTTCAACGCTTGATAAACGTTACGACAACGTAAATAAAAGTAATACAATGGGTCAGTCATTACCTCTTAACTGGATGTACAGCCGCGCCGTACGTCGCACAATCTCACAGTTGCTTGTTTTTTACAATTTAAACATATTATGTAGTTATGTGGAACAGGGTGTAAAGTTCACTCATCCTCCATAGAAAAGGGAGGATCCTCCGACCAGACGGGTGTTGTGTCTGGCGGGCAACTGCCCAACGGCTGATGTCGGGAAATTTGTATACATAATTATGCTAATTGCGCGGTAAACTCTGCTTGCGAGATGCAGATTTTGCGTGATGTCAGTATGACGCGTTGTTTGCATGTGGCGTTGTAGATACCGCTGCAATATTTACTTACTTAGAAAATATTCTACTAATATTATAAACGTGAAAGTTTGTATGGATGGATGGATATTTGTTACTCTTTCACACAAAAGCAACTGAACGGATTTGGATGAAATTTGACACACAGATAGTTTATAACCAGCAATAACACATAGGATACTTTTCATCCCGATATTCCCACGGGATCGAAACTTTTGCGGGTGAAACCGCGGGGCGCAGCTAGTCATACATATGTGTAATGTGCATGTTAAGACCTTTCTTTTGATACCAAACATGTCATGATTATCTCAATGTAATTTCTTTCGGGCTCAGAAATTTACATGTAAAGTCCACCATATTCAATTTAGGGAGAATTTATATAGCCTATGTCACCCGGACCATTATTACGAATCTGTTGAAATCTCACTGATTAAAATCGGTTAAGTAGTTTAGGCAGTACGGTGGAACACACGTAACTACAAACCTACAATACATAGACTGCTAAAATCATAACCATTCCTTTTGGCTTTGCCTAGTCGGGTAAAAACACTTCTCTATTTTTCTCCATGTTCTTCACGATGAGCATGTGATGTGGCGGAATGAGGAGCAAATCGGCAAGAAAGTCATGAGGTGGACATGAGAACAAATGTGCAGAGCAATAAGAGTAGGGAAGACCAAAGAAGCGATGGATGAAGGTGATCCACGAAAACTCGGCGCCGAAGGAAGATTAAGTGCATCACTAAACGCCGAGCCAGTGGGGGAGGCATAGTGGCGGGAACCTACGAGCAACAACAACAAATCATGTTATTGTTCGCGCTGCACGTACTGCACGTACTGGTCGCACGTGTTTGTTGTAGAGTACCGGTTGACACGAGAACAACAAACACGCTGTGCGCCGCCGCCGCGCGCCGCCGCGCCGCCGCGCCGGGTGCAGCGGTGGAGGAGCCTCGCACGTCGCACGGCGCACGCCTGTACCTGTATCTAATATAACAGATTTAGGGACAGCCCGTTTAGTATACCTACTTTAGTTATTTTCATAGTGTGATGTCGTACGGTATTCTGTTGTGGGGTTATGCCGCCGACGACATTAGGACAATTTTGGTTGTACAAAAAAGGGCAATTCGTTCAATTTAAAAATGAAGACCCAGATACTCGCACTGAGACAAAGGACATGGCTAAATGACTGCCCCACGCATGAATAGTAACCTCACATTAACTTGTAATATTTAAATATTCATTCATGAATTATCAAGCGTTTAATAATTTCCTAGAACTTTCACGAACTGTTAAACATAAAAAAAATATCTTAGTTGCTTTTTTTGATTGACATGACAAGTTCAAGGGCAATACAATAATACAGGGTAATACAGTACTGCGAACTAGGGAGGGGTCATATCGCTTTTCCAGAATGTCAAATCGAAACTGTACTTATATCGATTTTTCATAACAGGTATCAAAACGATTTATTTTCTGAAACTAAAAAGTGGCAATCAGAGTTTTTGGCGGGAATCGATGGCGTTCAGTTCGGTGTCCTGTTTAGTTGCTGGTTATTGTGTTTTCACATGGGTTTGATTCGGAAAATGGGGTTGTTTTTAAAGTGACAGTCGACTCTATTCAATTCCACTCTTTTCGTATCAAAATCAAATAAAAATAACTGAAAGCTTCGGAATGTGCTTCTACGTTTAATGTTACTACCTATTTTGTGTCGAAAAATATTAACTGAATAGAGGTCGACAAAAACTAATTCTATTTTTATTATCATTCAACCCTATCGATTATTTTATTGATTCTGTTACACTTCACGTTCAATCCCATCTCTATGAAAAAAACAAACGTCAGATGTTAGACATCGTTTGAACGCTCTGCCGTTTGCTTGTTCGTTGTGCTTTTTCATTTGGGATTTTCATTGATACATTTCATTCACATACATCTAAACGCCTCGGTAAAAGTTCATACCAATATCATTTATTTGCAGTTTTTGTATGCCTATTGACGTAGGAGTTACACAATTTCATTTTCAGGATTATAAAGATATTTAAAAGTTCCTGAAACTTTTTTTATATGACATACTTACTAATATTCAGCTATTCAGCATTACATATTGCTAGGTACCATGTCTATACATTGCTAAAAAGTCGTCCATACTTCTATTTAGCCATCTCCTTTAAAGAGATTAATATAATGACTCAAAAGATTTTCATATACAACATGGCGCTACAATGGTAACATTAATTTAACACATATATACGTTTTCACATTTTCGTTTCAATAAGAAATTATATTTCCATTAAACGTTATTATTTACGGATTTATTTAAAATTTTAGAAAATAGCATCTTAGAGCAACCTGTACATAAAGAACTGTCGCGCAGCGGTCTATTGTTTTATTTATTTATTTTTGTGTAATTAGGATAGTAATTAGAATATTTTACTGTGATAAAGACGGTTTGCTTTGTTTTCTAATCTAGTAGGTACGTTTACATCTCTTACGATACGGACGCTTTTATTTGTGTTATTAGTGCTTGTGTAAACTTGTGATCGTGAAGGCAAATATCAAAGACGATGAGTACGCGGAGAACGTGGATTCGGTGGAACAATTACGCCATCGAATAATAAATGCGTTTGAGAAATTGAGGCAAATGGCTATAAGTGACAACTTATTTTCAAATGTGCGGGAAAAGATGAAACGCCGTTTAGCTCTTTGTATCCGGCAACACGGTGGTCTTATTGAAATTAAGAAAATTTTTACGCTATTTATTTTTGAAAATTTCAGTTTTCTTTTTTAGTAAAATTGTTTATTTAATTATTTTAACAGACTGATGACAACTTGCAATAATCGCTGTATTGTTAAATGTGAACCAAATCGCCATTCTGTGAACCTAAGCGCCCTTAATCATCATCACCGTTTCAAAGACGTCCACTTCTGGACATAGGCCTCCCCCAAGCACATATGCGCCGGACCGCGCTTTGCAATAACGCGGCAGCGCACATTACTGAGCCGCGACGCCGACGGGCCGCACCGCAACGCAATCATTGTATTAGACAGATTCAAATTTAGAATATGAATTTGAACTGTTTCCATTCCAGTGAAATGCTAGCGCACATTTGGGCGGCCGGCCACATGTGCGCGAGCCTTCACAGTACTTGTCTATGGCGACGGTGACAAGTGATTGAACGAGCGTGGAACAACTGCAACCAGTGTTTCCAGATGGTTGTATGTTTTATACAAAACGTATCCGAGAATAAAAAAAAAAACAATAATCTGGGTTGAATTCATCTTTTATTTATTTCTTGGGTCTCCATGAGAGACATGCTAGTATACAAGAATCGGAACAATATTGGTGTGCGCTTTCAATCATAGGAGACCACATCGGTCGCTTACAATCTAGGTACGGTCACCGAAGGAGATATTTAAGTAACCAGGGCCGTCGGATATAGTTGAAGTTTTGTAAGAAACCCATGGATGTTTTCTAATAAAATTAAATTTAATTAATAGAAAACAAACAGTTCATTTAACAAATTAAATTTTATTAGAAAAAATCCATCGGTTTCGTACTAAACTTCATATATATCCGACGACCCAGGTTACTTATCTCCTTTGGCGACTGTACAATAAGATTGACAAGTACAATTAATTAAAATAAATCAACAGTTTCACAGGCAGACAACTACGATCACACGAAGAAAAACAAAATGAAATGCAAAATAGGAGGAGCATGAAATAATACAAAATGATACTAGTTAACATAACGAACACGAAGGAACAGGAACCAACCAAACAAATGTAAGCTTCAGTACTCTAAGCGGCGTGCGCTCGTCGAGTCGTCGTTAGTTGAGAGCTGCACGGTTACTGCCGAATGCGTGCACTGACTGGACAGCTCCACTCAAACCTGTGTGCTTCTTTCCTCAAAACGCCATTTCAGGCCCCAATCTGCATGGTCCTCACATGATCGGACCAAAATTACTTATGTCTGGACCATAGATACTCGTTTAGGGTTTTTTACATTTCTATGGTCTCGACTTTAAAAGAGACTGTGTTCTCTAAGTTTGTGAGCTGATGATTGACTGTTTGTACAAGTCTACTTACAGAAATAAAATCATTTAATACTAACAAACTACCTACAAAGTGAGCGGAACTAGAGCCACTCGTGTGGTAGGTACCTTGTTGATTTTAACTAACAAACTAACCTAACCCAACTCAAGGAACATCGCGTCGTGTCCGTATACTTTAAAGGTCAGGCCAAATACAAATATAACAACATGTATGTAAGTATGCGGCACAGCGGCGCCACGGCCAGGCTGATCGAATGCGAGCACGGAGCCGCGTGCGCCGCTCGCGAGTGTGTCGCGCCGGAAGACCTCCGACACTCGCGAGTACACACTATCATTGTTCACTTGATATTAATTCGACGAGTTTCAACTGGTCACACGCTGCCTGCTTGCGCGGAAGTGGGACATTTAATACTTAGAGTCAGTACATCGTAGCCCCACTTAATGAGTCGGAGCGCGCCAGGCGGAGTCACGCGTCCTACGGATATGGGCTTACACGGTCATTAACGGGCATCTGCACATTTAATGAGATCATTGTAATAGTAGTCGGCGCGGCGTGCGCAGTTCAGCACCAAAATTAAACAAGCCGCAGAAGGTCACCGGTGGAAGGTGTTCGAAACAATGCGCTATAAAGCCGGTCGTGTAATCTTTACGACAAATGTGGCGGACAGAGCAGCGCACGCGCATTCCTGGCGAGGCGCGGGCGCGCGGGCGGCATGACACGAGCCAAACACGCACCATTGAGAGTCTTCGCGACACCAGTTGCTGCGCCTGCTGGCGGCGCGCGGCGTCGTCGGCGCGCGGCGGTGCGGACGAGCCGCTGAGCGCGCGGCCGTACCTGTTCATTGTACTGTAGCCAACATCTCCACATCGCCGAGGACGTCGCCGGTGCAACTCGCGACACCTCTCAATGGAGCCCACATCGATCGGATCATGTTGGTTCAAACTTCAAAGTCATTCCGTAGCGAGCACATACTCAGGTTCGCACACAATAGTTGCGTCATTTATTATTGATAGATTATCTTGTAAACAAGTTGCAATTAATATGTAGCGGTATCTACAACGCCACATGCGAACTACGCGTCATACTGACGTCACGCAAATCCTGCATCTCGCAAGCAGAGTTTACCGCGCAATTAGCATACATACAAACTTCCCAACCTCAATCGTTGGGCAATTGCCCAAAGTCAAAGTCAAAGTCAAATCATTTATTTCAAATAGGCACATAAAAGGCACTTTTGAACGTCAAAAATAAAATTAGAATAAAATTGATTCTAGTCGCCCCTTCCAAAAGGTAGTTTTCGTATGGAGAAGAATGGGCAAGAAACTCCACCGTTACTCTTTTAAAATGTTTTACAATATATTGCATACATTATTTATATAATTATATGTGAAGACGATGCACCCAAAAATAAACTTACTATACCACAATAGGTAAAAGAATTAAAATGGATAAATGTAACCATGACATATAGATCAACTATGTGATAGATACATGGTGCTCACATATTCACAAACATTCCAAACGTAGACGATTTTCATAAATAAATAAGGAGTAATAAGTCCGGGTGTGACCCCAAGTAATTACAGAATGTAAATCAATGTCAAAAAAAAAAAAAAAAATGAATAAATTATACAATTACATTAGCAACCAGTTTGATTTTGTCTAGACTCTAGAGATTGTCCTATGGAGCAAGACCAGCATGTTTCCAAGCATTCTTATCTTGGATATAATCCTCTAATTTGTAATATCCTTGCTTACAAAGTGTAATTTTAATATAAGTTTTAAATTTTCTTTCATTTAATTGCAATATTTCACAAGGTATTTTGTTGTAACATTTAACACAGTACCCCATAAAAGATGTATGAACTTTAGATAATCTGAAAAAAAGGTTGATCTAATTTATCTTTATTTCTAGTATTAAAATTATGTCTATCACTTATTTTATTAAAAAGATGTTGATTTTTTCTTACATACATAATATTTTCATAAATGAATTGGCAAGGTACCGTCATAATATTAATCCTTTTAAATAGTTCCCTAAGAGATTCGCGGCGACGTAGATTGTAAATGGCTCTGACAGCTCTCTTTTGCAAAATAAAAATGGATTCAATGTCAGCAGCCCGACCCCACAGTAAAATGCCATATGACATAATACTGTGGAAGTAACTAAAATAGACCAAGCGCGCGGTTTCTTCGTCTGTTAATTGTCTTATCTTTCTAACAGCATATGCGGCCGAGCTTAGCCGCCCCGCAATAGATGTTATATGAGGTCCCCATTGTAATTTCTCGTCTAGCGTGATTCCTAGGAAAACTGTCTGATTAACAAATTCTAATTTTTGGCCATTCAATACGATGTCACATTCGCTACTTCTAACATTAGGTAATTTAAATCTAATGCATTTTGTTTTTTTTTTCATTAAGTACTAAATTATTAACCGTAAACCAATCTTGGACCTGAAGAATAGAGTTATTCACGTCGTCAAGATTTTGTGACCGTCGGTCTATTTTAAAGATCAATGATGTGTCATCTGCAAATAACACCATCTTCGGTTGATTTTGAAGTAATTGGGGTAAATCATTAATATAAACTAAAAAGAGGAATGGACCCAATATCGAACCTTGAGGAACGCCCATTGTCATTTCAGAACCCAATGAGTTTACGCCATTTACTTGGATTTTAACCTTTCTATCTTTCAGGTATGATCTTAACAAGTCAAGTGCTGTTTTCCTAATCCCATAGTGCTCGAGTTTCATCAGAAGTGTTTCATGGTTTATCGCAATCGAACGCCTTAGAGAGATCGCAAAAGATTCCAATAGCATCTTGTGCTTCTTCCCAGGCGTTAAAAATGTTCTTCATTAGGGTAACACCGGCGTCAGTGGTACAACGCCCTTTGGTGAAGCCGTACTGGTGTTCATGAAAGAAAGCCCGCCAGACACAACACCCGTCTGGTCGGACGATCCTCCTTTTTCTATAGAGTATGAGTGAACTTTACACCCTGTTCCTCATACATATAACTATGGCGGCACCGACCGACTCCTCTTCAGAGCACAGCCGAAACCTCGAGTGCGATGCAATTCGGGAAACGTGTCACACACATTATCAATGATGAATAACAAATTAATGTACAAGTACACATCGTAGCAGTGCCGTTCTGTAAGTTCTGCCTACCCCTTGCGAGTAGTTAAAAGGCGTGAGTTTATGTGTGTGTGTCTGTCACTCATGTGTAAGAAGTAAGAACTCTGTTGACGGACGCACGCTTTCGTAATGACGTAGCGATACAATCCGCGCGCCTACGACTATTTATATAAACATTGTAGCTGAGCGGCACACTTCTTCTAAATGTGTACGTTCTCATGTTGGAGGACGATCGAGTCTCTTACGTGAAGGATTCTGTCGTAAACTGTGATTGTCGAGTGGGTGCGCTTATTTTTCACGAGCTTACACCCGTCCAACTGTTGCCGGATTTATTGCGGATATATGCTCGGCAATAAGCCGAGCGCTTGACTCAATATTCTGCGACTGCCGGGTCCGCGGAGGTCTCTCCCCTTCGGTCGGGTGAGAGCGGTTTGATTCGCGTGACCGTCTGCCGAGGGCGGCTGTTCGGCTTCGCCCTCGCTCTTTGTGGGCTCATTTCGACGCAGACGTCGCGTTTACGACAATGGAATGTCCTCACGGTGGACAGTGTAATGTGCGAGCAAAACGAGCTCTGTCAATGCGGTCACACGAATAAGTGTCGCAGAGAGTCGGACCGAGACTACGTACTGCGACACAGCGGCCGCGGAATGTCTCACGACTGCGCGCGAGCGTGGAGCCGCGGATCAACGGTCGCAGCTAGCAGGCAACACCTTCTAAACTTTTGTCATTGTGGCATAATATTAACTATGTTTTATCATCAGACCTAGCGTCTTTGATATGAAGCGAGGAAATGGCGCAAAATCATACAAAGTAGTCCTAACAGTCATCGTTATCATGAGTGAGGCGAGTCCCGATAGCCGCACTGTCGACTGTCGCGATATATTTGGCAAACGAACACGAATACAAATAACGCTGGTTGAGGGCCAAGCGGCCGTAAAATATAACAAGCGGCATAACGCGCGCGCCGCGAGCGTGACGTCGCCACGCCGTGCCGTGCGCGTCGCGTCCGCTGCCTCGGTGCGAGTACCTAGTGTATCTACAGGCTACGGGCGACTCGATCATGAATGAGCCCACACTACGCCGACTATGTTCGGCTCCGCGTCACTACTACGACATTGTACATACTGAGGAAAACACCGCTCACTTTTATTTGAGGAAATACCTACAATCGATTGTAAACGATTCTACTTAGGTACATGTGATTACGATAATCGATATTCAAAGATAGCATCGATGATCGGTAGGTACAAGAACCATCAGTGCGATGCGGTAGTGTGCTCAGGAGAGAGTTGTACGCGGCGAGAAGGCGGGTCGGCAGCCATGGGCTGTGTGTAGTGGTGCACGCCAGCGTGGCGGTGCCGTGGATTACATCCCGCCCGCCCTCTGCACCAGCGGCGGACCACGCAGTGCGCCAGGCAGCATCAAGGGCTCCGCGCATTTCTCGATGTTATCGATGGAGCACTCGCGGGATACATTCTATCAGATTATAATAAACAATTTTTATTTAACCCTTTCAATTATTTTTAGGGCTCCAGCGTAGCCTATCCAATTTGTAGCAGCGGCAGGTACGTACTTACTAGCAAGTAATGTCAATTAATTATGAAAATTATCGTGTAGTTAGCCATTTCAGCCGAAAACGTATGATACATGGCGGGTCATTAATATTACTTAAAAATTCTATTAAATCTAAAGAACGTAAAGACACCATCGGGCTGTCTGTTGAACACATCATTGAATTGTCCTGTGTTGAGCTCGATAAGCATGTTATAGTATGCGTATACAGACCTCCTAGTTACCAGAATCTATCGGTGTTTGATTCTGTAATGGAAGATGTTTTAAAGAAGCTTAGTACTAGTAGTAAGTCAATAATCGTATGTGGCGATTTTAATATTAATTTATTGGAACATAACTCGAATACTGTCAGATTATTGAGTCTTTTTGGGTCATTTGATTTGTCCAATGTGTTTATGGAACCAACCCGAGTGACAGCTTCTTCTGCCACTTGTATAGATAACATTTTTTGTAATTGCGATTACATACACAAAAGAATTGTAGATAAGTTGCCATCTGATCACAGTGGACAAATAATAAATTTAGCTCCTATATGCCTTTACAAAAAATTGAAATAAGGTTTAGGCCAATTACATGTAAAAATTTAGAGAAATTAAATAATTCTTTGGCCAGTAAATTATGTGATCAGAGTTTTAATAATATAGATGACCCCAATGAGTTCTACGCCGAGTTCTTTTCACTATTAAACTCGCAATTTTATGACACTTTTCCACTGAAAACTAAAAGTATTTACACAAAGTTTTTATTCAGTGACTGGGCTACTCCAGGTATTCGTAAAAGCAGGGAAAAACTTTTTGAACTGTATGGCTTAAAGCAACATATGAAAAATACAAACTTTCATCAGTATGTTGCAAAATATTCAAAAACTTTTAAAAGGGTGTGCCAAAGAGCTAAAGCTCTTTATATAAGCAATAAAATAAAATCAGCTGATGATAAAATAAAAACTACCTGGCAAATAATAAATAATGAAACAGGTAGGAAAAAACAGCGAAATAATGAACTTAATTTAGAGACTGCACATGGCCCCATCAATTCAGATGTAGAAATAACTCAGGAATTTGAAAACTTCTTTGCTAATATTCCCCTTAAAACTACTGAAGCTTTAAATTCTTCCCCCACGCTTTCTGCTGCCTTACTTAAAAGGAATGTAAAGGCATGCCCTTCGGAGCTTAGGTTTCAGCATACAAACCCCCAGGCTGTTATAAGAGCTTTTAAAGATCTTAAAATTAAATCAACAGAAGATCTCTGGGGTATGTCTGTAAAAGTATGTAGATCTCTCATCGAAACCATTGCGCCCTATTTAGCTTTTATATTTAACACCAGTGTTGACCAAGGAGTCTTTCCGGATCTTATGAAACATAGTAAAGTAGTACCATTGTTCAAATCCGGTGATAGTAAAGATCCCAACAATTATAGACCTGTGTCAATTCTGCCAGTTCTCAGTAAGGTGTTTGAAAAGTTGATGCTCAATCAAATGTTACATCACTTTAATAAAAATTACATCTTTCATGAACACCAGTACGGCTTCACCAAAGGGCGTTGTACCACTGACGCCGGGGTTACCCTAATGAAGAACATTTTTAACGCCTGGGAAGAAGCACAAGATGCTATTGGAATCTTTTGCGATCTCTCTAAGGCGTTCGATTGCGTAAACCATGAAACACTTCTGATGAAACTCGAGCACTATGGGATTAGGAAAACAGCACTTGACTTGTTAAGATCATACCTGAAAGATAGAAAGGTTAAAGTCCAAGTAAATGGCGTAAACTCATTGGGTTCTGAAATGACAATGGGCGTTCCTCAAGGTTCGATATTGGGTCCATTCCTCTTTTTAGTTTATATTAATGATTTACCCCAATTACTTCAAAATCAACCGAAGATGGTGTTATTTGCAGATGACACATCATTGATCTTTAAAATAGACCGACGGTCACAAAATCTTGACGACGTGAATAACTCTATTCTTCAGGTCCAAGATTGGTTTACGGTAAATAATTTAATACTTAATGAAAAAAAAACAAAATGCATTAGATTTAAATTACCTAATTTGTTAATCAGACAGTTTTCCTAGGAATCACGCTAGACGAGAAATTACAATGGGGACCTCATATAACATCTATTGCGGGGCGGCTAAGCTCGGCCGCATATGCTGTTAGAAAGATAAGACAATTAACAGACGAAGAAACCGCGCGCTTGGTCTATTTTAGTTACTTCCACAGTATTATGTCATATGGCATTTTACTGTGGGGTCGGGCTGCTGATATTGAATCCATTTTTATTTTGCAAAAAGAGCTGTCAGAGCCATTTACAATCTACGTCGCCGCGAATCTCTTAGGGAACTATTTAAAAGGGTTAATATTATGACGGTACCTTGCCAATTCATTTATGAAAATATTATGTATGTAAGAAAAAATCAACATCTTTTTAATAAAATAAGTGATAGACATAATTTTAATACTAGAAATAAAGATAAATTAGATCAACCTTTTTTCAGATTATATAAAGTACATACATCTTTTATGGGGTACTGTGTTAAATGTTACAACAAAATACCTTGTGAAATATGGCAATTAAATGAAAGAAAATTTAAAACTTATATTAAAATTACACTTTGTAAGCAAGAATATTACAAATTAGAGGATTATATCCAAGATAAGAATGCTTGGAAACATGCTGGTCTTGCTCCATAGGACAATCTCTAGAGTCTAGACAAAATCAAACTGGTTGCTAATGTAATTGTATAATCTTTTTTTTTTTTTCTCTTTGACATTGATTTACATTCTGTAATTACTTGGGGTCACACACGGACTTATTACTCCTTATTTATTTATGAAAATCGTCTACGTTTGGAATGTTTGTGAATATGTGAGCACCATGTATCTATCACAAAGTTGATCTATATGTCATGGTTACATTTATCCATTTTAATTCTTTTACCTATTGTGGTTTAGTAATTTTATTTTTGGGTGCATCTGTGTGGGTGCGTCTTCACATATAATTATATAAATAATGTATGCAATATATTGTAAAACATTTTAAAAGAGTAACGGTGGAGTTTCTTGCCCATTCTTCTCCATACGAAAACTACCTTTTGGAAGGGGCGACTAGAATCAATTTTATTTTAATTTTATTTTTGACGTTGAAAAGTGCCTTTTATGTGCCTATTTGAAATAAATGATTTGACTTTGACTTTGACTAGCGTATTTTCTTGTCAGATTCCATGAATATGTTTATTTTATACAAATCGAATAATCTTTGCAAATTTCAGTTCCGACTAAGATCTCTGAGTTGGTTTAGTTTGTTCGTGTTCACACAGTTCGTCAGTAAATGGTCTAAGGTTAGTAAATGCAAAAAAAAAAACATCTTATAGAAGACTCTTGTACACTTAGTTCACTTGTTTTATTGCACATAAACGGTTTTCTCCCGATTTGTCCTAACGAGCTGTGGGTTTGTATTTCACACTCTTTACCTAAAAATCGGTTTTGGACGATAATACGATTCACAAGAAGTAGGAGTGCAGGGGCGGGTTCGTGGGACATATGTATCCGAGTGCGCCGCAGTGTCAGCAGCAGGCTGGCTGCTCAGTGCGCACGGCGCCGCGAATGACGAACCTTGCCACATCGGGACGATCGAGGACGCTGCGCATTGTCCCCTTGTGCTAACAGATTGACGCCGTAATACCATGGTAATGTATTCTCGGACTCGGACCGGTTTCTTTTGACTTGTATGTTAGGAATAACATTTCTGAAAGGGTCTTTAGAATCCTCGAGCACTTTATACAAGTGACATTGAAGAGGTGTGTCGCAGCCTCAAAGCGCACAGGCGCCGCCCGCGCCAGCGGCCTTCGAACACTTTGCGCGGAGTATAAGATTGCAAGCAACTGACGCTCTTCTCTGCGCGACACTCACGCCGTGCCATTCAATTCATTAGAAACTTTACAAATCAATTTATTGACAGACTATCTAATGCCCTCTCTGGAGTGGGCGGAGGGTGTATCAGGCTCTTACTGAATAAAACCACACAATTTCCCTTCATACAAATGAATGTTAGTTGGTGAGTGAGTGAGAGCAGTGACCCGCACCCCCGCGGCCCCGGCTGGTTCGCGCGGCGTGCGCGGGGCAGCTCCATGTAGCGTTTGCTCATAATGCCATACAATTTATATCGTACCACACCAAGCTACATCATCTGTGCCATTCATCACAACGCGACAACGGAAACGATTTCACATTCGGTATCCAATTGTCCTTGCTTCACCTCAGCCGCAGTGCTAATTGGAGTAATAATTTGAACGAATTTCCTCGCTGTTGTCCATTGTGTGGCTCGTGGCTAAGTAATAACAGCCGCACGGGGCAATCAAGATTGAACGAATGGGTGGTCATCCATTTCTTACCGGACCCCTCCGTACCTCGGAAGGCACGGTTGGCCCCGTGTGCAAGTAAGGTAGGCAGTCGCTTCATGTAAGATACTTGTATTCCGCTGTATCGTTGTATTGTAAGTAACGGAGCCGGGAATAAATTACTTTACGAAGCCTATAACATAGGGTCAGCTCGTTTCAGCAAAGTGTGAGCACACATGATACAGCCGCCTGTCCGCCGGGCCGCGGACCGCGGGGCCGGGGGCAGGCGCCACCGCCGCCTCGCAAAGCGGCGCGGCGCACCAGCGGCTCGGCGCTAGGACTCGGCACATTCCGGGACCACTTATTATATTTAGCGCAGCGCAGAGCCGCGCGTTGTGTCGCCGCTATAATTACGCGCTACCGCGACATGGGCGCAGCTGTTCATTTGAAAAGAAACGCAATGACCTTATTCATCATGACGACCAAGCGAGTGGTCCAGGCAGTCGGTCGTGTTAACGCTGGCAAACTACACGATCAAGTCGTTGGACTTGCAGCAACCAGCACTCGATTGTCGTCTTATCAGTCCGTATCGCCAGCAAACATGCATCCCGGCGCAGTGTGTGCCGCGCAGGCACTCTGGCCGGCTACCAGCTACAACACTTTATTAAAGGCAGGCTGGCCAGCTACAACACTTTACTAAAGGCAGGCTGACCGGCTAAACTTTACTAATTATGCATGTGTTATTTACTAGCACTTTGCCCGTGACTTCTGTCGCGTGTATTTCGTACTTTACTCTAAAAATTTCGAACCATGTATGTTTACGATCTTTATCATTTATTTAAGTAAATACAAAAGTATGCTGATCAATTTTTAAGTTTCAAGATCAAAGGAATAAGATTTTTCAAATAAAATGTGTCATCTCTTTTCACCACGAATTCAGCACGACGGGCTTGTTTTTAAAAAAGCGTTTGGTACATTTCCATTGTATGACTTTAAGATTTCAATTATACCCATTTTCGCGCTAAGCAGCGCTAAGGGGAGGTACGTAAACTAGCTCCTGGTACATACTACGCTACTACTACTTACGCGACACACTACTAATTGGTTACCAACTCCGCGTTCCGCTGCTATCCTAGTTCTCTTCAATAACATTTAAATAACCAAAATGCCTATGAATCGCACGCCACCGAAGCAACAAATGGTAACGGAAACGGATTCTGAAAGCGTCGATGGTACTGTTTCTGACCTGCAAGCTACCGAAAACCGGACCAACATTAATACGAGGCGATTGAAGAGAAAGCGTGAAAATGAATTAAGTTCTTTCATGGAAGAAGTCCGCGATATGTTCTCAAAATTTGCTTCGGAACAAAGAACGCGACTAGACATTTTAGAGTCGTCTTTGACAGAAATTAAAACGCAAAATGACACGATGAACTTATCTATGTCGACTCTATCTGCTAAATATGATGAGTTGCAATTAGAATTAGAAAGTTTTAGACAGGAACGAAAGGAGCACATATCCTACATAAAGTTACTGGAAAATAAGTTGGAAAATCTCGAAAAACAGTCGTGCATAAACAAACTAGAGATCAGAAATATTCCTAAATTTCAAAATGAGACCAAAAAGTTACTGTCCAACACCGCTAAAAAAATTGGCACCACATTAAACTTGCAATTGCAAACAGCAGATATTAGAGATGTTTATCGTCCGTTTCCTAAACCTGGCGTCACTAAGCCCAAAGTCGTCGAATTTACCTCAGTTCTCACCAAGGAAAACTTAATTAGTAATCTCAAAAAACTCACACAGCAGGAGAAAACCGATAAATTAAATACCAGTTTATTTGGCCAAGAAACCAGTGAAACCGCACATAAACTTACATTTCACAATTCGGAATGCCTTACCCCTAAGGGAAGGCGACGGTTCTTCCTCGCGAGAGATTTTGCTAGTTCGAATGACTACTGCTGGACATCTGTTCGCAAAATTTATTTACGGAAAAAGGAAGGGAAAGGGAATCTGCGCTTTTTAAACGTCAAAATTACATAAGAGCGGCCCCCGAGCACCGCCTCTCATCACTTATTAGTGTTTTAACTGGGAACAAGAAGTGGCGCAAGTAACTCCCGAGCAACACTTCTGTCTGTTCACGAGACGAGGCTGGTTCTAGGGCTTCGGGTTCGCCGACTAACCTGCGCGGCTGTGTATCGCCTGTGTGCTCGTGATGCCGACGGGCGCGCCGGGCCTCGAACTTCTTTGTTGTGGTCTGAAGTTTTATAGACGTCGGTTTTAAAAGACATTCTAGTTTGTGCAATACGCGATGTATCATAGATGTATCAGTTACAGTTGATGATAGTGTCGTCATATTCATAAATCGTGGCACAATTTAAAGCCACAAATATTGTTGTAGGGAGTGCTTAGCGTGACTGATGAGCTCGATCAATTATGATCCGGTTCGGTACGAGCCGCAGCGCTCCGCCCGGCGCCGGTCACAAACTGTCTCCCGGCTGTTGCTGGAGCCTACAGTACGGCGGTTCTGGAAGTACCAGCAAGTATGTATGAACGAGCGCGTCGTAGTACACATGACGAAGGACAGCGCCTGCGACAGCGGACACGCGCCGCTCTCTCACAGCACGATGAGCGCACATCTGCATCAACTCAAACAAAACACTAACTTATATCTATCACGACGGCTCTCCATGCAACTGCAACTGCAACGACCTTGCTTTAGTTAAAAATACTAAATATTTAGGTGATAATACCGACGAGAGGCCTCGGTGAGACCGTGCGGATAAACTGCGCAAACGGAAAATGGTTTGGTTTATTTAAGAACTTAGACATTCGGCCGACTTTGAATCAGTTGCACTTGTATTTCGTTCCCAGTGTGAGTCGACTATAATTACTTACTGCATCCCAGTTCGCCCCTCGCCCCTCCCCCGCACAGGACAGCAGTAAGTAATAATCGGGACGGGACTTTCAGAACCGTGACGCTGAGGGTGGAACGAGTTTAGCGAGCTCAAACTTCTAGCTTTCCGAAAAAGGGATTACCTCACGGCACAGTGCGTGGTACTCCGAAGTCACACTGTCGCACTGTGGAGAGGACTTCCACGATGCCACTATATAGAAATTTATCTAATCGGCGGATTAGCTTTCCCATCCGTGAATCTGTTCCGCATCGCAAGTGCCGAATACTTGCGCGACGACACTATTATGCCCAAAGATCAGCGTTCAGGCATGGCTTCTGTTCCTCAACTACGAGAAACAGGGCAAATTCTTTTATCCATTTCGTAACAGCATTTCTTCGGTATGAGAGGCTCTCAACTTTACTTTACTTTCCCTCGCGATCGCTACAAACCTTTCCTGGACATTCAATTCATACACACACACACACACCACATGCACACACCCTCTCACAACACGCATACACACCACCACCATTACAGGCCTTTTGTAACCATTTGTTTTTGTTATTACCGACTATAGTATTTTAGAAGTTTTTGCGACTCCTTTGTTTATCTTATTTAGTAGTACTTCCTCCAGGGAGAGGGCGCTGGCCCTCATGGTACAGGTGCGTCACCTAGCACAAGAGTCAGGGGTGTGTATAACTCCAGCTTCCTCATTTGTGATAGAATAATTCTACCTATGCCAATATTTAAGGCATAATAGCTGCAATCAAAGTTCCCAGTCTTAATTTAGCTGCCACAAAAACTTCGTTAATATGAGTCGTTTAGTGTGTGTTAGCTGGAGTGACGTCACCCCAGCTTCCTCATTCAATACAGACAAACCAGTGAGGTTAGGGTTTTGGACTATAGTCAGAAAAATAAGGCATAATAGCTGCACAAGGAAGGAAAAAACTGAACAATAATACTTAAAAACTGTTAAAACTACGATCAAAAAACCGGTCAAGTGCGTGTTGGGCCACGCGCAGTGTAGGGTTCCGTAGTTTTTATAACAGCCAAGTGCGGGTCGTATTCGCTGACTGATAGTTTCGTACCATGCTCTAACTATAAGCCAAACATGACTACCTACCTAATTTGACCTCCTAATCCTCACCTGATCCGACAATTTTGCACGGAAAGTTTTAATTTTTTTTTTTTGAGATTTGTATAAGACTTGTCATAGCCGGTGTAGAAACAGTTTTTTTCTGTTTTTTTTTTTTATAAAACTTATTTAGGAATGAAACAATAGCGCGATACAGTTGACGCTTAGCGCCATCTATCGACATTTCTATGGAGTTGTTCGAAATTTTCGAGTCTATTACAATTGGTCGACTATTACTCGTAAACTTGTAAAGCCCACTTAAGTGTGATAGTTTTCCTTTAAACTTCGTTATATATAGGTACTACTGCCGTGACATTTGAATGTCTAACTACAACCGTTTAGTTGGTAGAGGGGGGACACTTGACTCAAACGAATATTGGTACTTTATAGCTTGATAAGTCACGAACGGATTACTTAATCAAAAAACGGTCTTCCCAAACCCCTAATATTTTTAAAAGACCTATCAAACGATATCCCACAACACGGGAAGGACGAAAAAAAAAATATCATCTCCACTTTAGATGTAGGGGAGGTAGATACCATAAATAATTGTTTTTTTTTCAAAATTTTATTTTGTCATTTTTTTGGCGTCATTAACGTGTATATTCATGCCAAATTACAACTTTCTAGTACCAATAGTTTTAGAGCTAAACCGCGGACAGACAGACAGACAGACAGACGACATGGCGAAACTATAAGGGTTCCTTGTTGACTACGGAACCCTAAAAACGTATGTGTAAGCTGGAGTGACGCTGCAGCCAGCTGCTCATTCATAGATATGTAGCGCACGGAACGGCAACGCCGCTCCTTACCTCCTCCGAAGCAATAATTTGATGTTTTTGGCGTGAAAACTGTTTTTTGTTTATTACGTGGAAACTACAAGGCCTAGAGATTTGAAAATTTTGCTGCCTATGGCAGCTATTATGCCTAAATTTTTGAGCTATAATACATAATCATATCTTCTTTCGTTCGGAAGATATGACACGAGCAACTGGGGGCCGTCACTCCAGCTTACACATATTTATCGGTTTAATAACTCATAGAGTATTTTGACCAGAGATTTGAAAACTTTGCTGCCGATGGCAGATATTACGTCTTATTTTTAAAGCTTTAATACATAATCATATCTTCCTTTGTTTGGTAGGTATGAATTAAATAATAATATTCTTTATTGCACAATTTGTGCAATAAAAAATATTATTATCAATTCAACGAAGGGATCCAATGATTAGCAAATGTAATAAAATCTCAAGTGTGCCAATCGTTCAAGCAAGATTTTAGTCCATCAGAAGGTTGTCTGGCGAAGATCGGTATTGCGATAACACCGCCGTTGTACGTTTTATTACTTCGTTCTCATTTTTCTGAAACTTGGTGTCCACTAAAAAGTTATCTTTCTTCTCGTAAATATATATCTTTACCATAAACAGCTATTAACAGTTCATGAAGTACGAGGTGGCGCGTCGTCGCCGAGACTGCGCGATGGCGGCGCCACTCGTCGCGCATCGGCAGCTGCTGGCTGCTGGGGACTGCGCGATGGTGGCGCCACACGTCGCGCGTCGGCAGCTGCTAGCTGCTGGGGACTGCGCGATGGCGGCGCCACACGTCGCGCATTGGCAGCTGCGGGCTGCTGGGGACTTTGCGATGGCGGCGCCACTCGTCGCGCATCGGCAGCTGCTGGCTGCTGGGGACTGCGCGATGGTGGCGCCATACGTCGCGCATCGGCAGCTGCTGGCTGCTGGGGACTGCCGCACACGGCTCGAGCGGCCATTCCGGAGAACATTCACTTCAAAGATATCCCAACCAACCAGCTACCTGGTTGCTATCCAGTTACATTACACCGGTATCATTTGACTGCCTTTCTACCAGCGATGTGCTAAGCTGCGTAGCGATGGATGTGTATATCAGCGGCTAGTAATGTTTGTAAGCCAAACTACGCTATGAAAAAGGTTCAACAAAGCTAATTGTTCGTAGGACGCGCGAAGCATGTCACCCGCTCAGCCACACCGCTACTCCGCTAAGCTCTGCTGCAAAGACATATTTGTTTCGTACCTTCGCTGCTTGGCTGCCATATTTCTGGTGGAAAAGCAGCCTGGCACCCAGTGTTCGTCGGTAAGCGGCAGTGCCACTTGCAGATCTATTGAGTTTGTTTGTATCTACATAGTGCCTGCGCGATGGTGGATGTCACAAGACGTGAGTATTTCAAATGTTGGTTCAAGTTTCCTTTCCTGTTTAGAGAGCAGTGTCGATGAAGTGGACTGCACAACGTAGAATACATGCCTGACTGGTTTGGAAGTTGCAACTCACGAGCTAAAACTCGTAAGCCGGGGCCCGGGGCCATCATACATACATCTCAGTGTTTATGAGCTACGAGTATCTATAAATACAGGGTGCATTATTGAGATGGGGCAGTAAGGGCGGCTACCTTAACCGTTGTAGCCACAGTGAACGGTGTCCGGAGGCTTTCCTTAACTTTTTGAGAAATGTTGATTTGCATTCACAGATTTTGAAAAATATGTACAGTCAGCAGGAAAATGGGCAATTTTCACAAAAACTTTTTTTTATGCCAATCGATCCTGTTTCTTATAAGGATCAAAAACAAAACCTCTATTGGACCAACTGAGGTTTCAGTACTAGAAAAAGACTCCAACTTACCGAAAATATATTTTTTTTAATTGTTAGTCTGAGTGTATGTTCCACCATCATGCAAATACTACCGGATAGATTCTGTTCAAATATGGTATGATCAGTCCATAGAAATGTAATCTATGGGTCAGTCTATAGACTATATGTTATCACGCTATTTGCTATGGGGGATGAGCAATATTGCATTATGTTAGCATTCTTCTCCGCAAATTGTAAAAAGACGCGCCAAAAGGTTAGCATAAATATAGCAGATAGAGCTAGCCAGTCAACTTAAATATAGCAGATAGAGCTAGCCAGCCAACTTGTTGGATGATTATCGTCCCTTCATATGTATGGGAACCACAAAACAAATATAGCAGATAGAGCTAGCCAGCCAACTTGTTGGATGATTATCGTCCCTTCATATGTATGGGAACCACAAAACAAATATAGCAGATAGAGCTAGCCAGCCAACTTGTTGGATGATTATCGTCCCTTCATATGTATGGGAACCACAAAACAAATATAGCAGATAGAGCTAGCCAGCCAACTTGTTGGATGATTATCGTCCCTTCATATGTATGGGAACCACAAAACAAATATAGCAGATAGAGCTAGCCAGCCAACTTGTTGGATGATTATCGTCCCTTCATATGTATGGGAACCACAAAACAAATATAGCAGATAGAGCTAGCCAGCCAACTTGTTGGATGATTATCGTCCCTTCATATGTATGGGAACCACAAAACAAATATATAAGATAGAGCTAGCCAGCCAACTTGTTGGATGATTATCGTCCCTTCATATGTATGGGAACCACAAAACAAATATAGCAGATAGAGCTAGCCAGCCAACTTGTTGGATGATTATCGTCCCTTCATATGTATGGGAACCACAAAACAAATATAGCAGATAGAGCTAGCCAGCCAACTTGTTGGATGATTATCGTCCCTTCATATGTATGGGAACCACAAAACAAATATAGCAGATAGAGCTAGCCAGCCAACTTGTTGGATGATTATCGTCCCTTCATATGTATGGGAACCACAAAACAAATATATAAGATAGAGCTAGCCAGCCAACTTGTTGGATGATTATCGTCCCTTCATATGTATGGGAACCACAAAACAAATATAGCAGATAGAGCTAGCCAGCCAACTTGTTGGATGATTATCGTCCCTTCATATGTATGGGAACCACAAAACAAATATAGCAGATAGAGCTAGCCAGCCAACTTGTTGGATGATTATCGTCCCTTCATATGTATGGGAACCACAAAACAAATATATAAGATAGAGCTAGCCAGCCAACTTGTTGGATGATTATCGTCCCTTCATATGTATGGGAACCACAAAACAAATGACTGCTTTACAAACCTAAGTTCGATTCCCAATAACAAGTTGATGTTATTGTTTCTTTTTTACATTTTGTTATACTTTTATATTATCATATTTTCGCAGAACGTACACAGAACAACACAAAGTGTCTACCATCTTCTGTCATCTAAAGTTATAATCAAAATAAATAAGTATTACGTACTTATTATATTAAAAATTTAAAAGTTTATCTTTTTATAGGGTTTTCCCTATAAAAAGACAAAAACAACCTTGAAATTATGACCCTACGTAAGTACGTATGATTTTTTTTGATTAAATGTTTCCCGTCGGATGGCCGCTCTAATTATTAGCCAAATGTTCTGTTAAAGTTTAAAATAGTAGCGGTCCTCCGACAGGACAATATTTAATAAAAAAAATTCATACGTACTTACGTAGGGTCATAATTTCAAGGTTATTTTTTTCTTTTTATAGGGTTTCACGCTGTCGGGTATTTTAAATGTTTTAATTTAATTTTTTGTGTCATGCTTTTTGTAGGGACTCCTTGTTATTTCATTTAAGATTCAGGTAATTTGGTATTTAATCAGGTTTTTTGTAATTTGCCATTTTGTGGTAGTGGCCATCTTGGATTTGAAATTTGTCATAGTATATAGTATTCTACTAGTCAAGCCCTTTCATTTGATACCCATATTGAGGGAGTTGTGAAAAAATATGTAATCCGCCATTTTGTGGCGGCGGCC
The DNA here is from genome assembly GCA_947507525.1 of Apamea epomidion. Taxonomy (NCBI): domain Eukaryota; kingdom Metazoa; phylum Arthropoda; class Insecta; order Lepidoptera; family Noctuidae; genus Apamea; species Apamea epomidion. The sequence goes on along the minus strand of OX382226.1, from coordinate 22,630,147 downwards.
ATCTTGGACCGATTTTCATCAAACATAGCTAAGAACACTACCGACAAATTCACCTTTCAAACAAAAAAAAACAAAATTAAAATGGGTTCATCCGTTCGGGAGCTACGATGCCACAGACAGTCATACACACACACACACACACACACACACACACACACACACACACACACACACACACACACACACACACACACACACACACACACACACACAGAGAGAGAGAGAGACACGTAAAACTTATAACACCCCGTCGTTTTTACGTCGGGGGTTAAAAAGAGGTGACTGTTATTGAGAAATCCGTGTGTTTACAATCTGCCGGTCGATTCTGTAAAAATCTCACCGTGAAAACTCAAGTGAAGTGAGCTTGATATGAGTTGTCAGTAGTGTCCATCCCTAGCATTATTTGGAATGCCAGCTCACTCCACGCTCACTTCACCTAAGGTTTTCACGGTGAGATGGTTACAGAATCGCACTGCTGCTTGTATTACTTTAGTGCTAGCTGTTCAATCTCTAAAGAAGCGCCAGTCAGTGTATCAGGGTTGTGCCATGAGGTAGTATATGCAGGAACGCAGGCGTTCATTTATTTACTGAAAACGAAACATTTCGCAAGCAATGCGTAATTGCCATTGAATGCTGCGGCTGTCGACCTCAGCACGAGCTTTTCACACGGACAACTGTCTCTACAGATCTGGCTTCCGCGTCACCAGTCTTGACTTTCCGCATATTTTGGCTGCCGAGACCAAAACTACAAATATAGTACTTGTACAGAGAAGTTTTATAAAAATGTGGCTTTTATTTTAGTGTATTTATTATATAAATATGGTGTTTTTTTAAGAGTTCCACGTGAACGAAGCCGCGGGCAGGCGCTAGTTGATATTATAACAGTTGTTGGGAACAGAGACATCAAGCCAACAAGCCGCGCGGCAACCATTTCATGTTTGTTGGGAACAGAGACATCAAGCCAACAAGCCGCGCGGCAACCATTTCATGTTTGTTGGGAACAGAGACATCAAGCCAATAAGCCGCGCGGCAACCATTTCATGTTTGTTGGGAACAGAGACATCATGCCAATAAGCCGCGCGGCAACCATTTCATGTTTGTTGGGAACAGAGACATCAAGCCAATAAACCGCGCGGCAACCATTTCATGTTTGTTGGGAACAGAGACATCATGCCAATAAGCCGCGCGGCAACCATTTCATGTTTGTTGGGAACAGAGACATCAAGCCAATAAGCCGCGCGGCAACCATTTCATGTTTGTTGGGAACAGAGACATCAAGCCAATAAGCCGCGCGGCAACCATTTCATGTTTGTTGGGAACAGAGACATCAAGCCAATAAGCCGCGCGGCAACCATTTCATGTTTGTTGGGAACAGAGACATCAAGCCAACAAGCCGCGCGGCAATCATTTCATGTTTTCCGGTAATATTGTTTATTATTTAATGAGAGGAAAGCGGAATGTACAGTTTCATTGAGCGCGGCGCGGCGGCGTGACGACGACGCGCACCGCGCGAACCGCCGCGCGGCGCGCGCCCCGACACATGTGGCTGCTGGCAAATTTGGCAGGTCGCCGCCGCTGACGAGCCACTGACGGTCGTCTGTTGGCGGTCATGTTTATTCTGAATTCGTATGACTTATTTGAAATGAATTCATTTCCTGACGTATGTCAGCATAGCCACATAGTCGAGGATTATCCGACACACCACACGTCTTGTCAGGTGATGGTTTCCCGGTAACGAAAAGATGTCAGTCGTCGTGTAGCTCATGCTGACATGTGGGAACTCCACTGCACAATGATAACGATCATAATCAGGACAACTATTACGCGAGACACATATTCGTACCACTTTGACCATCACATACTCGTGGACCTTCATAAGGATTTATTTAAGTAGTAACTTAAAGTCGTTATAAATTAGTGATCAGAAGCAACTTCAGGTGAATCAAAATGAAAGTCATTTTGTCAAACGAAGCTGAGAATCTGCACTTTTTGAACGTCACAATGACATGAGACAGTCCCCCGGCACGCCCGCCCTGCACTGCTTCCTAGTGCTTTCGCTGGGAAGAAGAAGTGGCGCAACTAACTCCCCAGCAGCACAGCTGTTCAGTTAGAAAAACTTCTACTGATTATATTGACATTAATCTAAATTTATTTGCCATAATATTGCAATACAACGCATTGATAGAACATTCTAGTTTATGTCAATGAGTGAAAATAAATATAAATAAAATAAATTGACATATACAGTCAAATAAAGGACTAATTATATGAACTCATATAGCCTGTGCGCTAACCCACCCGCACCCACCCGCATCGCATCGCCTGCCCGCGCTATTACTTCGTCCGCGTTAAGTTCCTCGCTCCCCGAACCTCCCACACCCACCCGCATCGCATCGCCTGCCCGCGCTATTACTTCGTCCGCGTTAAGTTCCTCGCTCCCCGACTCACCCACACCCACCCGCATCGCATCGCCTGTCCGCGCTATTACTTCGTCCGCGCTATTACTTAAGTTACTTAAGTTCCTCGCTCCCCGACCCACCCGCTATCAAATGCAATAAGATTTTTTGAAATCCGAATGGTAGTTCCAGATATTAGCGCGTTGAAACAAACAAACAAAGTCTTCAGCTTTATTATTCGTATAGATATTATATGAATAAGATGAATTAAGAAGAAGAACATAAGATGTTGGCGAAGATGAATTGTGATGCCACAGTGAGAATACCAGTCTTCAAAAAAATCTCGGAGACAAACTCTGGCACCTAGCTGGTAAATAATAGGGGTTAAAGTATGAAATTGCAGTTTTATTGTAATAGGTACTTCGAATTGACATAGAACCTTCATGGCTTGAGATTTTTGAGTGAAACTTTTTTCACATGGTACCTATGAAGTTCTTCTTTTAAAAAATGTGCAACATTCGATTATCGACTTTCAGTTGTTTTTTTTTATTCAGCTTAGACAAGAAAGATGCATACTTTGAAAATTCGAGTTATTTTTGAATACGAGTTCCGACGCGGAACTAACGCGGCAGAAACAGCTCGCAATATCAATGTTGCGTTTGCAGAGGTGACTGCTAATGAACGCACCGTGCGATTTTGGTTTAAACGCTTTGGTGATGGAAACTTTGATTTGAAGAACGAACCACGTGGAAGACCGCCCACACAGGTGAATAACAATGAATTGAAAGAGATGGTGGAAGCCGATCCGAGCCAAACTACCCAGGAATTAGCGGCATAGTTTAACGTTACCTTACCAACAATATTGACTCATTTGCATCAAATCAATAAAATAAAAAAATATGAGAAATGTGTGCCTCATGATTTGACTGATCTGCAGAAAGAAACGCGTGTTGAAACTTGTGTTGCCTTGTTGAATCGATACAGAAATGAAGGAATATTGGGTCGAATTGTGGCATGTGATGAAAAGTGGATTCTTTACGATAACCGTAAGCGAAAAATGTAATGGCTGACCCCAGGTCAAACGCCGCAACAGTGTCCTAAAGCTAAGCTTACCAATAAAAAGGTAATGGTAACTGTTTGGTGGTCTCAGCATGGTGTTATTTACTATAGCTATCTCCGATCTGGTCTAGCAATAACGGAACATGTCTACTGTGCCGAATTCCGAACAATGATAGCAAAACTAGCAGTGAATCAGCCCCGACTCATGAATCGATCTTCACCATTATTGCTCCATGATAACGCGAGACCTCATACAGCACGAGAAACCGTTTTAATTCTACAGGAACTGCAATTGGAAACCATTCTTCACACTCCGTATTCGCCAGACCTTGCTCCAACGGACTACCATTTTTTTCGTGATTTGGACAATTTTTTACGTGATAAAAAGTTTTCATCTCAGGAGGCAGTACAAAATGCTTTCACACAGTTTGTCGAATCTAGATAATGAGAGTTCTATCGCAAAGGCATAAATGACCTTTCTATTAGATGGCAGCAATGTATAGATAATAATGGTAATTATTTTGATTAAATAAATATGTTAAATTAAAAAAAAACGAATTTCAATTTTTCAGTACAAATCGGCAATTTCATACTTTAACCCCTAATATATAAAAATAAGAAACATATTTTGAATACATCAGTGGCTTTGCTCCGTAGTTAAAACCATAGAAATATAAAAAATATCTATGGCTCAAACTTGAACTCAAAGCATTTATTTTAATCAAACCAATTACCTACTGTACAGGCACTTTGGAATTGTCAAGGAGTCGGTCAATCAAAAAGATGAAGCTAGTGGCCCTTCCAAAGTGTGGTAGTACCGTGGAGGAGAACGGGCAAGAAACTCCACAGACACTCTTTTAAATCAAAATACAGTTACAAAATATTCGTTACATGATTCAAGTTTAGCACGATGTAAAAAGACGTGCACGTTAAAATAAGTAAATAATTCAAAAAAATATACTATATAAGTCACATGCAAGTGAACGAAAGACGTGGGCACCAAGTAAATGGTAGCTTTATAGAATATATGTAGTACTCACACCTGTGCCATGCAATTATATAATTACTATTACTAAAATATTGAGAGTTTTACGATATTCAGCAGCTCCAACAGTATTTTCAAATGCTAATCGAACAGTAACCGTGCTGTATCAACGTCAGTGTATTGCCTTCCCGAAGGTGACGACGGCGGCCGAACTGAACCTCCGCTGGGCTTGATATACGTATGAAGGCCCTATGAACTTTGGCATCTACAGTAGTGGGTATGATTGTGGAGTTATGTCACAAACCATGATCACCTCCTATCCTGCCCGCTGTGTCCCAAAACATGCAGTCAAAACATGAAGTGGCAAAGTTTTGGGAAAACAAGATTTCAGCCGTGCAGCCACACGAAGGAGAAGAATACATCTCCTCGTGTTGGCATTCAGAACTAGGTTATTTGTCGTAAACCAATCCGTAACCATTGAGAGTGCACTGTTTACATCGTCAAAATCTTGTCTATTCCCGACTACTTTAAAGACAAGAGAGGTTGGTTTTAGGATTAAAAGCTCTCCGACACAAATGTTTCCATATGGAGAGGAGCCGATTAATAAATAAAAGCGTGGTAATGAAAACAATCAAATGCTACTTCGCACGAATGGTTGTGGCAAGGTTAAATCAATATTAGATAGTAAAGAAGCAGCCGCGCTGAGCACCGCGCTCCGATCTCAGCGAGTCAGCGCCGCGCTGACCAAGTAGTGCCCGAGTGACCATGTCACCATGGACATGGTGCATCAGTCAGTCACCACTTTACGACGCGAATACATAGCTCATTTGATATTGTCCTTTGATGTGATTTGACAAAGTTGAAAGATTGGAGAAAATTCAACAATTTTTTTTATTTTTTTTATTATGTTTATTTAGTAGAGTAGTTAGCTAGATTAAGAAGGTTTCTTCTTAATGAAATATATACATAGTTACCTACCTAGGTTAAAACCAGAGCTCATTTTGTTTTTTTCTCAGGCCTGTTCAATAACATTTATACTTAACTTACTTAACAGTATATTAAAGGTATACTGGTTTCAGTGATATAGTAAGTACGTGCCTATCGGAAATTCATGTTTCTACGTACTAAAATATAGCCTATAATATTTTGTCCGTAACATATTTACAAGAAAACTGTCCGTGATACTTGACATGCGGCCAAGAATGAAAATTTCAGCGATCGGCAGCAAACTATAAGCTGACGAGCGTTACTTGTGGAATAATATCGCCGTTTATATTCATGTAACTAGTAGGCACACGCGAACTATCTCGTCGTCAACTCAACGAACTGCGAAAAGTTTAGAAACTTTCGGCAACTTTCAATCCACTCCTTTTCCTACTTCCAGGATCGGAACACAACGGGACTCTTGATCCAGGAAACACGTTTATTTATCAAAAAATAATGAGGTGAGTACCTGTACGGCGTGCGGCGCCGGCGGGCTGGGGGCCACGGCTGGCTGCAGGCAGGTCGGTGCTGAAGTTTGCTGAAAGTTTTCCCGCGCACTACGTTTAAACTTTTCCTTGTCACTGAACTGATCGCAAGTAGGTATAGCACTGCACTTGGGTGGTCACTTCACAAGGGGACGTTGCGGAGCGGCGTCGGCGAGGAGTCGGAGCGCCGGTGGCGGCGAGCGAGCCGGTGCGGGGGCGGCGCGCGGCGGCGAGCGGTGGCGGCGCGGCGACGGTCGGGCGCACAGTGCGGCCGCGGGACTCTACGCCCCGCGCGCCGCGCCCCGCGCCCGCCGCCCGTCATCACCAGCAGTACCAGCACCACGGGACGTCCTTAGGGAACCACGAGGAGGAACCGAAGCGATGCGGAGCCATCAACTAATTTAACTCCATTTGACAATGTAGCCATCAGAGTTGCGTGTGGATCAATTATTTTATTAAAACTAAAGTAGTTTTTTCAATTTCAACACACTTGCTTATGAAGACGCCCATGTTGCATCTCTTTTAGGTTGCAAAACAATGTAGGTACGAACACTTTCTATTCCTGCATGAGCGCGGCAGTGTGCCACGCTCGTGTGACAGAGGCACTGCCTCCTAGTCGTGTACTGTTGTTAAATCTCAGCTGAGAGCCTTCTTTCCTTTTTGTACTTAGTTCTGTAACATAACATAATCAGCTTATAACGTTCCCACTGCTGGGACACAGGCCTCCTCTCTGTGAGAGGAAGTGGGCCGTAATCCATCACGCGGGCCCAGTGCGGGTTGGTATTTGTCTCTGTCTTCAAATTTTTTGGTTCTAGGATATGTCGGTTTCGTCATGATGTTTTCCTTCACCGTTTAGGCTAATTCTGTCAGTCAAGGCCCCGAGGGGTCTTGTTATGTAAAGATCACCCATCCACGGACCAACCGCGGCAAGCTTAACATGATCGATCGGCCCGTGCTGCTGTTATAGCTTAATAGCCACAAGCCTAGTAAATAAACATATTAATCAAATTCAATACTCAATACATTTGTTTGCATTCCACAATGTGAACTTAGGTGGTCGGTACATTATAAGATATACAGAATGTTAGATCATTGTGGACCCTGTCGGGCACGACAAGATAGGAGAGGCAAGGTAAGAGGGCTATTATTATATTATTATTTGAAAATGTAGAATATTCATGTTTTTACTGCTACTCACTTCGACTTTGATTTTATTTATTATTTTTGGTATTCATTTTGAATTATTCATTTTATTTATCATTAAAATATTCATTAATATTATAATAGTATTTATGGAGTAGGTATTGTTTTAGTTTATTTATAAATCTATATTCAATTTTTTGGAGTAGGTATTGTTTTAGTTTATTTATAAATCTATATTCAATTTTTGTTCATTTTTAATTGCTTCTAGCAATTGATTTATATATTTTAACTGACATTACTGAAGTGCTTGTTGAGTGTATTTTCAGCTTAGAGCCACCTGGTAGGTTTAGCCTATTTTTGTGTCGTAGTGTATATTTAGTTTGTATATTTTCTCGTGTAGTGAATAATGGTTGGTTGTTGCTAACAAATTTGTACATTTCTAGGATATATATTCAGGGAAGTGTTAAAAGTTTGTGTTCTTGGAAATGTGGTTTGCAGCGCTGTCTGTGTCTTCTATGTTAACTAGGATTCTGATTAGACGTTTTTGTAGTGTGAAAAGTGTAGGTGCATGTGTACTGTTTCCCCATAATATTACGCCATAGCTTAACCATGCGTATGCATAGGCAACATACGTAACCAGGGCTGTCTGGAGTTTTGTAGTTTTTTTTTTATTTCGCGGAGGACATGAGCAAATTTAGATAATTTTGACCGATTTTTTTTTATTTGTGATTTCCAATTTAAATTTGTATCTATGGATAGACCGAGTGGGGTGAATTCTTGTACTGTCTCTATTTTTATGTCATTGTAAATAAAATTTATATCTAGGGGTGCTTTTTGGCGCACCGTGGAAGGACATGATTTTAGTTTTATTAATTATTATTTGGTTGTGTTCTGTCATCCATGTTTTTATTTTGTTGAGTGCGTTTGTAATTAATTATTTTTGTGAACAAACTAACATTACCTATGTTCTATTTACAACAATATTATTAAGTCTCCCCCTACCGGTGGCAAAGGGTGCAGTTTGTATGAAACACCTTATTTCTTTCAAAATCAAAAGTCATTTATTCAAATTAGGCTGAGAATCAGCAATTTTCGAACGTCAAAATTACAATAGACAGTCCCCCAAAAACGCCCGCCCTTCACCACTTCCTAGTGCTATCGCTGGGAAGAAGAAGTGGCGCAGCAAACTCCACAGCAGCACAGCTGTCTGTTCAGCTATAAAATACTTGATTGTATACAATACTAGGTACTTATTTATTTATTTATTTACCATTTATGTACACACATATATAAACAGACAATGAAAAACAGAACAGAAAAATAGGTACAGAGGTGATGCTTATTTCATAAGAAATCTCTTCCAGCATACCTGAGATAGGACAATAGATACAGAGATGTAGACAGCGTGTGATAGAGCAAAGGAGACAAAAAATAATACATAGAATCAAATTAAATAATTCACTTAAAAACTAAACAAGAATTACGAGAATATATTAACATACACACATCAACACTGTCTAGGGATATTTTGGATTTACTCAATTTACTCAAAATTTATTAAAAATAACATACAGCATGCATATATTTTTATAAGGCCCATTTATCAGACTATACTCCAGAATAAAAGAAAACTATTTTTTTTTGCGTAAGTAATCAAATTTTTATTCAAATAAAGAAAAAACGTGAAATAATGGTAAAACTAACAATGAATGTGTTTCTCAAGAAAAAGTGAAAAATAAGGAAAAATTAATCTGTTTTTAACAGTTATGTGAAAAATCAGTAGTCAGTAAAACACCCCATGTCGTTAATAACGGTCCTGCAACGGTTTTTCATGCTTTGGATTAAGTTATCCAAGTCTTGCTGCGGTATATTGTCCCAGGTCCGGTTAAGATGCAAAAAAAGTTGCTCTTCCGTCGCAATGTTTGCAGGGAAATTCCTCAAAGCCCTTCTTTGGAGCATGTCCCACGCGTATTCTATGGGGTTTTAGGTCAGGCGATTGAGCGGGCCAGCCTAAGACCAATACGTCGTGCTCCTGCAACCAGCTCGTCACCACTCTCGCTGTGTGCGGACGGGCGTTATCGTGCATGAGCGTGAATTCTTGGCCCATTTGTAGTCGATGGGGGTAGATTATTGGTACTAGCACCTCGTTACGGTATTTTTCAGCCGTCATGGTGTTTCTGATCCAAACGAGGTCTGTTCTTCGACCAACACGAATTCCCGCCCAAACCATAATTGTCCCGCCGTGGTATGAATTGACTTCCTGAGGATGTTGCAGACGGCTCTTACGACCAGGAACTCGCCAAACACGTACTCTACGTGTATCGGGATGGAAACCGAACTGGGACTCATCGGTAAACCGCACTACAGACCACTGGTTATCTTCCCAGAGCAAATGTTCACGAGCCGAGCCCACTCTAGTCGTCGTCCACGATTTCCTCGGCGTAGTGCTGGAGTACGAAGCGGTCTGCGCACATGAAGGTTAGCTTCATGCAGTCTTCTCCTTACAGTTTGATCACTCACAAGCAACTGGTGCTCTGACTGGAGCCTCTGAACCTACTGCATGGCCGTAACATTTGGTTGTCTTCTCGCGGCAACTTGCAAAAATCGGTCTTGTCGTTGAGTAGTTATGCGCTTCCCGCCTGGGTGTCTTTCAGCCACATCACCAGTAGCACGATAACGTGACCATAACCTTGATATCACAATTAGTCTTGTTCCAATCTCCTCAGCAATACTCCGTTGAGTAGCCCCAGCTTGGAGCATGCCTACTGCCCTTAACATTTCCTCTCTCGTTAAATGGCGCCGCTGCATGATGCACACAATAACATTAATTCGAAATTAACCGATAACTTGTTATAAAACTTAAATTTGACACAAAAAAATAGCCAAAAACTACTGTAGGTAAATGAAACCTTCGGACTTCGCTACCATTTTGCCGCGTAAATCTTTTGTTTTTAAATTTATTTTTTCAAATTCAAATTTAGAATCGTTCAAAAAGGTTGACAAAATAAGCTTTCTTCAAAAGAATTTAAAACTGGCCAGTATTTTTTGAGTTAAAGAACTTTATACAAAATATCCCTAGACGGTGTTGATGTGTGTACATACAAATAAACATACATAAATACTTCTAAAATAAATATTACAAGAATGATAATAATTATATCATACTCAAAATAATAAATACATAGTTTTGTAACTATGATGAAGTGGACAGATAGTGTTCTTTCACTCTTCTTTTAAAAACCGCAATAGTTTGGCAGTCCCTAATGTCAGGCGGTAGTGAATTCCACAATCGCACCGCGTGCACTGTGAAGGAGTAGGAGTAGAAGTCGGTGGAGTGCGGAGGGGACTTGAGAAGGTTTTTAAGATGCGACCTGCAAGGTGCATCTGAAGGACGGGCGTAGGAAAACCGCTCCCGCAGATAGGATGGTGTTTTGGGATTGTGAAGGATATTGAATAGCAGACACAATATCCGAGAGCAATAACCTATGTTAAGTAATTAACATTACAAGACAGAGACCATATGATTAAATTATTTGCCATATGTCAGCTAGTCACGCCAATATTCCAACAAATATAATAAAACTATACGTACTCGAGCTAAAAAATAATTAATTAAAATTAAAATGTAAATAAAAACTTACTACCTAAATAAAAGCCTCCAGGCATAAAGGGCGTGACAGCTTACATATTTATGCATTGCTGGGTTTTGAAGATGAATTGTGATTTAACCGTGAGAATACCAATATCTTTAAAAAAATATCTTAGAGAAACTCTGGCACCTAGCTGGTAAATTGCACGGACAGCTCGTTTTTGAAGGACATATATATTTTGTATATCAGCGGCTTTGCCCCACAGCAGAATACCGTAGGACATAACGCTGTGAAAATTACTAAAATAGACTAAACGAGCTGTATCAACGTCAGTGTATTGTCTTACTTTCCTGACGGCGTAGGCAGCCGAACTGAGCCTTCCTGCTAGACTTGATATATGAGGTCCCCACTGAAGTTCGGCATCTACTGTTAGTCCTAGAAAAATTGCCGAGCCTACAGTTTCAAGCACCTTTTTATCTAAAACGATGTTGGGTCCTAGATTTCTAACATTCGGTAAGGCGAACTTTACACATTTCGTTTTCTTGGCATTGAGAACTACATTATTTAGTTTATCAAGACGGCACTTGCCACGAACACTTATAATAATAAAACCAGTATATCATGGGCTCACGGGCACCATGCAGGGCAGAGGCCTATCCATAGGTTTATGAAAGAAGGGCCTCTACCACAGAGAAGACACGAGCACTCGGCATCAGCCATCAGCATGTCAACACTTGCTCAAGGACATAGAAATGTATGCTCAAGGTGGATTCACGATTTCGGATTTATAATATTTACAAGTCCAGGTTTCCTCACAACGTTTCCCTTCACCGATGTCAGTGATGTCCAAGATAAACTTATAAAGTACATTAATGAATCGAAAAAGTCACATTGGTACCTAGTCGGATTTAAACCCACGCCCGACATGAGAGGCACGCGAGACGAGGCCGTAACCGCTGGACTATCACGATAAATAATAAACAATACGATTTTACGTTTCAAAACAACCGCAAAAAATTGGTGTAGGCTTTAGGTGTGGTTGAAGTTAGTAAGAGCTATGACACAATCTGATGCGCGGACTTGAGATGGGGCAGTAAGGGCAGCTACCTTAACCGTTGTAGCTACAGTGAACGGTGTCAGGAGACTTTCATTAACTTTTTGAGAAATATTGATTTGCATTCACAGATTTTGAAAAAAAGGTTTGTACTGTCAGCAGGAAAATGGGCAATTTTCACAAAAACTTTTTTTTATGCCAAACGATCCTGTTTCTTATAAGGATCAAAAACAAAACCTCTATTGGACCAGCAGGCGAAGGTTTGAGTACTAGAAAAGTCAGAAATCGCAAAAAACTAAACATACATTTCGTAGGATATGAGACTACAACTTACTTTTTAGGGTTCCGTAGTAAACAAGGAAACCTTATAGTTTCGCCATGTCCGTCTGTCCGTCCGTCCGCAGCTTAGCTCAGAGACTCTTAGTACTAGAAAACTATAATTTGGCATGGATATACGCATATTAATCACGCTGACTAAGTGGTAAAATAATCAGAATTTTTTTTTTTTTGCGTCTGTCTACCCCATTGTGTGGAGTATCGTTGGATAGGTCTTTCATAAATATTGCGAGTTTGTCAAAACAATTTTTCGATTCAGAGATCCATTTGTGAAATATTAATCTTTAAAGTGCAAATTTTTGTTCCAGTCAACTGTGTCCCCCCCCGCCCCCCTGCCAGCTAAATGGTTGTTTTTGCATATGTGAAAAAATTCACGTTAGTAGTATTAACGAAGTTAAAAGGAAAACTACCACAGCTAAGTAGGCTTTACAAGTTTACGAGTAATGAATAGAAATAGAATAGATCATGATTTTCAACTACAATGTTAAGTTTGTTCTTGGGATAAATTCATTCAAATCAAATCAAAAGTCATTTATTCAAATTAAGATGAGAATCAGCACTTTTCGAACGTCAAAATTACAAAAGACAGTCCCCCAAATCCTTCCTAGTGCTTTCGCTGGGAAGAAGAAGTGGCGCAACAAACTCCCCAGCAGCACAGCTGTCTGTTCAGTTATAAAATACTTGATTGTTGTGTTGCCATCCGCGCCTAGTAATTTAATTTAATGTTCTGTGTCTTGTAAGACACAGAAAATGAAATTATTTGCTATATGTCAGTAATGTATGTTGTTCAGTATGTTTTCCACGCCAATATGCCAAAAAATACAATAAAAACTACATATATGTACTCATGCCAAAATATAATTAATTAAAAATATAAATAAAACCTTACTACCTAAATAAAAGCCGCCAGGCATAAAGGGCGTGACAGCTTACATATTTATGCATTACTGGGTTCTGTTCACATAGCTGTCACTTAAAGTCACAAATGATAAACTAAGACCATCGAAGTAAAATAAATAAACAAGTTATTACTAATAACAACAATAAAACCATGGTCAGCAAGACGACCAGTCACCACAAGCAGCACCCGTTCTCGAGCATAACCTGACCCTCGACGCCACCGCAAGCAGTCAGACATCTAATGGAGCATGACGAACATGCTGCCGGTTGTTCAGGCAAGAATAATATGATCAATCGTCGAGGTCACTAGCTAGCCACATATTGCAATCAACTCATTAAAAAACATTGAAATGAGTAGAATAAGTCATTAATAGATTAAAATAAAATTAAACTGAATTGACTTATACAGTCAAATAAAATAAACAATTATGATTATATACATATTTGTTTTAATTGTATATAATGGTGCTTGACTGCGATCCCGCCTCATAGAAAGCAGTGATGCAATCGTTGATGGTAAAGCGCACTAATTTATTATGATCACTCTAGCCTTGAAGACACTTAAATTATAATCGGACGGGAAGACCGCTGCAGGCAAATTGTTCCAGTCCTTCGATGTGCGCGGTATAAACGACGAGGCAAAACACGTCCGGATCGCGGCGGTGTCAACAACGTAAGGGTGGACACTCGCCATACTACGGGTTGTCCGATGATAGAACGGTGATGGCGGAATTAAGTCATGTAATTCCCGCGCACACTCTCCAGAATGCATCCTGTAGAATACCGAAAGGCTGGCTACCTTACGCCTGTGCTCCAGTCTTTGTAGATTGGTCTTAATCAAATCTGGATCACCAATTTGCCTCTTCGCACGCCTCTCCACTGAGTCCAAAGCTGCCAGATGGCATTTTGCAGCACCAGCCCATATGTGGCTGCAATACTCCACACACGATCGGACCTGCGCTTTGTATAACATTAGAAGCTGTCCCGGTGTGAAGTACTGCCGATTCTTTGCAAGAACGCCAAGTTTCCTAGCAGCCATCTTGGCTTTGGACTCAATGAACCGCCCAAAGTTAAGGTTTGAGGAAATTTCAACTCCCAAGAGCTGAAGGCGGTCGGTGCACTCCAAGGATACATTCTGAAAAGCAAGAGCTAAGGTAAACGGGCTTCTTTTGGCGGTAAACAGACACGCTTGTGTTTCGGCGGCGTTAAATCCCACAAGGTTGGCTTCGCCCCACTTGGAGACTGCCTGAAGTGCGACATCCGTACGCTCTACCATAGCCTCTCTTTCGGACCGGATTACTTCCTTACAAGCCCGAGCACTCGGCAGGTATCCCTCTGCAACTGTGCTGTCATCTGCATACCCATAGATTCCGGGCATAAGCAGATCGTTGATATGCAACAGGAAGAGAGGTGCAGAGAGAACAGACCCCTGAGGAACACCGGCATTAGTTGTCATGGGCTCCGATGAGCATCCGTCGACAATAACTCGGAGAAACTGTACACTCAGGAAGTATTTTACCCAGCAAGTCAGACCAGGGGAAATGACGTACACTGGAAGCTTATTTATAAGGCTAGCGTGCCATACCCTATCGAAAGCCTTCGAGACGTCTAAGGAGTCTCGCCCCACAAGGGATTGGCATACACTAGTAGGTCCCCAGTAGACCAATTGCGGCGAAACCCGTACTGTCGGTCACTGAGGAGATCGTTACCTTCCAGGTATGGCATCAGGCGCGAGTTCAACACACGCTCCATAATCTTGCAGAGTATGGAGGTTATTGAAATCGGCCGATAGTTGCTAGGATCCGCACGACTGCCGTTTTAGGGCACGGCTTGCACGTTGGCAAACTTCTAGGACTTGGGCACTATACCAGTCCCAAATGAGAGGCGATACAAGCGTGTCAATACAGGAGACAACTCGGGCGCACAAGCTTTGAGAACAATCGCTGGTATACCATCTGGTCCACTAGCTTTATTCACGTCCAGACCACACAGTGCTGTCACAACCTCCTTGTTCCTATTGCGAACCTCGTGCATCGACGTGTCGCAGTGAGGTGAATTCGGTGGAGTAGCACTGCCAGTATCAAAACGTGAATTGTGGGCAAAGTGTGAAAAAATATGAACTCATATAACCTGTCAGTAAGCAAATTCTGGAAAAAGAACATAAACATTGTCTTGAGTTAATTAGGGCGACCACCTATTCTTATCGTGTAAGTAGTCGTTGATGGAATAGTATGCCTTTGAACAAAGGTTGGATTTTACTTGAAAAGGAAAGTCTAGCAAAGAGGGTATCTTGGAAGCCGGTGAAAGGGGGCACGATATTGTCCTTATTTCTAGTGTTAACACTGTAAATATCACTGTTTTTAGTGTACAAGTGTAATTTTTTTAAATATATAAGATGTTGGCGAAGGTGAATTGTGATGCAACCGTGAGAATACCAATATCTTTAAAAAAATCTCTTAGAGAAACTCTGGCTGGTAAACATTCCAACTACGGAACCCTTCATTGTGCGTGGTCCGACACTTGGCCGGTTTTTATGATCATGATAGACTGACTGACCGCTACAATAAAGACTAGTCGAAAATAAACTTCGAATTTCGAACGAATACGCGTCATAATTGAATTTGCTTTGAAAACAAGGTCAAGATAGTCTGTGGCCTGGTTGCTTGTGATTTCCGAAGTGAAAGAGAGTCAACCTGTGCCTACGTCCAAACGGCTACCATTTTAAGTACCTCATATCTTAGAGCACAAAAGTAACATTTCTAGGTGGTTTTTAATTTTAAGGGGAAATAATACCCTGGGTAGAAGTAATTACTTTTTTATTGTTTTTCTGTGAGTCTTTTTTGTAGCTACCTTATGTTTATCGATGGTGAAAAAGCAAGTTGTAGTCTCATTTCCTACGAATTATGTAGGAAAAGTTTTTTTGCGTTTGTAACTTTTCTAGTACTCAAACCTCAGTAGGTCCAATAGAAGATTTTGATCCTTATAAGAAACAGGATCGATTGGTATAAAAAAGTTTTTATGAACATTTCTCATTTTCCTGTTGAATGTACATTTTTTTTTCAAAATCTCTGAATGCAAATCAAAATTTCTCAAAAAGTTAAGGAAAGTCTCCTGACACCGTTCACTGTAGCTACAACGGTTTTTTTTTTTTTTTTTTTTTTTTAAATGTTAAGGTAGCCGCCCTTACTGCCCCATCTCAACAATCCACACTGTATATAAAAGGAGAAACTGACTGACATAACAACGCACAGCCGAAACTACTGGGACTAGGAATTCGACGACTTCCTTTTATAATGTAGGGAAGCACTAAGAAGAAGTTTTTGGATATTCAACCTTTAAAGGGGTGAAAAGGGGAGAGTTTGTTTGTTTGAAAAATCTTATTCCTTGAGTTAATTTTGTTTTTCTAAGCTGCCCTAAAGGGGGGGTGTAATAATTTGTATGGCAGTATTTTAAGGCCCGGTCCGATAAACTCGAAAATGGGTATAATAATCTTTAAGTCATACAATGGAAACGTACCAAATGCTTTTTTTAAAACAAGCCCTGTCGTGGTGAAAAGGGACGACATAGTTTATTTTTCGAAATTTTTAGAGGAAAATACGAAATACACGCGGACAAAGTCGCAGGCAAAGTGCCACCAGGCCGCCACCGAGCCGCCACCGGGCCGCCACCGGGCCGCCACCGGGCCGCCACCGGGCCGCCACCCGGCCGCCACCGGCCCGCCACCGGGTCGCCACCGGGCCGCCACCCCGCCACTGGGCCGCCACCCCGCCACCGGGCCGCCACCGGGCCACCGCGCCCACCACTGCTCATACACTATTGGTGTGGTTCCAGTATTTTAAGTAATACAATGCGTTGCTTATGTTTTTTCCGTTAAATTCTAAATTCAAAGGGACGAAGTCACTGGCAGCGTGTTAGTAATATAAACAGGCGAATTGAGAACCTCTAAGGTAGAGGTTCTCAATTCGCCTGTTTTGAAGTCGACCTAAAACAAAAACGTGAAATGCTTACACACACGTACTAATTTAGTTACAACATAGGGGCAATCGGAAGCATTAGACAACGTACCTACGTCAGCGACGAGGCGCGCTCATGGTCAGTGCCGCGAGTGCTCGGCACATCACTCTGACCGTATGCTCAGTGTGCTCACGTGCAGCGCGCTGCTCTTCAAGCAGTTGCCTGCTAGTACAATGCAACGACGTGAATGCCACGCTGTATACAGCTCAGGCAATGGCACCTACTTAAGTAGGTACAATAACGAAACATTTGAAACATTTCACCAGGATGCTTGCCGCCACTCCTAGCGTTCAGTACTAACGTAATAAAAGTTATCAGTCGTGAAACAACGACCAGCGGACGATTGACGAGTAAGTTGTACGACGACAGGGAGTCGCTGGTTCACCGACACAGTTATCAGCGACGTTCACATTCTATATAAAGTACATCGGAAGCCTGCGGGCTGTAATTAATTCATCGATTGACAGCTGCAAGAACATTCTTATTATTGTAAACACGAGCCAACAACTCTCTCAAAATAAAAACCAATTGGATTCGCAATGTTCCGTGGAAAAATCCTCATGGATTCCTTCCGTCTGAGGAGAACGGAAGGTTATGTCGGACTAAAACCCCACTGTTCCTTCTGCTACCATAAGTCGGGGGCTCGGGATATACATTCGCCGCACCCCCGACTGGACCTTAGTCCTGGCATTAAAATGTGATAAAAAGATACAAATAAAAGATTATAAAGGTTTTTATTGCGTAAAATAAACAATTAGTAGTCTGTATTTCCGCCTCCAACGCGTATAACACAACCGCAGCGATTCGGCCTACTCAATATTGATAATCAATATTGAGTTCATCCAAATCAAGTTGCGGAATGGCCACCCAAGTCCCTTGTAACAGGCGAAAAGAGTTTCTGGTGTGTGTACGGCATACATACTTGGCAGAGCTCATCTTTGGAGCATGCCTATGCACCATGCGTGCTCAATAAGATTAAAGTCTGACGGTTGAGCAGGCCATGGTAGGACGTTGATATTAGCTGCGGCAAGTGTGGTTGCATCGACTCTGGCAGTGTGTGGACCTACATTTTAATATCGCAAAATATTGTACAATGTATTGGCGTCAAAATTAGAAAAGTCAATGAACAATCGTATAAAAATGACAGATTCCAAATTCAAATGTAATATCTTTCTTATTTTTAACTGTAACAGTATTTATGGCCAGACTGTGTAAATAGTATATATTAGTGTTAATTTGTTTTTGTACAATATTCTAAATATAGACTATTTATAGGCATTTAAACTTCTGTAACCTCATAAAACCAATATATTAGGGGTTAAAGTAAGAAATTGCCGATTTGTACTGAAAAATTGAAATTAGTTTGTTTTTTTAATTTAATCAAAATAGTTACCATTATTATCTATACATTGCTGCCATCTAAGAGGAAGGTCATTTATGCCTTTGCGATAGAACTCTTGTGATCTAGATTCGACAAACTGTGTGAAAGCATTTTGTACTGCCTCCTGAGAAGAAAACTTTTTATCACGTAGGAAATTGTCCAAATCACGAAAAAAAATGGTAGTCCGTTGGAGCAAGGTCTGGCGAATACGCAGGGTGACGAATGGTTTCTAATTGCAGTTCCTGTAGAGTTAAAGTTCCGGTTTCTCGTGCTGTACGTTATCATGGAACAATAATGGTGAAGATCGATTCATGAGTCGGGGCTGTTTCACTGCTAGTTTTGCTATCATTGTTCGGAGTTCGGCACAGTAGACATCTGCCGTTATTGCTTGACCAGATCGGAGAAAGCTATAGTGAATAACACCATGCTGAGACCACCAAACAGTTGCCATTACTTTTTTATTGGTAAGCTTTGCTTTAGGACACTGTTGCGGCGTTTGACCTAGGGTCAGCCATTACATTTTTCGCTTACGGCTATCGTAAAGAATCCACTTTTCATCACATGTAACAATTCGATCCAATATTCCTTCATTTCTGTATTGACTCAACAAGGCAACACAAGTTTCAACACGCGTTTACTTTCTGCAGATCAGTCAAATCATGAGGCACCCATTTCTCATATATTTTTATTTTATTGATTTGACGCAAATGAGTCAATATTGTTGTTAAGGTAACGTTAAACCATGCCGCTAATTCCTGGGTAGTTTGGCTCGGATCGGCTTCCACCATCTCTTTCAATTCATTGTTATTCACCTGTGTGGGCGGTCTTCGGTCTTTCGGTTTCGGTTCGTTCTTCAAATCAAAGTTTCCATCACCAAAGCGTTTAAACCAAAATCGCACGGTGCGTTCATTAGCAGTCCCCTCTGCAAACGCAACATTGATATTGCGAGCTGTTTCTGCCGCGTTAGTTCCGCGTCGGAACTCGTATACAAAAATAACTCGAATTTTCAAATTATGCATCTTTCTTGTCTAAGCTGAATAAAAAAAAACAACTGAAAGTCGATAATCGAATGTTGCACATTTTTTAAAAGAAGAACTACATAGGTACCATGTGAAAAAAGTTTCACTCAAAAATCTCAAACCATGAAGGTTCTATGTCAATTCGAAGTACCTATTACAATAAAACGGCAATTTCATACTTTAACCCCTATTATAATAAAATTTATATGTAAATAATGAAATAAAGAAAATAAGGAAATACAAAATAAAAATCAAATCACACTTTGAGCCTTGACGGCTGCTCGGACTTATGATTGACGAAGGTGGGCTTGCGATTTAGTGATCAATACAATAATGTTGTGCAAAACTACTAAAACAAATATTTTTAACAATATTTAACCACCGCAATCGCGGTCAATACTATTGCGCAATATTATTAATCGTCTAGGGCCCTTACGAAACCGCCAAATAGCAAGATTTAAAAAAATAATAATTGAATGTTTTTGTATATCGAACACAAATTATTGTAATTTTTTGACCAAAAATAAATATTTGGATGAAATATAATACGTATTTATTATTGTACTATAAATCAAAAACTGTTCATTTAAAACCAATTTTATAATATTGAGGCGGCACGTACCACGCCCCCAAGGCATATCCCTCGATATCCGTGGGACCTACATTATCATGCATTAAGCAGAAATGAAGCTTTGGGTCCGCAAAGGAATGAAAACATCTAATACAATCGTTTCTTCTTATCGTTCTTGGCGTCCATGGGTGGTCCAACACCGTGTGCGTCTAGTATCTGAATCTTATATGTTAGGCCGAAACTCGAAATCCCTCTGGCCTCATACCAAAGCGAGATTCGTCAGGAAAAAATACAAAATGCCCTCGTCTTCTGCCCAATTCTTGTGTTCACGAGCCCATTGTAAACGGGCTCTGAGATTGCGGGGCTCATAGGTGGTACACGTAGCGACCTGGTTTGATCGCTTATTAACATCCCTAAAGAGCAACGAAACCTCGTAACCAACATCATCGCGGTCATTGTACCATTTCGTCGAGCAGCAATTCTATGTAACGATCTTGTCTGCGTGTGGTGATGGGCACTCGTCCTCCATGTCGCTCTGCCACACTGCCAGTGATGCGGTGACGTGTCCAAAGTCGACTTATAACACTCTGCGTAGTGCGCACACGACCACAGCACGTTGCCGAGAACCAGCTTCCAGCATCCCCCCGGCTCTGATCATTTCTTCTCGGCTCGAATGGCGTCTTTTCTCCATAATGACGTTCTTTAGTATTGATTCCACTCCGCAGTATGGCACAAATGTTACTGATTTGGCGCCAAACCCATCGCAGGATTATATAAGAATACGACTAGACTCTTTTCAAACGACGACATTTACTAGAAAAGTAAACATAGGAGATACAAAAAGTAATTTTTTGTAACTAGGAAAACACGTGCCTGATCCCTAGACTAGTGAGTGTGTAGTACGTTACTGCTGCGGCTCAAATAGTCGACAGCCTCAAGAGGTCTACCTTTATCTATTTCTAAATAGACGAGTGTGTTGTGGCGTGTCGTGACGCATTAGTCATTCCGTGACGTTGAAACTATCTACTATTCTGACTTACGGCTATTTATTCAGAAAACTAGAGAAACATATTCGAATAATTAGGACCTCAGTCTAATTTGGCTACGCTTGAGTTAATTAGGATCTCCATTGGGCGAGCTAACAGTTTGTTCCGCACAAATACAAGAATTTAACTAGCGCACTAACTTCCTTGAACCCGCTGACTAACTACTACCAACTAGAAGCTAACTGATCACCGGGCTATACGAGTAAAGAGAGTGGCCCTGGAGTGTTTACCGTCGGCGCGGCGGCCAGGTGCGCGCGGCCTCGCGGCTTAATAACGTCGTCCATAACCGTTGACCTTGCGATAAGCGCCCGCGCCCGGCGACGCTACGCGGCGGCAGCTGGCACGCGGCCAGCCCGCGCCCGCAACGAGCGCGGACCCACCGCCCGGCCGGCCCACTGCCGGCACATGAGGCCACGGAGCCAACCCGTCTCTCAGTTGTTGTTGTCACGAGGCACGTGCGCGGTCGCACTGACACAGATCTGCGGTTGGTTCTGGAACGCGCGCTCAGCTGATGCGGCATCGGCCTCCTCGGTGACCACGCAAATTCAGCGAATCGTGGCCATTTTTTGGGTTCCGTAGACAAATAGCGAAAACGGAACCATAATTTCGTCATGTCCGTAAATCCGGATGACACGGAGAGCCAGGAGATTGTCTGCACTATAAGTATCAATGAACATATTAAAGGTGTATTTTAACTACGGTGTAGTGACATTAGGAAAAACATAATTATTGGTACCCCATCCCATGTATGTAACCGACGTGACGGCTTTACATTTCTATGGATGTAACCGACGTTGCCCCATTCGTTTGGCTAATCCTAATCCAAGTTTACAGTTTAATAAATTCGTCAGCAGAGAGCCGCTTGCGACACAGAGGTAAAGTGCGGCTACTTCACAGGTGCTACTACAAAAGTTAGAACAATCATGTACTGTAAAGGTTGACTGCAAAGTCAACCTTATGTTGTGCAGGCTGGCAGAAACATTACTGTGGTTGCATTCGAACATTCAAGCGAATTCAGAATGAGCTTTCAAATTATTTCTAGTAGGTTTAGTGTTTTGAAAAACAGCCATAGAATAGGCGCGTCGATGTAAACACGTCGATGTAAACACGTCGCTTGGAATAAACGTAATAATTATATCGTTGTATCATTTGAACGGCCCCACACATACCACAGTACCTCCAGTAAGTAGAGTCCGGCCGAACTTCGTTTTCGGCAAATAATCCAATCTCGGCGCAGTTCCGACAAATCAATTCTCACAATTAATTTCTAAAAAGATAATCCATAGAATGATTCATTATCAGCCTATAATGTTCCCACTGCTGGGACACAGCCCTCCTCTCTGTGAGAGGGAGTGGGGCGAAATCCACCACGCGGGCCCAGTGCGGGTAGATGTCACATGTTTTCAAATTTTTGGTTCTAGGACATGTCGGTTTCCTCACAATGTCTTCCTTCGCCGTTTTGAGAGCAGTGGTGAAGAAATTAAATATCCACACAAAGTAAAGTGCCTGTCTGGGGTCGAACTCACGACCTACAACAACTCGTTAGTCGTGGCCGATACCACTGGGCCACCAGTGCTCTCATAGAATGGAATGATTACTACAACTAAAAGATAATCCATAGAATGATTACAACAACTAAAAGATAATCCATACAATGATTACAAAAACTAAAAGATAATCCATACAATGATTACTACAACTAAAAGATAATCCATACAATGATTAAATAACTAAAAGATAATCCATACAATGATTACAACAAGTAAAAGATAATCCATACAATGATTACAACAAGTAAAAGATAATCCATACAATGATTACAACAACTAAAAGATAATCCATACAATGATTACTACAACTAAAAGATAATCCATACAATGATTACAATAAGTAAAAGATAATCCATACAATGATTACAATAAGTAAAAGATAATCCATACAATGATTACAATAACTAAAAGATAATCCATACAATGATTGCTACAACTAAAAGATAATCCATACAATGATTACTACAACTAAAAGATAATCCATACAATGATAACAACAAGTAAAAGATAATCCATACAATGATTACAACAACTAAAAGATAATCCATACAATGATTACTCCAACTAAAAGATAATCCATACAATGATTAAATTACTAAAAGATAATCCATACAATGATTACAACAAGTAAAAGATAATCCATACAATGATTACCACAACTAAAAGCTCAATAACTGAGACAATGCACAAAGTATGCTTTTCCTCGCATAGAATGAGAAAGTGAAGTTAAAGTTTCAGTGTTCGAGGAAAGGTTCGTGTGATTTAAGTTTAAACGGTTACATTTAATGACTTTTGCTTTAGGTACTTAACCTAAATGCTGTAAATGCAAAGCAAGCTGAATTTCGATTTAATTTACGAGCGGAAAAGAAAATCCTCTTTCGGTGTCTTCGGACGGCGCTATGCTTTGTTATTAAAAAATTAAAAGAAAAAACTAGCTTTTATTACTTGTTAATAAAAATAAAATCCATACAATGATTACAACAAGTAAAAGATAATCCATACAATGATTAAATAACTAAAAGATAATCCATACAATGATTACAACAACTAAAAGATAATCCATACAATGATTACTACAACTAAAAGATAATCCATACAATGATTAAATAACTAAAAGATAATCCATACAATGATTACAACAACTAAAAGATAATCCATACAATGATTACTACAACTAAAAGATAATCCATACAATGATTACAATAAGTAAAAGATAATCCATACAATGATTACAATAAGTAAAAGATAATCCATACAATGATTACAATAACTAAAAGATAATCCATACAATGATTGCTACAACTAAAAGATAATCCATACAATGATTACTACAACTAAAAGATAATCCATACAATGATTACAACAAGTAAAAGATAATCCATACAATGATTACAACAACTAAAAGATAATCCATACAATGATTACTACAACTAAAAGATAATCCATACAATGATTACTACAACTAAAAGATAATCCATACAATGATTAAATTACTAAAAGATAATCCATACAATGATTACAACAAGTAAAAGATAATCCATACAATGATTACCACAACTAAAAGCTCAATAACTGAGACAATGCACAAAGTATGCTTTTCCTCGCATAGAATGAGAAAGTGAAGTTAAAGTTTCAGTGTTCGAGGAAAGGTTCGTGTGATTTAAGTTTAAACGGTTACATTTAATGACTTTTGCTTTAGGTACTTAACCTAAATGCTGTAAATGCAAAGCAAGCTGAATTTCGATTTAATTTACGAGCGGAAAAGAAAATCCTCTTTCGGTGTCTTCGGACGGCGCTATGCTTTGTTATTAAAAAATTAAAAGAAAAAACTAGCTTTTATTACTTGTTAATAAAAAGAACTAAAAAGTTAGAAATAATTTAAGCCTGATAAGAAAAACCCAATTTTTTATAAATTTAGCATACGCCTTTATTATTTTTCTTTTGCAATCACAATGTAACACGCTTTTATTTAGTAGGTCCCTATAGTATAAAGGTATTTTTCTTATCAGGTTTAAATAAATTTTTATTTATTTATTTATTTTATTTTATTATTTATGTACACACGGTAAAATACAAATTGATATGACAGAATTATAACATGAGTACAAAGGTACTGCTTATTTCTTAAGAAATTTCTTCCAGCAGACCTGCGAAAGGAGAAGTAAAAAAAAGAAATGTAGACAATAAATAGTGTGTGAGAACAAGAAGAGAAAAATATGAATGTGTGAAGTCTAAAACAAAAATATTAAATATATCTACACATATAGCGCAAAAAAAAAAAAAAAAAATAATAAATAAATATATTTCATTAAATACATAATACAAAAATATATAACAAATATATATATACAAATACTCACAGTATAGAGGAAAGGTAATGCTCTTTTACTCGACGTTTAAAAAGAGAAATAGTTTTTAAATCACGAATGCTAGGCGGAAGTGAGTTCCACAATCTTACAGCATGGACAGAGAAGGAATAAGAATAGTAGCTCGTTTTATGAGGATGAGATTTAAGGATGGATCTTAGGTGTGATCTACACGGTGCGGCGCTAAAGCGAGCGTAAGAAAAACGCTCACGCAGGTAGGAAGGATAAGACGGGTTGTGTAAGATGTTGAAGAGTAGACATAAAATCCGAGTGTTCCTGCGAAGGCGAATTGGGAGCCACTTGAGTTCCTTGCGAAGGTGTGAAACATGGTCATACTTTCGAAGACCGAAAACAAAGCGAATGCACAGGTTTTGCAAGCGCTCAAGCTTGTTTAATAGCTCCTCAGTAGCATCCAGGTAGCAGGTGTCGGCATAATCTATAATCGGCTGAATAAGTGTTTGTGCCAAAGAAATTTTAGTCTTCAAGGGCAGAAGACCCTGAAGGCATTTCAGTGAATGAAAGGAGAGATGTACCTTTCGGCTAACTTCATTGACCTGAGCACGCCACGAAAGATTGGAGTCAATAACTACACCCAGATCTTTAGCGGTTTCAGTATAGTCAATGCGAACACCATCGAGATATAAAGGCATGAGAGATGTAACATCAGCCACATTGCGAACGAATCTGCTGCCGATGATCATGGCCTGGGATTTAGTAGGGTTAATTTGCAAACCAAAGGACTTAGCCCAAGCGCTGACGCAAGCCAGGTCATGATTCATTGCAGCGATTGCAGAACCCGCGTTAGCTACAGTGAAATCTCGATAAAGCTGCAAGTCATCTGCGTAGAGATGGAAACTAGAGGAGATTACTCTGGTAACAGAGTTTATGAAAATTTAAAAAAGAAGAGGAGAGAGAACGCTACCCTTTTACTTTTTAGTTCTTTTTATTAACAAGTAATATTAGCTTGTTTTTTCTTTTAATTTTTTAATAACAAAGCATAGCGCCGTCGGACGACGACGACGACACCCCTGAAGTGACCGGGGTAGATCTGAGAGCGGCGGTAGGCAGGCTGAAGGCCAAAAATACCGCCCCGGGACCCGACGGCTTGCCTGGTAAAGCCTGGGTCCTGGCCTCGAGGGCTCTCGGGCCTCGACTGGAGGCGCTCTTAAGCGCATGCATGGAGAGAGGCCAGTTTCCACTCCGTTGGAAGACGGGGAAGCTGGTCCTCATTCAGAAGCCAGGGCGCCCTGCGGACTCTCCGTCCGCATACCGGCCCATAGTGCTGCTCGACGAGGTCGGCAAGCTCTTTGAGAGAGTGATTGCGGGCCGCCTCGTCGGGCACCTGGTGAGGACGGGGCCGGATCTTGCGGAGTGCCAGTTTGGCTTCCGCAAGGGGCGCTCGACGGTGGACGCCATCATGCGCGTGAGAGCCCTCACGACGGGGGACGCGGTGTCCCGGGGTGGGGTGGTCGTGGCGGTGTCACTCGACATTGCCAACGCGTTCAACACCCTGCCCTGGAGCTGCATAGGGGAGGCACTCCGGTATCACCGGGTGCCGACTTACCTCCGTCGAATAGTCGGGGCGTATTTGACGGACAGAGCCGTCATCTACCCCGGTCGCGACGGGAATTGGAACCGGCGAGAGATGTCGTGCGGTGTCCCACAGGGATCGGTTCTGGGGCCGCTCCTGTGGGACATCGGTTACGATTGGGTGCTGCGGGCCGACCTCCCTGATGGCGTCAGCGTAGTTTGCTACGCTGACGACACGCTGGTCCTGGCGCAGGGGAGGTCGCATCAGGCGGCGGCCGACGCGATGACACGCGGGGTTGCGATAGTCGTGGAAAGGATCCGGCAGTTGGGTCTCGAGGTGGCATTGCACAAGTCCGAGGCCATGTCTTTTCATGGGCCCCGGTACGGGCCACCTTCGGGATCCCAACTAATGGTAGGAGGGGTTCACATCGGCGTCGAGAAGACGATGAGATACCTGGGTCTCGTCCTCGACAGCCGGTGGAACTTCGTCGAGCATTTCCGACGTTTGGCCTCCAAACTGGAACGGACCGGGGCCGCCTTAAAGCGGCTCCTGCCCAACCTGAGGGGGCCAAACGCCTCCTGCCGGAGGCTTTACGCGGGGGTCGTGCGGTCCATGGCCCTATACGGGGCCCCGGTATGGGCGCGTTCACTGCGGCTTCGAGCCGCACACTACCTGAACGCGCCCCAAAAGGTGGTAGCCGTAAGGCTAATCCGGGGGTACCGCACGATCTCGGGCGAGGCAGCAAGCCTCCTTGCCGGACTGCCACCATGGGATCTGGAGGCGATAGTCCTCGCGCGCCTGTATGACTGGCGCGCGGAGGCACTACGTCGGGGGGAAACTCTGCACCCGCGGCAAATCGCTGCGGAGTGGACGGACCTCCGGCGCGGTCTCATGGTGGAATGGAAGGCGCGACTATCGCAACCCAGCGCAGGGCACGCCACGATAGCGGCGATAAGACCCCTCTTTGAGGAGTGGCTAGAGAGGCGTCACGGCGCTCTCACCTACCGCCTGACGCAGGTCCTCTCCGGACACGGATGTTTCGGGAGGTTCCTGCACATCATCAGGCGGGAGGAGACGCCCGGGTGTCACCACTGCGAGGATCGCCCAGAGGACACGGTGGAGCATACGGTGGAGGTCTGCCCCGCTTGGGCAGAGCACCGCCGTGTCCTCGTAGAGGCGATCGGCAGCGGCGGCGACCTCTCGCGCCCGGCCCTGGTGCAAGCCATGGTCCGGGGCGAGAGGGAGTGGGAGGCGGTCACCTCCTTCTGCGAAGCAGTCATGCTAGCGAAGGAGGTGGCGGGATGGGCGAGGGAAAGATCCTCACGCCTCAGCCGCCGAGGGAGACGCTCCGGGCGTCGGGAGCCGCGTGACGACTCCCGGCCACCGTAGGCGCGCAGGCCCGCGGCCCCGGGCGGAGAGCAATGGGTAGCTCTCCGTCCGATCAGGACCAGGCCCGTGCCGGACGGCGTGTATGTGTTCCACGCGCGCCTCAAAGAGATGTCAGCGTAGTTGACGGGGCCCGACAGGGCCGAAGCCTGCCGGGGTAGCGGGATTGTCCGAAAGGGTTACCGCTGCCCTGGTACGTAAAGGGCTAAGGAAGGAACACGGGTGGGTTTTAGTCAGTAAGAGTCTGACACTCCCTTCTGCTCCACCCAGAGCGGGAGGAGTCATTTGATGATTTCCCATCCACAAAAAAAAAAAAAAAAAAAGCATAGCGCCGTGCGAAGACACCGAAAGAACACTTTTTTTTTTTTGGTTCAGTTTAATTTTTTACTTTTTTTACTATTTTTGATGCGAGATTGACTAAGCCGTAGTTCGTAGCGCGTAGCAGTGTTTTTCCTTAATGAACGAATGAACTTATTTTCCCAAAGATGAGGTCGCATATGGTCAAAACGGTCCACCCATCAAGACGAATCAAACTCGACGAGGTTGTGTCGCTTATTTACTGAGTTCCTATGGCCACCTTCCAGCTGCACCATCAGACCCTGGTTACCATCTAGCACCAAAGTACTCGTCAAGAAGAATCATACGAACCCAAACTCGATGGGGTTGTGTCGATTAATTATCGAGTTCCTATGGCCACCTCCCAGCTGCACTATCAGACCCTGGTTACCACCCAGCACCAAAGTACTCGTCAAGACGACTCAAACGAGCCCAAACTCGATGGGTTTATGTTGTTTAATTACTGAGTTCCTATGGCCATCTTCCAGCTCCATCATCAGACCCTGGTTACAATCTAGCACCAAAGTACTCGTCAAGACGAATCATACCATCCCAAATTCGATGGGGTTGTGTCGTTTAATTACCGAGTTCCTATAGCCATCTTCCAGCTAAATCATCAGACCCTGGTTACTTTTGCATTGTCGTCCGATTTACACATGCATGTGTTAGATTATTTAGTATATACTAGAAGTATATGTACCTATATATGTATTACCCAAATAACAAGCTTTGAATATCAGAATGGTTACTAGTTACTTATTTACTGTGTATGAAGGTTATTATTGAATATGGTTTGTAGGGGAAGGGTTTTATGAAGTAAAGCACAGATAGACAAGGCGAAGCATTTATTTTAATTTAGGCTTGTCAGTAATTAATCAGAAAACTAGTCGTCCATTCGTAAAACTAGGTCATCATGGAGAAGAAGGACAAGAAACTCCATGGAAACAGTATTAAAGTATTCTATCAATACATTTCTTTCGTTGTCATAAATTATCGTTATTTTTACAAACAATTAATTCTATCTCTTGGACATCGGTCCAAGAGAATTCAAAATAATAGCAACATCATAACAATAGCTAGGAATATTGACCATAATATGACTTACAGAACAACATAATTATAATAAGCAATAATTAAGGTATAATATCAAATTACTTTTAACTTACGTGACATGTGGTCGATCTATTCCACATAATAACAGCACTAGAACTAACCAACTGAACATCTACCAAGCAACTGTCTTGATAACGTCGTTACAATCCTTTTTATACACTACCAACGTCTTTTACGTAAAACATCTACCGCCATTTTGAACCAATCACAGATCATCATATATTTTGGCTTAATATCTTCTAACACAGGTAATAATAAACAATGAAATCATTTTAAAACATTATAAGGTAATTAATCAATTTAATAAGAGTTGATTCTTAATTCTTAGACATCATCAAAAAGTATATCAACATCAACCGACAGTATTGTACCAATCATTTGAAACAACCTATTATATTAAAATAGCAATATAAAATCTAAGATATACTACAAGGATAATCAAATATTACTTAATCATTTATAGTAATAACATTTAAGTGTTTTTTTTTTACAAGTTAAGACTTGTTTTTTGTAAACACAATATCTAGTCAAATTAGGTACTTCTACGTTAGTTCCAAGCTTCGTAAATGTGACAGATGCCATTATCCAACAACAATATTCTAATATTATAATTATATCAAAATGAAATATCTAACACATGCAAAATTTTAGCTCAATCAGTAACCGGAAAGTGGATCAAATTTAACTTGCAAGATTTGATTACAGACAAACATCGGGACAGGTGAAACTAAATAAAAGCTTGTAATAAAAAAAGGTTAATGATAATATGCAATTAATTAGCGACACCATCAATCTCTTACTTAATCCACGCCGCCCCGCGCCCCCCGCGCCACCCCCACCGCCCCCACCGCCCCCACCGCCCCGCGCCGTCACTGAGTCACACGCAGCGCCCGCAACCCTCACATATCTTGTATGGTCCGCATGCAAGCGAAGGTACATTCACTCGTACTCATACATATAGGTATTCATTGAATCCCCTTGTTCCAAAGAAAGCGATTGCAATTAGTTCCGGCAGAGAGCGCGGCTTGCGATCGATCTGATTTAAATAAAAGCGTTATTAATAGCGGCGAGCAGTGCAAGTAGCGGAGTGCGGCCGATAGGAGGCGGCGCTGTGGCGGCACGGCGCACCGCGGCAGACCACGACAGATCGCGACCCTATGAACATCTCACAGCGGCGCGCTCTTATCAGTGCGCAGCAAGTCATGTGGGACACATTGTGTCGGGCATTGCTTTTCTTTATATTAAGAGCTTCCTCTATAAAAAGAACGTGTATTCCTGTATCCCCACCGGCGGGCGCTGGCCAGCGCGACGAGCGACGAACAACGCGACTTGAAATATTGATGCAAGTGTGCGAGGATAAATGTGTGGAACACCGCGTCCATGGGTCCGTGGGCTGAGTGGGCTTACTGGGCTCGCCGCCAGCGATGATCGCAAGCTGTTTGTTTTCCAGGCGGCAGCGCGGCGGCGCATGCACCGGCTCCACACATAACTTCCACTTAGGTGCGAGTGCGACTGCCTAGAAGCGGCCACAATATTTATAACTGCACTTAAAGCTCCCAATGTCTGGACAACGTGTGCGATGTTACAAGTGTGTTCATGAAAAGCATGTCGGAGTCTCACTCACTCGTGATACTTAATAACAATAAGTATAATTTTGTGAAGTGTTTTTACCGAGCAGGGTCACCAGGCGGGCATTAGTGACCGCAAGCGAAAAACTTGGCTCATTAGCTCCCCACAGCGCACGTCCTCGGAGGATACCACCGAGCGCCTCCGCCTCGCTACTGCTGTACGCTGAGTGACGGCTACAGCGGCGCATTCGCTACGTATTACTATCATAATAACAAACTTTGTACGGTTGGCTACAAGATGCGGCGCGACGTCGACACTGGCTCGGTGCGGCGCGACGTCGACACTGGCTCGGTGCGGCGCGACGTCGACACTGGCTCAATGCGGCGCGACGTCGACAGGGGCTCGGGTGCGGCGCGACGTCGACAGTGGCTCGGTGCGGCGCGACGTCGACACTGGCTCGGTGCGGCGCGACGTCTACACTGGCTCGGTGCGGCACGACGTCGACACTGGCTCGGTGCGGCGCGACGTCGACACTGGCTCGGTGCGGCGCAACGTCGACAGGGGCTCGGTGCGGCGCGACGTCGACAGTGGCTCGGTGCGGCGTAACGTCAACAGTGGCTCGGTGCGGCGCGACGTCGACAGTGGCTCGGTGCGGCGCGACGTCGACAGTGGCTCGGTGCGGCGCGACGTCGACAGTGGCTCGGTGCGGCGCGACGTCGACAGTGGCTCGGTGCGGCGCGACGTCGACAGTGGCTCGGTGCGGCGCGACGTCGACAGTGGCTCGGTGCGGCGTGACGTCGACAGTGGCTCGGTGCGGCGTGACGTCGTAAGTGGCTCGGTGCGGCGCGACGTCAACAGTGGCTCGGTACGGCGTGACGACGACAGCTCGCACTTGTGCGCTCTGCTATCACAAAGTCCGGCGCCTCTCGCTACAATGATTACTTATATGACTCAGTAGACACTTGCTGCCGCTTCGTCATCACAGTTGGCTATTCGACATCGCACTCCATCTCATAAGAAAACAACAACCTTGAAAATATGAAATACAAATTTAATAATATCAAAAAATAGATGTTACTTTTGATGTGTTCTGGCAACAATCACAGCAACACGTTCCCGCCATGTATCACACGTCTATATCTATACCCTCTACATAAAATGAAATCATAGAGTCAAAGCTGTACATTGAAAGTTTTTGAAAAAAAGTAATAGCTACGAAGTCTGGGAACGATTGTAAAGCCGAAAATATAGTTCTTAGAATCTTTGTCTTTTTATCTAAATGTTTGTTTCAGCATTGCGCAAAACTACCGGAGAGATACGGTTCAATTAGTGCATAGTTATTCCCTATAAGTTTGTTCAGTCTGTAGGCTATAAATTAACACTAAATGATTGGCAATGAGGGTGAGCAATATTGCATATTGCATATGTATTCCTCTACAGTTTACCGCAAATTGTAAAAAGACGAGCCAAACGTTTGGTGGTGTGAATATCCCGTGTGTTTACAATCTATTGTTATATTATTTTAGTGACAGCTGTTCGTCAGGAGTAATCTGTAAGAATGCATCAGTCAATGTAGAATTTGTATGTTGTAGTATATGCAGGAACGCAGGTGTTCAATAATTTCCTAAAAACTAAAAACTTCGTAAGCATTGGAATACTGGTTCTGAAGGCTGCGGGTGTCGTCCTTAGGACGAGCTGCTTCTCACACGGACAACTGTACGTCGCTTGCTCCCGCGTCACCAGTCCTGACTCTCTGTATATTTGGCTGCTGGATCAAAACTACAAACGTAATATTCAGGGAAATTTTGTAAAAGTGTAGCTGTTATTTTAGTATATTGTGGTGTCTCACGAGTTCCACGCGAACGAAGTCGCGGGCAGAAGCTAGTGTTTAAATAAACATTTATCTGACAAAAGTGTATTTTTGTAACAAAATGTAAGTGCCGAACGAGCAGCGCGACAACACTCGGCAGTGCTCGCGCGAGATCGTTGGCGTCACGCGCCGCGCCCGACAGTATCGGCGCATCACGCGCGAGGACGAGCGGCAGCACATCCGGCAGGAGCCGCTGCCCGCGGGCTGATAACAACCACCATTCCGAAAGTGTTGCGTGTAGATGCGAGCTGCTTATCTGCAGACTACGCCAATACCGACACGCAACCTTTTTTTTTTGGTGCGCGGTGGAAATCCTCATGGACTTCCTCCATCGTGGGAGTGACACAGGGGCATGACGGACTCTTACCAGCTAAAACCACCGCGGTGTTCCACCTCTGCCTATAGCCGGGGGTGCGGGATTCGCACAAGCATTCATCGCTCCCCTGACAGGCCTCGACTCGCTGTTCCTCAGCGGGTCCCACCTCCACGTGCGACCATTCCCATAATGGCAGCACCCGCGGGGCGCGTGGAACACTCGGCGCCAACTCGGGCCTGTCCGGTCGGACGACGGACGCCCCTAGTCCGCCGCCCGCAGGCCACCTCTCATGGAGGTCGCAGATCGTTTTGCGCCCTTCTCGGGCGCGACTGTGGGAGGGGAGAGAGGATGCAGCTTCTCTCTTCCACTCGGCCGCCTCCTTTTGCAGACATGACATCCTCGCGAAAGGAGGCAACCCCGTCCCATGCGCTCCCGCTTTCGACTATCGATTGAACGACGGAAGACGGAAGCAATCTCTTGCTCCCGTCTATTGCCGCGATGAGGTCACGGCACAGCCCTGCCCAAGTGGGCACGCCTCCAACGTGTGCTGCGCCGTATCCTCCGGGCCAGCCGCTCAGTGGTGACATACCGGTGTCTGCTCCCGACCTATACGACACAGGTACTTCCCAAAGCAACCGTGGCCAGAGAGTACCTGCGTCAGCCGGAAGCTGAGGGGGCCTGCCACCTCTCGATCCATGCCTCCGTGGCGGGTCTTACCGCCGCTATAACAGCGTGCCCCGCAGTGAGTTGCGCAAGTCACATCTCCCATTCCGCCCTTAGGACCCGATGGAGCTCAGACCGCTGTGCTTTAATAACCCGAGACACGGGCGCCCCGTAGAGCGCCATCGACAGCACGACCCCAAGTAGAGCTTCCGGCAGGCCGTGTCGTGCCCCTTCAGATTGGGTAGCAGCCGCGACAATGCACCTGCGGTGCCCATCAATTTGGAGGCCAGCTGCCGGAAGTCGGCCCAAAGTTCCTTCTACTGACGAGGACGAGTACCCAGGTACTTCATCGTCGACCCGACAGCGATGGTAACGCCTGCCACGATTAAGTTGGATCTTGAAGGTGGCGCACGCCGGGCCCTATGGAAACACAGGGCCCCGGATTTGTTCAGGGCTACCTCGAGACCCAACCCCTGGATTGTGGCAAAGACCCGCGCAACTCCTGCTGTCGCCAGTTGTGCTGCGTCTTGGTATGTACTCCCCCGCGCTGACACCAGTGTGTCGTCGGCGTAATAGGTGACGCTGACGCCATGCAGGAGCGTACCACGCAGCACCTAGTCGTATCCGAAGTTCCACAGGAGCGACCCCAGTACCGACCCCTGCGGAACACCGCATGACAACTCTCGCCGACCCCATCCTTCTCGACCCGGCTAGACGAGACACCTGTTCGCCAAGTAGGCTGCGAGAGTGCGGCGAAGGTATTTATTTATTTAGGTTAACCAACAATTGTTTACACAATACATTTAACAAATCATTTCCTAATACATTTATAAGTGCAACAATTACTTACAGGCTAACACAACATGCACCACTAATGGTTTTACTTATTTCAAAGCCAAAAAGGATATTTAGTTATTTACAATTATATGTATATATATTTGTCGGAGAAGGTTTGTCTGTTTCTCGTTATCATCAGGCACATTTTAATTACTGTGGGCGTACTATGGGTAGTGTTGGTCTTGCTTGTGCCGCGTTCCGATGCGCAGGTGTTTGCATATTCTGTGTATTGACTAGCGCGGCGCAAGCTGTCGCTCGTAATTTTTTTTCGCCATGAGGAATGAACTTGTGGTGAATGAGCTGCTGGCGTTCCTGCAGCAGAAGCTGGATGTGATGGACGAGATATCCGCTGTCCAAATCTGCGCAACGATCTTCAGCGAGGATGACATAGCTGCTGCCAAGCTATTGTGGTTCAGTGTGCTAAACAAGCGCGACCAGATAGTGTCCCGCCGCCGGCGTGACGGGACTAAGAGAAGCCTGCAAGACATTACCACGCTATTCATGGAGACCAACCCGGACGACGTGCCAACGTTTGTGGCAAAGGAGCTGCACAAGCTGCCACCCGTCACCTTCGACCACGTCGATGTAACAAGCCTTCTGAAGGACATTGTCTTTCTGAAGGCTCGCCTCGCGGATGTTCTGGCGAAGTTAGATGCATCCCAAAACACCGTCGCCGATTTCCGCAAGGAAGTTAGCGAGTTGCGCAACAGTGTGGCGGTAACTAGGTCATCAGTCGATGCATCTAACGTAAACATGTGTCGCGGAGCCGGCCTCGATGGATCGTCGTCAAATTCCGCGACAGCAGTTTCGTCGCCAGCGCACCCATCATTTGCTGAGCTTGCAGAGCGCCCCACCCGCGTGCCCCGCAGACCCGCGCCCGTCATCGCGGCTCCTCCACGCAGCGCCGCCCGAGCCCCTCACCCCGTCCCGCTGCCAGTGTCTGCAGCCCTAGCCAAGCCCCTACAAAAGGAATCCGCTAGCGTCACTGCGAGTACTCCAGGTGCTCCAACCAAGTATGAAGCCTATACCAGAAAAGGCACCGAATAGGGCTGATGATGAGGGTTTTGTAACGGTGCAAAGGAGGAAGCGCCGATCGCGAACGAACAAGAACCGCTGCGGCAAAGCTCCTACAGAGCCCGAAGTCAGCTTGCGTGCCGCAAAGCCGAACACACCGGTGCACATTTCTCGCCTACACTACACCACTAAGGCGGAGGACATCGTGGAGTACGTGCGGCAGAAGACGAGGTACTCGCCGAGGGTGCAGTTACTGAAGTCGCACCGCAACGTCAACTTCAAGGCGTTTGTGGTGCGTGTACCGAATTGTTTTCTGCCCGTCGTCATGGAGGAATACTTCTGGCCGCAGGACGTGGTGTTCCGTCGCTTCCGCGGACAAGTACCACTGAGCAGCACCAGAACTAGCTAGTGAAGTACTATTTTATAGTAAAAATATGTATGTTTAGGTTAAGATATTTATATATGGGCCTGCGTCGCCTGAAATAAATAAATAGCACAATAGAAAAACGGTTTGCAGTTCAAATCAGATTATAATTTACGAGCAAGTTAGTCACACTCGCGAATCACACACTGTAGGTACACAACTCAACTATACGGAACGCGAGACAGTTCCTAAGCACGTGTTGTTCGTACGATGTCCAATGTTTCGATAATTCTGAGAGCTCTGCTCATACCGCAGTTGTAGCTGTCGCTCTCGTCCCCCACGAACTCAGGCTAGACTCTGTCGAACGCCAAGAGATGGCGCTAGCATTCCGAATAAACGAATAACTCCGACATATTCAATTAATTTCATATTTTCTTTGGTAATCCATGCATAACAATAATATTAACAGCAATTACCTTCTAAATAGTTAAAAAATAAAAACAAACTGGTACTTAACATTAACATTAAAAAAAACCACTGACACTGCTTCCTCCGCAGCTGACACGCAACCTGCGAGCGGCGCCAGCTCGGGCCATCTGTCGCGACCAGCGAGTTTAGATCGTTAGTGAGTGGAAGCATTATTCAGGGCTGAACTAAGGGCTCCGGCAGCGGCGCGAGGCGGCCAATGGCTATGTTATTGACAATCAACGAATGACCCCTCTCCACCACGCCACCCACCAGCCGAGCCACCCATCACCGACCCACCCACCAGCCTAGGCAACCACCAGCTGAGCCACCGAGCCGGCTAGACAACTAATTACTTTAATAATTATTCTGACCGCACATACTTGATCGAACGGCCGCCTCGAGGTAGATCATATTAATATATCCAAATTAAGGTACCTAAATAAATAGTTCTCTCTTATTCTCAAGAAAATGTCGTGAGATCGTGACTATTGATTCAAAGCTACACTGAATCCGTTTAAGGATCAGTATAAATATTGACCAAACCCGAGCCGGTTTGAGCCGAGGCGACACTAGGTCTCTGGTCGGATAGGTATGATTGTAATATGACTGTCTGTAAGTACAGTAAGGGTGAAGAAAAGTGGAGTGACAGTGTCACGAAGCAATAGATTGACACTTCTGTTTAACTTACGACATTCTTCTAATGAGTAATTTCTATACTATAGACAACCACTCTCACATTCGTTTGCAACTGATTGTAGTTCATAAATTCAACCATTAGGTTATATGGCATGATAGCCTAGCGGTTATCATACGTCGGTAAGCACGTTCATGCGTAGCGAGCCGTGGATTCGAATCTCACGCGCGGTGATAATTTTTTTAAATGTTTTTATAATTACCTACTCGAATAATCACGCTATTGAATATAGTTCCGTATCATGTTCGCTTTGTTCACATAATTCGTTAAAACTTTATGATTATACCCACAGAAACCTAAATATATAATAAGGTAGACAGATGCAGTTAACTTACAACTCATTCACCGCGACTAAATAGAACGTTAATTGTTTTTGGTTGGTTATTATTGTTATCAATATTATATAATATCGCATTTTATTAAATTAGCCATGTTAAACTATGTCTGTTTTAATATTAAAAGTATTGTTTTGACTATTTTAGTACCGACCGAGCACGAAGATGGCACGACTGACGAATCACAGCGCACCGCCGGTCGATGGCGGGAGCGAGAATGGCGGGAGAATGCCACTTTGGTGGTCGTGCCAGCGCTACGAGCTCAGTCGTGCCTAAGACGTCGCGAGACGAGTACTAAAGCTCATGTTTTGTTTTTAAAGATACCTAGTGTTGATTATAAAGTATATTTGGTTTCGTGTGTTGGAGAAATACAAAAAGTTAGTACATGGAAAAGTGTCTATTATTTCTAAAAACCTCATTTATGAAAGCCATGAACCTGAATAACAGTTAATATTATCATATTTAAACTACGATTAGACTTTCTGTAAGAGTACAGAGTTATCATTATTGTAGATTATTGACGTGTTTAATCTATTAGCGGTGTTGTAGTTCATTTTTTTTAAATTTTGTTTTCTTATCAATTTATGGTCAATATCTTTATTCATAATCCAATGAATAATTAATCATAATGTAATCAATTTGATCAATTATAATTTAATCAGTTATCACATGACAATGTTTTTTTTTTTTTTTTTACATGTGTACGTCTTTGAATGTTATGATAATTTTTCTTTATTCATTGTATGTAGAAGTTCTCATTTCAATAATTTATAAATATGTTATGTGAAGCCGTTTTCTGTGCATGTGGTGTTAACCCGTAATTAATTGTTGCACTTGTAAATGTTACTCTAGTCATTAAATTAGAAATGTATATAGTGTAAACAATTGTTGGTTAACCTAAATAAATAAATAAATTTTGAAATGCAAGAAAATTTAAATATTGAGATGAAAGCAGATATTTGATGAAACCGGACTGAGTGTGAGTATTATGATTTAATTATTTTATCTTTTTTTTTCTAATTAAAGTATAACTACTGATCCTTTTAGTTATTTTTTTAAACGTTTTATATTTATCATAAAGCCTAAATAGAAGAAAAAAAATTAATGATGAATATAAAATATAACATTAAGTAATAATAATAATATAATATGTTCCATTTCTATTTTCAAAATAATTTTGCTTCAAATTGGTAATATTCGTATTTTGCTAGTAGCCTAACAATACTCTTTTTTTGTTTTAGAGAAATACCTACTGTGGTCAAAAGATGGCCCCAGCTACTCAGTGAATAATGAAACAAGTGGTTTCATACCAACGAGATATTTTGCCGAATTATTGGACACATCTTTACGAACTGTTCGCCGTGCAAACGAAAACAAACGAAAATCAGCTGTTTGGGCTAGTTTTCGTTTCGCCCATATTTGATTGAAAAACATAAACAAACGTTTACATTTTGCGATACGGCGATGGGAAGCACAGAATGAGAGATCTGATGAGCAGTTAAAAGTTTTATTGCATGGAAATATGGGAACATTTAAGAGGAACAGATATAATTATGTTTCAATATTGTTGGATTCATGCGCCAGCGTTTACTTGATAACATTGATAATAATGGGGGTTATACAAACAAAGTATTAAGTTATAAATTACAAATTGATTTTAGTAATATTAAAATAATATTGTGTCATATCCGTAATAAGGATTATTTTGAGGTTTACTTTTAATCTTCTTTTCATAATGAAAATGAATACTTAAACTATAACCGCAATAAGTCCTAATAAATACGATTTGTTAACTTTGACGTTTGAGATAGGCAACTAAAGTTAAAACGAACGCACTGACAGTAAACAAAAAGTAGTACAGTCTGTTGTCAACATTATCTGACCCACCCTAAAAACAAACGAATTAGGACCCTCTGCCAGTAACATTAAGGTTTATTCAATTTATATGAGCTTATCAGACAAGTGCTCGAGGACTCGATGAACAAATACAATAACATCGAGCATAGAGTCTAGACAAAATCAAACTGGTTGCTAATGTAATTGTATAATTTATTCTTTTTTTTTTCTTTGACATTGATTTACGTTCTGTAATTACTTGGGGGTCACACCCGGACTTATTACTACTTATTTTTTTATGAAAATTGTCTACTTTTGGAATGTTTGTGATGTATCTATCACATAGTTAATTTATATGTCATTTATCCGGTTTCATTTATCCGTTTTAATTCTTTTACCTATTGTGGTATAGTAATTTTATTTTCAGGTGCATCGTCTTCACATATAATTATATAATTAATGTATGCAAAATATTGTAAAACATTTTAAAAGAGTAACGGTGGAGTTTCTTGCCCATTCTCCTCCATACGAAAACTGCCTTTTGGAAGGGGCGACTAGAATCAATTTAATTTTAATTTTATTTTTGACGTTCAAAAGTGCCTTTTATGTGCCTATTTGAAATAAATGATTTGACTTTGACTTTAACAACACAGACACGCAAATTTGATCTTTAACACGTAACGTTAAGGTAAACCCACCCAACATTGTCGGAGCCACTGGCATTATATATCATTTTGTTAAGCTATTTTAATCATTATCTCGTTGACATTAAAGTTGAAAAGCTTTTAAGTCACACTACATAATTACAACTCAATCTTTAATTTCGCGTACTCCCAACAAGTTCTAGTGGCTTAACGGTTTGATGCTGGATTGGCGACGAGCAACATGTGGGTTCGAAAACACAGTCCACCTATTATCAGTTTCTTTTTTAATTTGTTTTCATTTCTACAATATTGCTTGCATTATTAAAGACGACCAGTATGATTTACGGCTAATAACTTATCTTGTAAACAGGTGGGTAAATTAAAAAACTTGAAGTTCGCAGAATTTATATTTATCAAGAATGGTTGGATACGAAGTAAAACATATATTTGCTTCGTGAGGTAGATAATAAATTCATCTAAGTGACAAAGGTTACACTACGCCTAATAGCAGTGACTACGCACACACATTTGTAAATCGTTTCACATAACTCGTTAAATATTTCTAAGCAATTTGGTGTTAAAAATCATCATGTCGCAACTTAATGACTATACCAAAAATAAAATCATATTTTGACATGAGCAGAACGTTGGAATTAGAGAAATTGGTCGCCAACTTAATATAGCAGTAAGTGTTTTTTTATACCTATTTTATTTTATTGATTGTGATTAATGAACGCGTAGTTGGCTATTTTACCATTACATTCACTCCTTACACGATTCCATTTTTTTTTTGTTTTAGAGAAATACGTTCAGACTATGGCTAAGACGTTATGGGGACAATGGAAATATTCAGCGGATTCGTCCAGGAGCAAAAGCCATCAAGTATAGTCCCGAATTCGAACGCCACATGTTTCAAGCCATGTTGAAAATCCAGAAACAGTGAGAAGGCATTTACACGCTGCTAGGACAAGGAATTATAAACCGGCACAGATAATTGCATTGACACCTGCTCATCGCGAAGAAAGGGTCCGTTTTGCGCAGGAATATTTTTTTTTTTTTTAAACACACCATGTAAATAAATGCTGAATGGATTGATTGTTAAACCATTAAAATGTTGCAGATTATGTGGTGATGTTATGATAAATAGTTTTTTTGTTGTTTATATAACATGTTTATTCACTACATATAGGTAGATATCAATCTGTAAAGCATTTCACACATGAATTCTTTCTCGATAACAAACTTTTAAGCATAAGCATGCCTTTTTTAATGTTTATAAATGGTTAGATTTGATTATGGCATACTAATATAAAATGTATATGTCGGAGAAGGTATATCTGTCTCTCGTTAGCATCAGGCATATTTTAATTACTGTGGGCGTACTATGGATAGTGTTGGTTATAGCACAATAGAAAATCGGTTTACAGTTCAAATCAGATTAGAGCTTATGAACTAGTTAGTCACACTAGCGAATCACACAATGTTTCGATCCTCTCGAGAGCTCTGCTCACACGGCTTTTGTAGCTGTTACTCTCGTCCCACGACGAACTCAGTCTAGACTCTGTCTAGCGCCACGAGATGGCGCTAGCGTTCCGAATAGTCAAACGAATGGCTCCGACACGGCCATCCTGCTATACACACGTTCTCGTGTGCTAATCTGTAAAGAAACAAACCCGCAAAGTATCATATAGCTCGGTCACTCCTGACCACATTTGGTACAGGCAAAAACACAATGAAAACTCGAACAAACTAACAATAGCAGAGTTCAGAGCATTACCCACTATTTGATATCTAAATCTCAAGATTACAATCAAAAGAATCAACTAAGATGCATGTGTCTCATACTATCTAGTAAACTCCAGTTACTGAACTCGTCAAATTCATTTGCGCATCCCCATCGAATCGCCAAGTCACTCCTGGACTTTATGGTTTCTCACGAAACCACACAACACAGACAACTTAATCGTCCCCTGAACAACTCACAACTGAGTTGCAGTTACGACTACAGACAAGTGCGTACAGTGTGACCTAATAGCCATGGTATGTGCTCTACTACTCGGTGGAGGAACTCTCCTCATCGTCTTCTACGTTTAACTCGTTAGGAACACTACATACTTAGAGGCATCGTTTACGCTAAATACGTACGCCTAGATTTAAAGTATTGATTCAACCAGAGTAATGTAAACAAACTTTGATTATCTAATCATAGCGAAATTCGAAATCGAAAATCGAAATTATGCAACATGCATGTGATAAAATAGGTAGAATTTACTGATTAAATTGTTGTGTATTTTTCTTACTTAAAATGTTGCCAACTGTCAACGGAAGTCATGATAATTTTTGCTTATTAAAATTGTCATTCAAATCTTTTAATGTAAGTACTGTTTAATCTGTTAATTTAATCTATAAAAAATAGTGTTTAATTATCTTCAAACATTTTTATTTTTGGTTTATACTATAAACTTTATAGTAGTTTAATTATAGTAAGTTAATTTAGTTCGTTTATTTTAGTATGTATTAGTCGATCGGTTGACTTATGGCGGGAGAATTAGGTATAAAAGCCAGGCGCAGTGACAGTTCGGGTCATAACATCAGATCATCGGCCAATCATCATTCGGTTGGCCCCTCGCTCTGGACTCACCGATCCTGACCTACCTCCCCTGACAAAAGTGGTAACGGACTGGAGGAAAGTAAGGGAATGCCTGAAATCCACCACATCCCCCCACCTAGACACCATCCCCGGTCATTTCAGCTCTATCGCAGACACGACGGCCGCGATCGACTCATTCACGGAACACGTACAGTCAGTCATGAACGATTGTTCTAGGGAAATTCTAGTGACGGACGACCGTCGCTGGAAGTTGCCTGACGACGTGCGTGAACTGTTGAATGAGAAGAACGCGGCCGTCCGTGCCTACAGTAGCTTTCCCTGCGACGCTAACAAAGCCCATATGCGTTACTTGCAGCGTGCTGTAAAGTCTCGTTTATCGGAGTGGCGTGAAGCTAGCTGGAATAAGATGCTAAGCGAATTAGAGTCCACCC
The DNA here is from genome assembly GCA_947507525.1 of Apamea epomidion. Lineage (NCBI taxonomy): Eukaryota > Metazoa > Arthropoda > Insecta > Lepidoptera > Noctuidae > Apamea > Apamea epomidion. Next base: position 22,587,250 of record OX382226.1, on the reverse strand, counting down.
ATCAGGCCCTCTTGGAGCTTCAAAGGAGACTCAAATCCCGCGAACAAGTCACAGATGAAAAGGCCGAGTGCCTGGCCATCAGCCTCGAAGCTCAATGCTCACCCAGCACTCAACCAGTAGACCAAGCTCACCTCTTAGAGGTTGACGCGGAAGTCGAACGTCGAGCCTCCCTCCCGCCCGTCGAAGACCCTGAAAATCCTCTGCCTCCCGTCACTCCAGACGAAGTGCAGGATATCATCAAAGGTCTCATACCCAGAAAGGCCCCCGGTTCGGACGGGATCACCAACAAAGTGATCCAGCTCCTCCCAGCCCCCCTAATATTGCTACTGGCCACCATCTTCAATGGCGCCATGGGCAATAATATTTTCCCACAATCGTGGAAAGAAGCCACAGTCATTGGCATCCATAAGCCCGGAAAGCCTAGGTCTGAACCGACAACCCATCAGTCTGCTCAAAGTCCTCGGAAAGATCTACGAGAGGCTTATTTACAAGCGTCTCAGGGTCTATGCCGAAACAAAGGGCCTCTTTCCAGACGAGCAATTTGGTTTTCGAACCCAACACTTTTGTGTTCAACAAGTCCACCGCATCACCGAACATATCCACTCAGGTTTCCTGCGCGGTATGATGACAGGTGTTATTTACTTCGACATAGCGAAAGCATTCGACAAAGACTGGCACAATGGCTTATTATTCGAGCTGTACCAACTCGGTGTGCCAGACCGGCTCGTTCTCATCCTACGAGACTTTCTGTCGAACCGCACCTTCCGCTACAAGATCGAAGGAGCGCTCTCATCTCCCCACCCCATCAGAGCAGGAGTCCCCCAGGGCTCTGTACTCGCCCCACTCCTATTCACGCTGTTCACTAGCGACATCCCAAAGGACGCTAAGACCCATCTGGCTCTGTTCGCAGACGACACAGCCATTTATTACACTGGTCGCAGCCACATCCAAATACGGCTCCGTCTCCAAACCGCAGTCAACAAGTTGGCTGCTTGGTTCAGGAAATGGCGTATCGAAGTCAACCCCGATAAGAGTCAAGCGGTTCTCTATTTGAAACCCAGACTCCAACCCACCCCCCCTCCGCCCATCACCATGTTCGGCAAGCCAATCCCGTGGGAAAAGCGAGCCAAATACCTTGGTGTTATCCTTGACCAACACCTCACCTTCTCAGAGCACATAAAGACGGCCCGTTCGCGCACCACTTTCGCTCTCGGTTGTCTCCACTCCGTCCTCAATGAAGGCAGCAAGCTGTCACTCAAGTGCAAAATGCGCTTGTATACAGCCTGCATCGGTCCCATAATGACTTACGCTTGCGTAGTCTTTGCTCATACCAAGCCCCGCCACATCCATAGGATGCAAACACTACAGAACCGATTCCTCCGCAAGGCCACAAACTCCCCTTGGTTCGTTCGCAACGAGATCCTCCATATCGATCTCAAGATCCCCACCATCCAGCAGTTCATGAAACGCCTCTCCAAGCGTTTCTTTGACACAGCCGCCAAGCATCGCAACCCTCTGGTTGTCGCGGCCGCCAAATACACCCCTCCAATATCAGTAAGCTTCGCCGTCCAAGGCATGTTCTCGGTGACCCCGATGACCCCATAACCCTCCTCCAGGAGAGCGATAGGGCAACCAGTACAGTTCACAGTTCTATATTGTTGCTTTGCTGAAATTATTATGTAATTATAATTATGTTACTCTTTATTGTGATTATGAGAATAATAAACTAACGTGATTTGTATTTGTTTAGATGGTATTTATAATGCTAACTTTGGTTATATAAATAAATTATATTAAATGATAACTTTGGCCATTTACTCATTGCTAGGGGTACACGATACCTCTTGTTACATCAATGTAAATCTACAAGTGTATGTTATAAGCTTATATGTATATATTTTATCTGTTCTAAATATAAACAGTAAAACGTTCCTTGTAGTTTCCCTTACTTTCACCCAGTAAATCACAATAATTCTCATTAATTTCAGTTAAAGTAGATAAATAGTATGTTGCTTATCAGTTTTCCTTGTCTATAACACATGCCATAAACGTACATAAAAGAATACCAGTTTTGTAATCAAACTTTCTGAACATTAGGTACAAGGCTACTCAATATTAATGCACAAATGACAGCAAATGGGTAACAGTTCGTCTCGCTGTTGAGCCCGATAGATATGGGACGGTACCAGTCCGTCTCACTGGTTTCTAAGCCCGCATAATTATACGTAGGTCAGTATCAGTCACTTCTCGCTGATAAGCCCCAAAACAAAATAGCATTACCAGTCACTTCTCGCTGATAAGTTATAGCCATTTATTGTGCGTCAATATTAGTCAGTACCAGTAGATGGGCCTTCACCCGCATCTTCTACGTTTAACTCTTCACTAATTATGTCCAATTCACTTGGAACATAATCTTGTGGCATCTTTCCTATGCGATCATGTGCATGCTTGTAAGGTTAGAATTTAAAGCTTTTAACGTATAGCGATTACCCGCCATGATGACAGAGACAGATTTAATAAAAATAGATGACAGAGTTAATAAAAATAGAAAAGAGAAGAGGAGAGAGAACGCCACCCTGAGGCACACCTGCGGTAAGAGAGCACCAATCAGAAGATGACTCTTCAAGACGAACCCGCTGTGAACGGCCATTAAGATAGGAGTTAAACCAACCAATAGAGGAAGAGGAGAAATTTAAAGATTTAAGGATCCCTAGAAGGATGTCGAAATCGACACAGTTAAAGGCACTGATAAAGTCAAGAAGTACAAGTAAAGTAAGAGATTTGTGGTCCATAGCCCAGTGGATGTCATCAGTAACCTTCAAAAGAGCCGTTACTGTGCTATGACCAGGTCGAAAACCAGACTGAAAAGGGCTAAGGAGGTCATTCGCACATAGAAAGGCATAAAGTTGTTGATGAACAATATGCTCAAGAACTTTATAGAGAAATGGGAGGATAGAAATGGGACGGAAATCGGTGGGTGAGACCGGCTTAGAAATTTTGGGTAAGGGGATGATATGAGCTAGCTTCCAGATCTCAGGAACAGTGCAAGAGAACAGGGAGAAATTAAAAATGTGGGTCAAGACAGGAAGTAGCGTAAGGAGGATAGGAGAAATCATTCTTGAACAAAATTTTATCATTACCGACTGCAGTAGAGGAGATAGCACAAATAGATTTTTTAACCTCACTTTCATTCACTTGATTTAACTCAAAAGGGGAACAGGGCGGCAATGGCAGACCAAAAAGTTTATTTAACGTAGCTGATCTGACGTGCGGATCAAAAGTGACAGGGGGATGTGAGAAATGTTTGTTAAGAGCACACACGTCAACGTCACTACTGGAAACGACTGGAGACTTGCCAATGCCGACAGTTTTAAGAAACTTCCAGACATCAGACGAGTTACGATTGTCAAGAGAATTATGGAAGTGGCGTCTCTTTGCATCTCTACACATACACCTGCAGCGATTTCGCAGCACCTTATACGCATTCAAGTTGCGCTCAGAAGGACTGCGTTTCAACCTTCTTTTGGCTCTGTCCCTACTTGCCATCGCGTCCTTAATGACAGGAATAAGCCAAGGAGCCGGAACATATTTTACCTTGACACGACGGATGGGGGCATGCCGGTCAATTAAGCTGATTAAAGTGCTGTTAAAAATATGAACCATATCGGTGAGACATGTGCTCTCCAAGACGTCCGTCCAGTAAATACTACCAGCATCACGCAGCAATGCCTCCTGGCTTTTGCCCTTGCAGTTCCGAAGGAACATAAATTGCGGCTTACGCTTCGGGAGGGCGAATCCTGTAAGACATAAAGATGAGATCGTGATAGGAAAAACAAGCAGTGAGCTGTCCGTGGACAGATACATTATTTGAGTTAGAGACAATTATCAGGTCCAGCAGAATTTAAAGCTTTTAACGTATAGCGATCACCTGCAAAAACTTCTGCTACCGTAAACGGACCTTTGAACTTCCGATCTAACGTCTTATAATATGATTTTACTCTTCGTTTTCTAATAATACGAAATCGTCGTTTTGTTACAGCTGCTTTTGTTCTATTAAATCTAGCTTTCTTTTGTTGACCGTTTAAAACTGAATGTATTACAAGAGTTTTATGCAACAAAAACTCTGTCGTAGACATGTTAATCGAAAAGTCTAGGTTCAATATTTCACGTTCTATCATAATATTACTTTGCAAGTAAATGTCGGGTAGAAATGTAATAAAATCTCAAGCTGTTGCTCGCTAATTGCAACACTACATATGATTTGTTCTGTGCTGAATACACGTGTTTGACCAATACCAGTCAAAGCAACAACGTTATTAACTCGTTGGCCACGAGTTTAAATTTGGCTGCACAACTCGCTTTTACTAATGAGCATTCAGCACCAGAATCGTAAACAAAACAATACAGCTCACCTTTATGTTCTAACGTGTCTGAGGGTAGTTTTACGACGTCCACTCGCTGTTCACGACTTCCCGCACGTTGTCCACCATCCGCTTGGCTTGGCTGCCACTACTCGTCCACCCGGCTGCGATATATCCTGGTTTCCCTCACTTGCAGCACACGAAAGGCTTCGCTGACGGCTGCTCGATTCTTCCTAAAGTCACTACATGTCATTCCTTGGTATGCTATTTGCGATAGTCATGTTGATGCTGCTCCTTTGTGCGTCTTACTGATGGCCACAACAAGTTGACCACCTTGCAGTGAATTTTCGGCAAAACACCAATCAGCTGTTGTGCACTGTTATATTTACACACACCTTATACTGCGTGTTCTAACTACGAGAACGGGATACGTCGAACTCAAACACCCGGTTAGAGACAGTCTTTTTTTTTTTCAAACATGGCGGTAGGCGCAACAGTCGCGTCATTCGGCAAAGGTATTTCTGCATACAGCCTATGCCCAAAACAACATGTAGCATGATCGCGCATCCGTATCAGCTTTGCCTGGGTCGTAATTGGACAGATCCACACGATTATTTAATAAGCGTTCGCATGCTTACACTTTGTTTTTCAATTGTCAACGGTCATTTTCACTTTAAGCGTTCTCATTTTATGCATGAACCAACACGAATCCCAGTTCTGATGTCGGAGAAGGTATATCTATCTCTCGTTAGCATCAGGCATATTTTAATTACTCTGGGCGTACTATGGGTAATGTTGGTTATAGCACAATAGAAAAACGGTTTACAGTTCAAATCAGATTAGAACTTATGAACTAGTTAGTCACACTAGCGAATCACACACTCACACAACTCAATGATTTGGGACGCAATTGACAGTTTCTGAGCACATGTTGTTTGTACGATGTGCAATGTTTCGATCCTCTCGAGAGCTCTGCTCCCACGGCTTTTGTAGCTGTTACTCTCGTCCCACCACGAACTCAGGCTAGACTCTGTCTAGCGCCACGAGATGGCGCTAACGTTCCGAATAGTCAAACGAATGACTCCGACATATATTAATTTGGAAACATATGAGCATTTACTTACCTACTTTATCTTACCTAACTGTTTTAATGAAATAATAAACATTTTAAACTTAGTCGTTTAGTTTTATTTCTATACAAACTGCCCGTTTAAAAAGACAAGACCCTACGTCGTCCATCAAAGAAATGTAAAAAAGTGTAATAAAATAATTTTAAAAAAAAGCTGAGCAAAAAGCTATATTTAGGTTAAAATTGGTTTCGAACGTAGACAACGATGAACACCGCACTACATACCTTAGTGACCACAAGACCAACTCAACTCTTATAAGCCACATTGAAATTTGATCTTAGTTGTAATACTGGACGCAATATTCTAAAGAATTTGAACCATATAGTATACTTTCATAAAATTTATTCTTGCACAGCACAAGCAGCCCTCCTTCTCCTTGTGCAAATAGATTATTTTGTATTATAATCACTCCATTAAGACATGATAATAAAAAACCTACCTATAAAATATATATTTTTTTTTTTTAAAGAGACGTTGTTTTTGGCATTTAGTAAGGCAAGGTAAAATGTGTTTGCGCGTAGTCACTGCATACCCTTGGTAGCATTTGAATACCAGTTTTATAATGAATACGAATATTTATTTTTCAACTACCCACTTATTACAAGTTATGCGAAAATATTACCATTTTAGAAAGTTTATATTTGAAGATTATCCGTCTATAGTTCTTTACAATAATACAAGAAATAGTTTTGGAATAAATTCTAAATTGAAAGCAAAACGATATCTACGTCGGATTTGAACTCGCAACTTGTTTTTCTCAGTCTTATACACAGACCACGAGACCAGAATTACTTGATCGCAATCATTAAAATAAGCTATTACACTAATTATATTATAACAAGTAGTTATAACATATAACTTAATGCTAACGTTATAAAGATCAAATTTGCGTGTCTGTATTATTATTGTATTTGTTCATCGAATCCTTGAACACTTGTCTGATAAGCTCATATAAATTGAATAAACCCTCATGTTACAGGTAGAGGGTCCAAATTCGTTTGTTTTTAGGGTGAGTCAGATAATGTTGACAACAGACTGTACTATTGAGTAATTTAATTGTAGATATTGTGATAAAGAGTTCAAACTTTTTTTATTTAATCGGGTAGATTTGATAGTTGTGATTTCTTAGAGTACCCACACACATTAGTAGTTAAAGCACAATATTATTATATTACTAAGATACAATATTTTAAGTCTAAGGGTCGTAGTTCACTGATTACCTGCTTTACTTCAATAAATTGTTGTTTATGACAAAATAAACTGTTTTGACTAGAAGTTTATTTATTTCTTTTTTTTTTTAGTATATAAAATTATAACGAATAAACATTTTGAAATCACTTATAAAACGTTTTTATTTTAACCCTGTATTACAATAGTAATATAATAATGAATATAAAATAATTATTACATTATGATTCTTATTTATTAATCTATAAAAAACAAATAACAAAATAACCGATAAAGATTATTGTTGGAAAAGAAAAATAAAAGTCCCAACTCGAGATTGGAACCCAGACTTATGCGTTCAATAATCCAATACGTAAGACTACCAGCTATCGGTACTTGATGAAATGAGTTCAATTTTAACAATGGTATGACCCAACCAAGGTCATACGTAATTACGTAGCCTGTGTGCAAAAGCGACGGTATGCTACATGCTACGACATGCTACGGGGACAACGGGACTACAGGTGTTTTTTGTTTCGTTCGACGCCAGCCAGTGTGCGAATTATGAGGTGAGCGTTCTGTGGTGGTACATCACTTTATGCACACAGACTTTATATAGGTACGGCGTTTACCGCGCGTTCCCAGCAATACAGGGACGTACTCGCCGCATCACTACAATTTGTGTGATGTCTCTCCGCGAGTCCACCACTCCGCCGCCTGCAGTCTGCGCGCGGCGCGGAGTGCGCGCGGCTCGGTGTGCGCCCGGCGCTGCGTGGCCGTGTCGTAATATTCTCCTTAGTTGCAGCTGAACATTGCGGCGGTTTCAGATGTTCAATTCTATTACTATCTATTATAATTTACTGCTTTTCATATTTTTTATTAATGATCTGGTGACGAAACTGGCATGTCCCTGTCTGTTGTATGCCGACGATCTGAAGGTATTCACGTCGATAAAAAACCTCTCCGACAATGAATCCCTGCAGAACGACTTAAATATCATTTCTGACTGGTGTACGCTTAATAGAATGAAATTAAACATAAATAAATGCTTTGTTATAATAACGTTTACGAAAAAACGTTTAAAGAACACCTATGACTACAGACTCGAGGGTCAATCGTTGGAACGGAAGCAGTGTGTTGTTTGATGAACATCTATCTTTTAGAGATCATTACAACAGCATGACAGATAAAGCATTGAAACGTCTCGGTTTTATATCGAGGTCTACCAAAGGATTTGATAAACCTCAAAGTTCATATTACTCTATAAAAGCCTAGTAAGAAGTGTATTGGATACTGTTCGATATCTGGTCACGTGGTACGCAGTACACTCGGACAGAATATCTGGTCACGTGGTACGCAGTACACTCTGACGGAATTGAGTGTGCAAAGAAAATGTGTTAAGTGGGTCTCGTACCGCTACGGCTTCTCTAGAACGCTACATAGCTATTTCGAACGCCTTGTCAGATTCAATTTGGAACCTTTGCATGCTCATCGCAAACAGCAGAACTTATATCAACCTGCATAAGATGCTACATTCCACGCTGGACTCTTCAGCTCTGCTGTCCCTCATAAACAGCAATATTAGGTATAACACCCGAATACCTAAAACTTTTGCACTTCTGGTCTTTACAAATAACACCTCATATTATAACCTATCGTTAGAATGTGTCGACTTTACAATGAAATTTCAAAAGACAATAACAATATTGATATCTTCGATTCTCGTGCTGCTGCTTTCAAAAGACATGTTTGTACTCTTTCTTTTTAATTTTGTAACGCTTTGAATACTGTTCTCTTCAAATAATGTAACTGTGTCAATTATGTACTTAACCTGGCGTGTTTGGTCTCCGACACATTCCCTGTGTAAGTAGAAGTGTGTCGGAGGGCAGACGCTCATACCTTGTAGCTATAATTTTGTCAATTAAGTTTTTATTTTTTTTCCTGTAGTTGTTATCATTATTATTGTTGTTGCTGATCATGTTGTGCGACTACGCTTTGGGTGATATTCAGGTCGAAACCTATAATTTGAACCTTATACTTAATGTGATTATTGCCTGTTGTAGTTGCCTTGTGAATAAATAAATAAATAAATAATGCTACAAACGCTTTTATTAAGCTAGCCTTATTTCTTTTTTGTACGTTTGGGAAATTGAATTCTCGCAGATGTAGAGTATAACAAAGTATGATTACAGCCGACGAACATTCAGCTGAGCAAGCTGTAGTCGCGGATGAAGCTTTTTCAATAAAGCTACTTTCCACCAGCTTTATGAGTCCAGCCCCGCCAGTCCTCCCAGCCCCGCCAGACCCCCAGCTCCGCCAGTCCTCCCAGCCCCACCAGTTCCGCCAGTCCCACCAGTCCCCCCAGCCCCGCCAGTCCCGCCAGTCCCGCCAGTCCCCCCAGCCCCGCCAGTCCCTCAGCCCCGCCAGTCCCGTCAGTCCCGCCAGTCCCCCAGCCCCGCCAGTCCCGCCAGTCCCCCCAGCCCCGCCAGTCGCCCCAGCCCTGCCAGTCCCGCCAGTCCCGCCAGTCCCCCCAGCCCCGCCAGTCCCGCGGCGCCACGTGCTCCGGAATGGAATGGGGTACGTGGCGTTTCATTGACAGTGAAATCTCCATTAGGAGATAAGCAGGATAAATAGATCATATATATTACACAATTTGCGTTCTCATGCAGTGTTCAAGCAAAACGTTATCTACAATGTCTTGTGTATTTATCGAAACATTCAATATCAATGTTAATAAAACACATTACAATATTCACTTAACATCGCGCATCGTATTTAAAAATAAGTAGTTGCTTGCTACATAACTTCTGAGCTTATTCGTAACAACAGGCTACGCGACACTGCTACGAATGCTCGTAGCGATACCCGCTACGGCGCTACGCTGCCGTCTCGCAAGCCTCAACTAACATAGTGTTGTGGCGTGCCAACTTGTGTCGCGCATGACTGCGATCGTGTGTGACGGACGTCACGCCACAATAACTAACAATTCACCCGCGCCGGTGAGCTGCAGGTGTTTAATCGTGCCTAAGTCGTGTACGACAACATGCGGTCAGTTTGACAATTAAATTGAACACGGTGAACTACCCGCTCACTTGAGCACCCGAGCTGGCCGCGGCCCGCCGCCCGCACCCGCCAGAACTTCACGTATGGATATAATAATACGGCTAATGTCGGGCGCACACCCCTGGCCCTACACTCGTCGACTAGAGCGCTGCGCCAGCCCTGCCCGTCCCACTACGTGTGGTACAGACAACGGCTCTGCTCTGGGAACTGTTACATCAAGTAGATACGTGAAGATATTACATATTTGTTACTATGTAATCGTTCTTTTGTGTGTTGTCCTATGTATCTTGGGTGCACCAAATAAATGATGTATCTATATATCTACTTATCTTAAGAAATATTGCTTCTATAAGCCGCGCATTACAGCATTCCATTCCATAACAAGCGACCGCCCCTTCTCCGCACGGTGCGGTACGGCCTTGCACCTACTGTCGTGGCACCATGTCAAAACATCAAGCTTTCTGTGCTTTATCTAAGTTCAATACTACCCCACCAAAAGCATTTCATGTAAAGTAGGTTGCCGAGACTTACATAACGCTTTCGCTGTTAAAATGTTACTAGATCTAATGAAGAGCTAAACCCTTATCTCTGCGAGGCTGAACTTGGCCCAGATGTAGACAGGAAGGCGCGAGAGTTACGGCGCGCGGCGGGGTGGCATCGCGTTGTAAGTATTGAGGTATTCATATAGTTTTACAGTTTACATAATTAAATACTTCGACATGCGTGATTCGCATGAAGAATGCTTTGCCCTCCCCACGAAGCAAATAATAGGGCCAGGCAGACAAGTGGCAATCGCGTTCAAAGCGTATCATATCCCTACAACGACTTTCAATACAATTTACATAAGCCGTTCGGCAGCTTATTGTATTTTATTTTACTCGGTAAACTTAGAGCTAGTAGTAACAATGAATACTACAGTTGTTAGTAAAGTCCACTTATAATTATATGAATAACAATATTCTAGACAGTAGGTCGTTACACTACGTACAAAGACGCATCAGTTGCTTAAGAAATGTGAGCTAATCAAATGGTTGCAGCGAGTCTTCTTCAATTTACAAATTTCAATATTATAAGAATATAATATTAGAAGAAATTCTTGACATTTCCACCAAGTTGTCCATTTCCACCAAGTGTTGTGTAGGAGTAGTGTACCACCACCCGCATGTGGCGGGCGCTTGGGTTTCTCCAAGTCATAAGTAACCGCGCTAACTTCGCACAATATAATTAATATGAGTTTGTTTATACAACAATTAGTAGTTTGCTAAATCCCGGCGCCGACGTGCAAACTACGACGTGTTTGTGTGGCGGACAGGGGCGACGCGGGATGACGCGGGGCGGCACAGGGCGGCGCGGTACCGGCGCCTTGCCGTCCGCCTGCGCCTGAATCACTCGCGCTACAAACGACGCGGGGCGGCACGGGGCGGCACAGGGCGGCGCGGTACAGGCGCGGCGCCGTCCGCCTGCGCCTGAATCACTCGCGCTACAAACGACGCGGGGCGGAACGGGGCGGCGCGGCACCCGCGCGGCGCTGTCCGCCTGCGCCTGAATCACTCGCGCTACAAACGACGCGGGGCGGCACGGGGCGGCACAGGGCGGCGCGGTACAGGCGCGGCGCCGTCCGCCTGCGCCTGAATCACTCGCGCTACAAACGACGCGGGGCGGAACGGGGCGGCGCGGCACCCGCGCGGCGCTGTCCGCCTGCGCCTGAATCACTCGCTCTACAAACGACGCGGGGCGGCACGGGGCGGCACAGGGCGGCGCGGTACAGGCGCGGCGCCGTCCGCCTGGGCCTGAATCACTCGCGCTACAAACGACGCGGGGCGGCACGGGGCGGCACAGGGCGGCGCGGTACAGGCGCGGCGCCGTCCGCCTGCGCCTGAATCACTCGCGCTACAAACGACGCGGGGCGGAACGGGGCGGCGCGGCACCCGCGCGGCGCTGTCCGCCTGCGCCTGAATCACTCGCTCTACAAACGACGCGGGGCGGCACGGGGCGGCGCGGTACAGGCGCGGCGCCGTCCGCCTGCCCCCGAATCACTCGCGCTACAAACGACGCGGGGCGGCACGGGGCGGCACAGGGCGGCGCGGTACAGGCGCGGCGCCGTCCGCCTGCGCCTGAATCACTCGCGCTACAAACGACGCGGGGCGGCACGGGGCGGCACAGGGCGGCGCGGTACAGGCGCGGCGCCGTCCGCCTGCGCCTGAATCACTCGCGCTACAAACGACGCGGGGCGGCACGGGGCGGCACAGGGCGGCGCGGTACAGGCGCGGCGCCGTCCGCCTGCGCCTGAATCACTCGCGCTACAAACGACGCGGGGCGGAACGGGGCGGCGCGGCACCCGCGCGGCGCTGTCCTCCTGCGCCTGAATCACTCGCTCTACAAACGACGCGGGGCGGCACGGGGCGGCACAGGGCGGCGCGGTACAGGCGCGGCGCCGTCCGCCTGCGCCTGAATCACTCGCGCGACAAACGACGCGGGGCGGAACGGGGCGGCGCGGCACCCGCGCGGCGCTGTCCGCCTGCGCCTGAATCACTCGCTCTACAAACGACGCGGGGCGGCACGGGGCGGCGCGGTACAGGCGCGGCGCCGTCCGCCTGCCCCCGAATCACTCGCGCTACAAACGACGCGGGGCGGCACGGGGCGGCACAGGGCGGCGCGGTACAGGCGCGGCGCCGTCCGCCTGCGCCTGAATCACTCGCGCGACAAACGACGCGGGGCGGAACGGGGCGGCGCGGCACCCGCGCGGCGCTGTCCGCCTGCGCCTGAATCACTCGCTCTACAAACGACGCGGGGCGGCACGGGGCGGCGCGGTACAGGCGCGGCGCCGTCCGCCTGCCCCCGAATCACTCGCGCTACAAACGACGCGGGGCGGCACGGGGCGGCACAGGGCGGCGCGGTACAGGCGCGGCGCCGTCCGCCTGCGCCTGAATCACTCGCGCTACAAACGACGCGGGGCGGCACGGGGCGGCACAGGGCGGCGCGGTACAGGCGCGGCGCCGTCCGCCTGCGCCTGAATCACTCGCGCTACAAACGACGCGGGGCGGCACAGGGCGGCGCGGTACAGGCGCGGCGCCGTCCGCCTGCGCCTGAATCACTAGCGCTACAAACGACGCGGGGCGGCACGGGGCGGCACAGGGCGGCGCGGTACAGGCGCGGCGCCGTCCGCCTGCGCCTGAATCACTCGCGCTACAAACGACGCGGGGCGGCACGGGGCGGCACAGGGCGGCGCGGTACAGGCGCGGCGCCGTCCGCCTGCGCCTGAATCACTCGCGCTACAAACGACGCGGGGCGGAACGGGGCGGCGCGGCACCCGCGCGGCGCTGTCCGCCTGCGCCTGAATCACTCGCGCTACAAACGACGCGGGGCGGAACGGGGCGGCGCGGCACCCGCGCGGCGCTGTCCGCCTGCGCCTGAATCACTCGCGCTACAAACGACGCGGGGCGGAACGGGGCGGCGCGGCACCCGCGCGGCGCTGTCCGCCTGCGCCTGAATCACTCGCGCTACAAACGCACTAGCTCCGTCGAACAGATACAAGTATCCGTAACTAAAAGCGTTATATTTCATGCGGCGACGCTAAACAACTGTGACGCCTCCCGCACTAACGACCCTCCGACGACCGCTCACCTAACGCTGTAATTTATTGTAAATGTATTGTTTACTTACTTACTTACTTTTACTTGTTACTTACATTTAACAATTACTTCATTGATCAAGTCCAGTCTCCATCAACCCATGTGTCCACTGGTTTGGTTAGCAACACACATTCAATGTTTATGTCTCCAGTGTTGCCTCAAGACGTAATAAGAGTAATACAGGCACTGTAAAACACTAACAGCGTTGGATACGATGGTATAGCTACAAAAGTTATAAAATTCGTAGCTAATAGCATTGCTTCACACTTGTGCCACATTATACCTAAACTTATGTATTAGCTCTGGAGTGTTCCCGAACGGTCTAAAAACAGTTATTGTAAAACCACTTTAAAAAAAAAACGATAGAGACAGTTTAGTTAACTATAGACCCATTGCCCTGATTCCTATATTTTCAAAATTATCGAAAAGTTAATTTATAAGTTTATTATGAATCAATTAATAAGTATTTATAATTTATCGAAAAAGGTCAACATCAACACAACAGTAGTTGCATGCCATGCTCTAGTCGCGTCCATTTTAAGATATGGAATAATCTTTTGGGGAAATTGTACTTTACGTGAACAGGTGTTCAAGGCCCAGAAGCGTTGCATAAGGACAATACTTAATATGAAAGTGACAGATAGTTGCGTTCCCGTGTATAACTCCTTCAAACTTTTAACTTTCCCATGCATTTATAGTTTGGAAGTCGCGATTTTTGTTAAAAGTAATATGAACCTTTTCAGTAGTGTGTCAGAAACTAGGAAAAGACCTATGAGAAGTCAGTATAGATACTTGTTACAGTTGACAGTTATAATACTGCTTTAATCAAAAAAAGTGTTATTAGTCCATACTAATAACACTTTTTTTTTTTTTGGGCTCATGCCCAATAATCTACAATAAAATACCGAATATCATTAAAATGACACAACTCAAAACTTTAAAAAGAGACTGACGTCATTATGGATTGAAAAATGTTATTATTCTGTTACTGACTTTTTAAATGACGCTGACATATGAATGATTAATTGAATAATAATTTAATTTTACTTTGACATATATCTTTATACCAACTATATTAAGTACATTGTAAACTTATATAAGGTTGTTTCTACAGCCATTACCAATTCGATTATTCTTAATTTAACAACCTCACTGATGTTTGCATGCCTAATATAAGGTAGATTGTACAAGGCTCACTCAATTGTTGTTATAGATCTTATTTTATGTACCTACAATCTATGCAAATAAAATTCTTACTTACTTACTTAATAACGCGTATATAGAAATGGTAGCGGCATTACAGTACGTCACTATTGGAGCCGCACAAACACTCCTATAGCGCTGCAATGTTCAGGCGCGTGTAGAGCGCTGCAATGTTCAGGTGCCACTCAAACATTCCACAGTCGTACAGTGTTGACATATGCGCTCATATGTAAAGCTAATCGTTGTTTAGTGATCGTGTGACACATTAGCGCGGCCGGCCCGGGGCCGGGGCACGCCGGCCACCGCTCGTTAAATTACTTTATATTCTGTTTACGAGCCCGGCCCGGGCACCGCGCCGGCTCTTTTAATTATTCAGCCACTGAGCACATGAATGTCTGGCGACCGTCTTGAGGGTTTCAAGACGGTCGAGTCGGTAATGGTTTGCGATGGGTTGAACAGGAGAAGATAATATCTGAAATCTATTATAAAACGATGCAGTCGCATGAGTGGCATACGGCAGGTGTTTGTGAAGTGTTCCCGAGCCCGCCGCACCAGCCGGTCCTACACAAACACGCGGCCCGCAGACTGTCAACAAGCACCTCGTTTAAGTTTTCAATCGGTCGCGAACAGTTGGTCGCCGCTCGCCCCCGCGCTCGTATATTTCCACGAGGGTATCACTTGCCAAAGTATAAGTGCCGCGGAGTTCGAACGTGACCGTATTTAATTATCTCACGGGTCACGAGCAGGCGAATGTTTTAAAAGCTCTTCAGGCGGAGAGCCTCTGCATAAAAAAAATACTATTATCATATTTTGACACACTCCCGTGAGGCACATGGCATCAACAAGCCACTTGTACTCGTCTCTCAATAGCGGCTTTTTGTCGAGTGAAGCGTTCGGGCCCGCCTGGCTCGCCTGGCCGGCGCTCCTCGGTACAGAGCATGGCACATAACCATTAAATTCGGTTAAATTAATTCACCCTTATACATTGTGGAATGATGTCCTTTCAGTTTTGGGTTTGATCGAAGAACAGTCTCGGTAGAAGACAGTGAAACCTCAGCGTGTCTAGTAGTTAAACCCGGGTAAACCGATCACCGAGGTCCTCTCATCATTTTACCCGGACCATGTACATACAAAGTATATATCAAGCAATCGGAGAGAATCCCAAAAATCTGCTGTTTTTACAAAACTCTTAAACTCTGTGTAGCAGTGTAGAGGTAGTGGACAGCTCAACACACATGATTCGCTCCGAGCTCGCCTCCTTGTACATCAAGATAAATTGCACTAAACTATCAACCACCCATCCACATTTATCTACACTCATATCATAACATGCTGCATTGCTGCAGCAAGCATGTTTAGTCACGAGCACCAATATGTCAACACATGTCAACTTTCAATTCCGATTTGTTCGTTAAATAACGAATGCAACGTTGAAACACGACACATTACATAAATCTATGGGTTCGAAAATGCTATTTTTGTAACATCATAAAATTTCGTAAATCGCTTTTGAATAAAGCCGAGTGTATACATACTTTTGTTCGTGACTGTTCAGGCGAAGCCGTTTAGCAGGCGTTATTAATTGACCGAATGAATGTGTCTTTGTATGTATTTAATGTATGTATTTAAAGTATCGTAATTTTAATTTGAATGCTATCACATTTTGACATTTAAAATGTTTGACATTTTTATGAATTTATTTTATTATTATTATTATTTAATTATATTATATTATTAGTTTGAAATGTTTTGTAAATTGTCTTCTATGGGCCTAGTTACCCGAAATAAATGAATATTAATTTAATTTAATAAAGATGTACTTAAATGTGTTTGTACGAGTATGTATGGGGTAATCTTCAGATCCGATTCCAAAAATTCTTTCACTTATAGGAAGCTACAGAATTGCCGAGTATCATAGGGTATATTGAGGAGGAGGAGGGGAAGAGAGGGGGAGGGGTTATTGGTCGGAGGGCGTTGTCCGTTCTGCCAGTATGATTGCCCGCGGGTTTGTTCGTTGCTCGAAGCTGTCAAAATAACTCTTTTCAGAGCGTTTTGTACGTCCCTGTACACAGCCAGCCTGTGGGGTCATATACCCAGAAGCAGTACAACGCTCTCCGTGTTCAGTATAATAATGCGTTCAGGGTGTTGCTGGGGCTGCCCCGGCACTGCAGCGCGTCGGGGATGTTTGCCGACGGCCGTGTCGACTGTTTCTACACGACGGTGCGAATGCGGTGACACCTCCGGGGCGCAGGGTCCGGATCCCCTCCAACACCATCCCGAGCGTATTTGCGAAAAGGTTTGATTGTCAGAACAAACAAGTGACTCCGAGGCAGGCGTATTATTAACCATTTTAATTAAATTTTATGATGTTAATTTAATTTTATAATTTTAATTTTATAATCATTATTTAATTAATTATTTTTATATACGAGTACTTATATTTATTGTAATTAGATTTTAGTTTGATTTATTCTTTCCGTTTAATAATATTGATATTTGTTGATTTTATTTTATTTTATTTGTATTTTATCTGATTTTATTGCTTTTAATACGTGTTCTATTAATGGATGTTATTTACCTGATATAAATGAATTTATTATTATTTTCCTTTATTTCAATATAAATACATATAAATTATATTTTTAAATATTAGAACATAAAAAGTATAAAAACCATTAAAAATGTGAAAAATAGTAGCCCACCGGTATCGGGAACAGGGTCCAAGCTACCGGTGGTCAGGGCTCTAGAGAGAGGAACCTCCTGACTGCTCGCGACGAAGCGTCACCAAAAAACTTATTATGATATAGTATTTGTTAGTGTAATTATCCTAACTCGATATGCCAATATTAAAATGTGTGGGTAGCCGGCTTAGCAATACTTGTGCCTACGTACCCAGAATATCGAATCGAATATCTTAATATCGAAATTCTTTATAGTAATATTAAGTGTTGAAATATAGTGTTTTTATATTGTTTTTAGATATCTTAGGTTTAAATCTAGCCTGGACATTGTAAAGAATGTACTAGATAGGTAATAAAGTTATATTTCAACCGTTTTTCATTTAACATAGTAGGCACAACCTTGTGAGCATCAAATGGGTGAGCTGTATATGGCCAACCTATAGTTGTTTGGTACGTCCAGGTAGCCTAGAGCGAGACCTAGTCCTGGGCCTAAATTCGTCAAATAGTCATTTGGGAAGTTCACTTATTTGATGATCACAAACTGTCAACAAACAGCAAAAGTATGTTTTTGCCGACAGACGTTCAGAGGCGCGTCTCGCCCTGAAGAGTCTAGACTTAGATTTTAAAATGTCAGCTTTCATTCATTTGATAGACCTACTTAAGGTACCAACTTATAGTTTGAGAATCGATTCAGTGGTTTCAGAGAAATTCCACCTGAAATAGTTTTGTTTAAAATTCTCACCCTTTTTTCCCTTTACTCTAAAATAATGCTTCAGCTGAAAGGCACACTGAGAATGCGAGCCGTGTCCACAAGTACCGCTTTCTGAATCAAGCCCTTGATCCAGCGTATTATTATTATGTTGTAACATGAAATTTATTTTTAGGGCAATGCCTCGGTGTCACAGTCAGTGTAGATAACCCTAAGCCATCTTGAGACACGCTGGACGTTCGCTCCAGGGTTCGTCCATTACCGTTCAAGTACCCACCACCTTCTGGCAATTGCGTCTTACATCCTGCTTCGTGTCGGGTGACCAACGCATACCCGCGTTACCACAAACTGCGCCAGGAGTGTACTGTGCCACTCGCCAGGGGCATACACGTGGCTCACTCCCGAATCCCACTCAATGACAATATCGACAATGTATGTGGTCTTATTGTTTATCCGCCACATGAACCTCTAACGCCGCTAGTGCCCACAGTACCCACGGTGGCCACAGCGACCACAGCGACCACAGCGCCCACACTGCCTGCCAGCCCCAGTAGCTAGTCAGCATCGAGTGCACTCTGCTGTTTATTGAGTGCGACCGCGGCTCGCCACAAAGCTATTTAAGTTAGCTCAAGTTAATAATAAAATAGTCGAGGAGCACGGCCGCATTAACTTTTTAATTGGAAACTTTAATTACACAGATAAGGCTGCACCGCCAGTGGCGATAGAGGCGGCACCGCTGCTCCGCTGCAGCGCTGCGCCGCGCGTCGCGCTCCAGCGGCTCCGAGCGCTGCGAGCAGGCGCGCTATTCTTCCATTGTGCTCGCACTAACTAGCTCTAATCGCTTTAGTGTTCACATTTATTCATCCGGTTACTGACAACGCTTCGATCTGAACGGAGCACACAATAGCGCACAATAGCTTGCAAACTATGAACATTTCGCAACACTAAAGCAGTCTTATTTGTGCGCCTGGAACACTGTTTGATGAACGTGTGTGTGTGTATGGCCCAATATTTTGATTGCGCAATTTAATTGATTGCACTAAAACGATCAATTATCCGTAACGGATTAAAAAAAACGAGGTTGTATATTGCCTACTGTTTCCTTCATGTTTTGACGCCGATTTCTCCGCGATCCTTTCTCTCGTAACATTCTTTTAGTTCAAGTCCGCGCGCGGCGGATCATTGGTAGCGCATCATTGGTAGCGCATCATTGGTAGCGCATCATTGGTAGCGCATCATTGGTAGCGCATCATTGGTAGCGCATCATTGGTAGCGCATCATTGGTAGCGCATCATTGGTAGTGCATCATTGGTAGCGCATCATTGGTAGCGCATCATTGGTAGCGCATCATTGGTAGCGCATCATTGGTAGCGCATCATTGGTAGCGCATCATTGGTAGCGCATCATTGGTAGCGCATCATTGGTAGCGCATCATTGGTAGCGCATCATTGGTAGCACATCATTGGTAGCGCATCATTGGTAGCGCATCATTGGTAGCGCATCATTGGTAGCGCATCATTGGTAGCGCATCATTGGTAGCGCATCATTGGTAGCGCATCATTGGTAGCGCATCATTGGTAGCGCATCATTTTCGTGTTTTGACCTTTTTTAGAAGTCGGTTGTATTTTTTTTTTTTTTTTGTAAAAATGTTTTTATTTTTCACTTTTTAGTTGTACCTACCCCACACAAATTCATAATATACTGGCAAGGTTAGAGGTACCCCAATAACAACTTTGACAGAAATGAGGGTTTACCGTGGTATACTGAACACATCTGCGTAGGTACCCCTTTAGAGGGTATAGGCGTGATGTTATGTTGTGGCATTGCGTAAACAATGCATACATATGCGATAGCAGCAATCGCAGTTGATTTGCTGGCATTTATTAAGAGTTCCATTGGCTATCTCCGAAACTCGTCATCAGCTCTTTACGAAATTTAAATGGGATCATTTCGGAATAAACTTCTTTGGAACACAAAAATAATTTTGCAAATCCGTCTATATATGACGGAGTTATGCCCGAATATACATAAAAAATATATACAGGGTGACAGTGAAACTCGACGTATTACTTGAAAGGCGTTTTACATACAAATCATTAGCAACAAACTAAGACCAGTCAACTAGGGGTCAAAACTGGATGGTTACCGAGCTGTGTCGGTTTCCTTCTTTAGAAATTTTCTAGCTTGTTACCAAAAACAATTAAATAAGAGGAAAAACTACTCCACTCCAAACATTTGATTTGAAAAAAGAGTGATCATTTTAAAAATGCTTGCAAAAGTTACTCGTACGTAACCTCAGAAATAAAAGGTCTTTAATAGCAAAATTTGAATTTTTGACCACCTGTATATAATATCTGTAAACATACGAATAGAAAACCTCCTTTTTTTTTAAGTCGGTTAAAAATAGCAGTTTCGGTAGTCGGAGGCGACTTGAGAATGTACAAAAAACTAACAAAACCAAGGACAGCGACTTCTGAAAATAAAATTTATTTATTTATTTATCTACTTACAGATACCATTACAAGATATAACCCAATGCGGTAAATGCGGTTATCCTAACTTAAACTATACTAACACCTATAACTTATTATACTTAAATAAAATTATTTTTCACTTTATAGTCACTTTTTTTAGTCGATTGTTTTTAACCGACTTCAAAAAGGAGATTGTTCTATGTTCATGTGTATGTATTTTTAGGGTTTCGTACCTCAAAAGGAACAGGAGCGCGAAGAGTTATCAAGTTGAAATTAATATCAAACACTCAGGGCTGCAATCCCTTGAAGCAGTGAACAAATCAAACTTCTAAGTCGAAGCAATCAAGAGATACGGGCGCTTATGTTAGGGAATCAAAACCTGTAGGGTTCCCGTTGACCTCGAATCAATGTAGAACAAGTAAAGGGTGAAATCCGAAAACCGTAAATAAGTAGTTACATTACAGAAAAAAAAATTTTTTAGTGATCACAAACTTATATGCAGTTGGTTTTTTGGTTGGTTGGTTTATAATAATAATAATAAAATATTTATTTGCGTAAAACATGGTATAAAATGGTGTTTAATACAAATTTATATGGCACTAACATGTTTAGCTAGGATAAGACAAAGCATGCAAAATTTCTGTCAGGTAAATAGGCATCAACAATGAACTATTTAAGATAAGATAAGATAAGATAACATTTATTTGTCAAAAAACACGTGTAGGTTTTACAATGAGATGGAAAAAGAGAAAAAAGAAGTCTCAACATGTTTTGCCTAGAAAGGCGTACAAATACAATCGAAATAAATTATTCGTATTAAAAAGAAGTAGACAATATTGACAAATACATAACAAGCGATACAATTGATAGTTAAATAGAGTTGTTAAAATACAGATAATTCGTTAATGTCCAATAGCAAATATGTTACAAAGTAAAATGTCAATAAGCTTTAAAATAATGTCAAGAGTGTTAATAATGTCAGAATGTTCAAAATAATGTCAAGAGTGTTAATAATGTCAGAATGTTCAAAATAATGTCAAGAGTGTTAATAATGTCAGAATGTTCAAAATAATGTCAAGAGTGTTAATAATGTCAGAATGTTCAAAATAATGTCGAGAGTGTTAATAATGTCAGAATGTTCAAAATAATGTCAAGAGTGTTAATAATGTCAGAATGTTCAAAATAATGTCAAGAGTGTTAATAATGTCAGAATGTTCAAAATAATGTCGAGAGTGTTAATAATGTCAGAATGTTCAAAATAATGTCAAGAGTGTTAATAATGTCAGAATGTTCAAAATAATGTCGAGAGTGTTAATAATGTCAGAATGTTCAAAATAATGTCAAGAGTGTTAATAATGTCAGAATGTTCAAAATAATGTCAAGAGTGTTAATAATGTCAGAATGTTCAAAATAATGTCAAGAGTGTTAATAATGTCAGAATGTTCAAAATAATGTCAAGAGTGTTAATAATGTCAGAATGTTCACAATCATAATCCAAAATAATAATTAATTACATTAGCATGTATGTCTAAAGTAATTTATCATTTAAATAGTCTGCTTTAATAGTCTGCTATTTAAAACATCGAAGTTTTTTTGTTTGGTTGGTGGTACCTAGAATTGTAAGTTTTCCTTGTAGTATGGTTGTTTATTGTTTTTTTTGTCTGTGGATCTATAAATTGTTGTGAGTGAAATAAAGATTATTATTATTCAAAAATGTCTTTGACATATCTCAGGACCCTGGAGTCCCGGAACATTGAAAGGCGTACTAGGGGCCGAAGCCAACTCGCAGAGGCCCTTTACACAATTCTAAATGATGAGGAGGCACCAACCAACGACGTACCACGATTAAAAAGTGTAAAATTTCGATTTACGGCCTAACAAACTTTATTAGTAAAAAGACTGTTCGCACCTTCCTTCTAAACCTAAGCTACGACGAAACCGAAGAATTCCTAAAAAAGTGATCACTCAAACACATACATGCAGCACACACTACATAAATTACCGAAACACTCACCACACTAACAATATACACACCTCACCAAATTACTGAACATTTTTTATTATTTTTTTTTTTCTTATTTATAAATTGTATTTTTCGAAATTGCTATTTTCAGATTCTGTTATTTTTTGTTTAATAACTTAACTTTGTCTCCCATTTTGTAGCTTGCTGTATTGATTACTATAAACATATTTATAATATAGATACATATTTAACACGTGCTGTTATAAGTCAACCATCTATGACGGGGATCGGAACTGTTTCTCTTAAACACAGGTTATTTTGTAACCTATCTAGGAGAGCAGTACGGCACCCACTAACTAGATTAAGAAACTTCATGCTTGTGCTTTATATTATTTTACTCTGCCATGTAATCTAGTCCTAGTTAATCAATAAATCTTTGTTATTATTTATTATTATTATTAACATTCGTGCCACTACTTGCTACGAGTATGTAAACAACTCACGTAACAACATTGACGGCCTAAACCTAATCTTCAATACAATGAGATTTTATGATTTTTAAAATAATACACACAATATGCAATGAAAATATTTTAAGGTGAGTATAGACTAAAAACTCTAGTGTATACTCACCTTAAAATATTTAAATATTCTAAAACAGAATAACGGTAGGCCGGTATTATAATAATATGAGGAGTCGACAACACTCGGCCAGCGCGGCCCAGTGTGGGCAGCCTTCATGTTGCTGTGGAACATTGGTACTGAGATGTAAAACAGTGACCTGAGTCCGACGCCATAGTGTAGGGGCCGCCTCCGCCAAGTGACGGTGTGCGACGCTGTCTAGTCTTACTGGTCTTACACAGTATGACCTATGTATGGTCCAGTCACCTAGTGTGCACTACCGTCCTCTGAGGATACTCCTCCGTTGTCACGTTAAAGATATTTGTGGTAATTCATGGCGAGCACACACAGTATCGGTCCTAAGTCAACAGTCCCGCCGCAGCCCACGTGCGCACACAGCACACATGAGTCGGCCACAAGGGGCGGCTGCCAGGTGATAACCGTAGCTGCGCCACTACTCGCTAAGCCGGCCTCGGGTTGTTGGCGCTGACGTAAAACCGATACGTGCTGACATTTTTCAAATGGATTTTTTGAAGAAGAAAAAGTTTCAGTTTTTACTTTTTTCAGTTTTAAGTTCAAGATAAGTAGTTCTCCTCGCGTTTGTGCAGGTAGAGTTGGAGCGGCAGTTATGCAGCTTGGCCTTGTAGAGTCTCAGAGATTATTCCCTGTAAATAGTTCCATATTTATGTAAAGCTGTTGGTTGTCCATGAGATAAATAAATATGTATAGATGCATCCTCTGGCCGGCCCTGCGCATGGGGCCCGCGCCCGGCGCGGCGCCGCGACTTTGTATAGATGCATCCTCTGGCCGGTCCTGCGCATGGGGCCCGCGGCCGGCGCGGCGCCGCGACTTTGTATAGATGCATCCTCTGGCCGGAGCTGCGCATGGGGCCCGCGGCCGGCGCGGCGCCGCGACTTTGTATAGATGCATCCTCTGGCCGGTCCTGCGCATGGGGCCCGCGGCCGGCGCGGCGCCGCGACTTTGTATAGATGCATCCTCTGGCCGGTCCTGCGCATGGGGCCCGCGGCCGGCGCGGCGCCGCGACTTTGTATAGATGCATCCTCTGGCCGGTCCTGCGCATGGGGCCCGCGGCCGGCGCGGCGCCGCGACTTTGTATAGATGCATCCTCTGGCCGGTCCTGCGCATGGGGCCCGCGGCCGGCGCGGCGCCGCGACTTTGTATAGATGCATCCTCTGGCCGGTCCTGCGCATGGGGCCCGCGGCCGGCGCGGCGCCGCGACTTTGTATAGATGCATCCTCTGGCCGGTCCTGCGCATGGGGCCCGCGGCCGGCGCGGGGCCGCGACTTTGTATAGATGCATCCTCTGGCCGGTCCTGCGCATGGGGCCCGCGGCCGGCGCGGCGCCGCGACTTTGTATAGATGCATCCTCTGGCCGGTCCTGCGCATGCGGCCCGCGGCCGGCGCGGCGCCGCGACTTTGTATAGATGCATCCTCTGGCCGGTCCTGCGCATGGGGCCCGCGGCCGGCGCGGCGCCGCGACTTTGTATAGATGCATCCTCTGGCCGGTCCTGCGCATGGGGCCCGCGGCCGGCGCGGCGCCGCGACTTTGTATAGATGCATCCTCTGGCCGGTCCTGCGCATGGGGCCCGCGGCCGGCGCGGCGCCGCGACTTTGTTGTTACGTACTCGTACTTTATTACGCAGCTCGTTTATTTTAATTACCTCCTGTACAGTGTACACATACCGCGGCACTAAGTGATGAACACACATTTCCGAGAACGTAATGAACAGTCGTTTCATGTCTTAATAACAAGAACAATTAATTAAGTATTTACTTAGTGTGGTTTACTGGAGGAATAAGAAAGTCTTTTTTGTAAGGTAATCGAGTTTTCACGCCCTTATTCAAAATCAACAAGTATTAGTATGCCAAACGTGGTGACAGGGGCGCGACCGGCACGGCGAGCGAGCCCGGGGCGCCGCGCGGCCGGCACAGCGAGCGAGTCGGGGGCGCCACGCGGCCGGCATGGCGAGCGAGCTCGGGGCGTCGCGCGGCCGGCACAGCGAGCGAGTCGGGGGCGCCACGCGGCCGGCACAGCGAGCGAGCCGGGGGCGCCGTGCGGCCGGCACAGCGAGCGAGCCGGGGGCGCCGTGCGGCCAGCACAGCGAGCAAGTCGGGGGCGCCACGCGGCCGGCATGGCGAGCGAGCCGAGGGCGCCGCGCGGCGGCATGAGCGCTCGCGCAGATCTACTGGCGCTGATCACGTTGTCAACCGCTTCCGAGACACCCAGCGAACCTTCTGCCCAGTCTTCTGCCCAGTCTTCTGCCCAGTCTTCTGCCTAGTCTTCTGCCTAGTCTTCTGCCTAGTCTTCTGCCTAGTCTTCTGCCCAGTCTTCCGCCTAGTCTTCTGCCCAGTCTTCTGCCCAGTCTTCTGCCTAGTCTTCTGCCCAGTCTTCTGCCCAGTCTTCTGCCTAGTCTTCTGCCCTGTCTTCTGCCCAGTCTTCTGCCTAGTCTTCTGCCTAGTCTTCTGCCCAGTCTTCTGCCTAGTCTCCTGCCCAGTCTTCTGCATAGTCTTCCACCTAGTCTTCTGCTTAGTCTTCTGCCTAGTCTTCTGCCCTGTCTTCTGCCTAGTCTTCTACCTAGTCTTCTGCCTGGTCCTCTGCCCAGTCTTCTGCCTAGTCTTCTGCCTAGTCTTCTGCCTAGTCTTCTGCCCAGTCTTCCGCCTAGTCTTCTGCCTGGTCTTCTGCCTAGTCTTCTGCCCAATCTTTCGAAAATGTGGCAATCGATATTAAAATTAGATACGAACGCTAGCTTAATTAAACAAAAGATATCGTTCCTCACCGGCCCGGGCAGCTGCGACGCGAACAGGCCCAGGTAAGGTAATGGCCTCTTTTCAGCCAGAGTTTAGCGTCTTTACTTGCGAAGCAATCGAATAAAAGCCAGTCCGCCAGCGCCGCCGCTCCAGCAGCAGGACCAGGGTTAAACAATAACAGCTTTATTGCTGTTAATTACTGAGAAAAGATCTCCTAACGATTAGCTTTGCAAAGATATAACTCGAATCTCGTTCAAATATAGATCTCGCTTCACGTATACAATATTTGCATCGCGTGGAGAGAACTACTACCCAGGGTAAAAAATAAAGCTCGATTAAAAAATCAAAATTGTTAAACCCGAAAAACTGACATCATAAAGATAACCTATAACATGCGAACCCCTCTAATGCGCCGCTCGCGAGCCGGCAGCATCCGCCACGATGACGCATCGATAATCGATCCCTTAGTACAAACACGGACATCATAGTACCGTGCTCCCGGAGACGAGACATTCCTTGAGTGGCGAGAACGATTCATTAAGCAACTTGTGTGCCGCTCATGTTAGAACGTCATAAGTTGGAGAGAAGCTGGAGCACCCGACCGCGCGGCCCCTTGGCCCACGCTAAGAGCATTATTGAGTTGCCGCGAGTTCGCACGCTGCAGCACGACCTACACGACCCACGCAACCCACACGACCCACACGATACACACGACCCACACAACCCACACGACCCACACGACCTACACGACCCACACGACCCACACGACACACACGACCGACACGACCCACACGACCCACACGACCCACACGACACACACGACCCACACGGGCGCCTCTCTCATACATCTACACTACTTCACCCAAAGAAATAACACAAATAATTAAAACTATGACTAACAAGCACTCCAGAGGATATGACGAAATCCCTATTGCTATACTTAAAGAGCACATAAAAATTTTGGCTGGGCCACTATCTACATTCTTTAAAGGTTGTGCCAGTTTATAAAAAGGTTTCAAAAATGGACCCTAAAAATTACAGACCAATTTTAATTCTACCCAAAGTTTAAAAAAATTTTGAAACAATATTGAAATCTCGGCTATTAACTCATCTTCATTTAAATAAAGTTCTACATTTAAGACAGTTCCGTTACCAGAAAGGAATTGGCACGGGAGATCCCATTTATAAACTTTTAGATGATGTAATTAGCAAAGTAAATCACAAATCAAAGGTAGCAGGCATTTTTTTAGATCTAACTTCCGCATTTGATCACAATCTACTTATTGCTAAACTAAATTATTATGTTGTCAGGGGCAATTATTTACATCGTATTTAAGAAACAGAAAAATGTATGTAGAAACCAGCACTATAGAACAGAATGGACAACGGAAAACATACGAATCATCCATGATTAATATTACCACTGGTGTACCGCAAGGTTCCATATTAGGTCCCATTCTGTTTATTATTTTCACTAATTACGTGATAAATTATATAAAAGAAATTATTCCAGACATTAATCTCGCTCTTTGCTGATGGCACAAACACTGTAGTAGGGGCGAAAAATATTAGTGAACTGACAGACAAGGTCAATACTACGTTGGCAGTTTTTCAGTTTTGGTTCAATGCAAATAGATTAATAATAAATATTAAAAAGACAAACATCATGTTGTTTCGGTCCACTGCAGGCAATAAAGATAATATGGATATAACCCTGAACAATGAAAGGATAGAATTAGTGAGAGACGTCAAATTTCTAGGTATCCATTTGGATGATTTGCTGAACTGGAAAAAAGAACTGGCACATATAGACTCCACTATATCATCTGTATGTTATGCGTTGAGGACATTGAGAGACGAAATAAATACGGATCAGTTAAAAATGGTATATTACGCTCTTGTCGAATTCAGACTTCGATACAGCATACAGTTCTGGGGGAAAAGCTATGGTTATAATTCTCAGCGAGCCTCCATTCTCCAAAAAAGAGCAATACGTACAATTGTCAGAATTACACAAAGAGAAAGCTGTCGATCTCATTATCAGCGTTTAAATATTCTAACATTGCCCAGCTTATACATACTTGTGTTGCTAGTTAATTTTAAAAAATATATCTATAGTCAGAATAAGAGTCCGGGGAAGAAAGAATAGCCAGGGAAAACACTCGTAGAAAGGATTTTAAAAATATAGTTGTACTTATTTTTAACATTGTCAAGCATATTACCAAGCTATACAAATATTTAATAGACTGCCAGCGGATTTGAAGATTTTATTAAACACTAGCTCTTTTATGGCGAAGCTCAAAGCATTTCTGTTGGATAAAAACTTTACTCAATGGACAAACTGTAATTTAATATTAATATTCCAATTTTCTATAGAAAACAAAAATTGCTATTGATTGTTATTGATTTTTATAAACATGTTTTTTTTTAAATTATTATTCTCTTTTAGAATTTATATTAAATTTAATTAATTATGATGTATTGTAATGTAAACGAATGTATCGAACACAATATAAATTGTTCCTGATAAATAAAATAAACTACATCACACAAAGTTTTCACGCAAACGGTGCGTTCATAACAGTTCATTTCAAATTACATGTAGATAAGAAAATATACGGGAACACATCGGGAGCTTCCGGTGGGAATATATTGTGTGAGGGTGCTGAGCGAGTGGGGGGTAAGGTCGCAGGAGGGGGGGGGGGGGGTACGCTCGATATTCGCACACTTAAATAAGGATTGAAAAACTGCGGCCATATTTCTGTGCGATACGGCAGCAGGATGGAGCCGTCCCACTCATGGTACTGTATTTGTCAGCCGCGCTGCCGCCAGCCCTGCGGCGCGGCTCGCAGCCTCACACGCGCCGCTCATTGTATTGTTGGCGGCGCTCTCGGCATTGTGTGCCGGCTAAGCCGCGTATCGCGCACCACACGCGCTCCGGCGCCGCACCAGCAATGTTACATTTGTTAGCTACACATTAAGCACGAATAATCTCCCAACAACTGTAACAACAGACACATCGGCCGTGCTAGCTGTCGATGTTCACTTCACAGCCAGTTCGCACTGACCGCCGCCGCCGCGCGCCGACTTCTGCGGTGAAGCTACTAGATACTGCGCCGCGCTAGTACTCCTAGGGATTATGTAGGTACAATCCGGTCTTATTATTTGGCTTGCTACTAGATCCGGTAAAAATCTGCCGGATCCGGTTCGCATCCGGTGAACCGGATCAAAGCGCGGCGAAGTACGGCTTTTTCACACGCAATTAATACGATTTATTGCTCTCTCTTCTTTTAGACTCAAATAATAATAATAATAATAATAATAATAATGTTTATTTCTCACCACAATATTATACAATACATCATTTAAAATTTTATGATAATAACTTTAACATTGTGGGAGACTGGTGCCTGAGCTAAGCTGCAAGCCTGTGTTTCAGGACACCAGGACTCCACCTTTTACATAGAATTCAAATCAATCACGTGAATAACATTTGGTATTGTACAAAGTCGGTGAGGCCGAACATAATTATTGTTTAAAAATTAGAGTTAGTATGATTGTGTTTATGTATGTATGTATGTGGGCATATAAGTGAGTGTGTGTTGTGTATGAGAGTGTGATTATGTGTGTGTGTGTGTGTCATTGAGTGTGTGTGTGTGTGTGTGTGTCGGTGAGTGTGTGCTCGTGTATGGGTATTACATTTATATTATTACACTAAGGTTGCAAGTAGTTTTTCGGTGTCGTCATAATTTGTTTCTTGTAGGAAGGAAGTTATTTTCATTTTACACATGGTCTTATTAAGATTGACTATCGGTAGCATGGCATTAATTTTATTATAAAGAAACCCACCCAGATGGCAGAAGAAACGCTTGGAAAATTGGGTTGAAATGCGAATTTCAGGGCGATCTACGGGGGTATATCGTCTCTTACCTTGTGAAGCTAAAGGGTGGTATATTAGCAGTGAGTGTTGTTTAAGTATTACGCTTTTAATGAAAAGTTGGCGTACTGTCAGAACCTTCGCTTCTTTATATAGGAGTTCAGTGGAGTAACGGTAAGGTAAAAACAAGGACACCTTCAGTATGGCTCTTTGCGCTCTCTCCAAGACAAGGAGTGTAGACTTCGGAGCTCCACCCCACACATTGATACAGTAGGTTAACAAAGACTGAGCGAGAGCAAAGTATACTGATCTTTTTAACTTCGCATCTGCCACTTTCCTCAGAGTTTTAAAAATGTATATAAGCTTACGTAACCTAGTGTTAAGTGCATCAATGTGTTCCCGAAATCTAAGGGTGTCATCTATTAATATCCCTAGGTATTTAACAACATGGGTGCTACTTAGACATGGACAATTACATGCATTTTTTTCATGTGGAGATGGACAAGTGTGTGCTGTGATTGCATAAGGTGTTACTGGTGTGGGAGTGTTATAA
Source organism: Apamea epomidion (assembly GCA_947507525.1). NCBI lineage: Eukaryota > Metazoa > Arthropoda > Insecta > Lepidoptera > Noctuidae > Apamea > Apamea epomidion. Next base: position 22,557,048 of record OX382226.1, on the reverse strand, counting down.
TTAGATTTTAGTGTGAATGATATGTAATTAGTTTTGTCAGCATTTAGTGTTAATTTGTTTTTTCGTAACCACTCTGATACAGTATTGAAACCCAGCTGAGCGTTTGAAAAGACCTCACCCCAAGTGTCGGCATTGAAGAGTAGGGCGGTATCGTCAGCAAAAGTTATTATCCTCCCTCTGGGTAGTGTAAGCATACCCAGGTCGTTGATGTAAATGAGGAAGAGGGTTGGGCCAAGCACACTGCCCTGGGGCACGCCGTAAGAGACTGTTCGTTCCTCGCTAATGAACTCATTTATCTTAACGCACTGAGTACGCTCACTCAAGTAGTCTGCAAAGAGCTCTTGTTGGGCCCCTCTGATTCCCATGTTCTCCATTTTTCGGATAAGGATGGGCACAGGAACCGTGTCAAACGCCTTAGCAAGGTCCAGAAATATCCCTAGTACCTTTTTCCTACTGTCTAAATTAGTGACGATATAGTTGGTAAGATCATGTACTGCATCAGACGTGGACTTGCTAGATCTAAAGCCATATTGTGTAGGAGAAAGCAGATTTTGCTTTTCAAGGTAGTCCTTTAGTCTGTTATTCATGAGCCGCTCGAGTACCTTAGACATAGCTGGCAGTACTGCAATAGGCCTATAATTGTTGACACGGCGTCTGTCCCCATTCTTAAAGATCGGGTGTACGATGGATCTTTTAAAAACTTTGGGGAATCTGCCCGTTGAAAGAGCTAGGTTACATATGTAAGTCAGAGGTGGTATGATTAATGCTTTATACTTTTTAAGCAGGCCACTGGAAATTTTATCCCACCCCACCGCACAGTCATTACGAAGAGACATTAATAGTCTTTCAACTTCATCTTCATTCGTTGGTAATAGAACCATTGAATGCGAGTTAGTATTTACAAGTGAAATGGAAGAATCTGTTGGGCCCATAACTTTATCCGCAAGGTTTTTACCAATCTCAGCAAAAAAACTATTAACAGAGTTTACCGATAGCTCAGGAGTCGATGACAACCTTAACAAATCAGACGAAGTTTCTCTCTTGATGGTTCTGTGTGTTATGCTATTTATAGCTGACCAAAGTAGCTTAGAATTAGTTCCTGCCTTAGCTATTTCATTTTTTTCATATTGAGTTTTAATTTTCCTTAGCAATATGTTACAGAAGTTTCTGTATCTGTGGAAGGTAATTTTAAGGTCATGATTTTCTGGTGCCTTTTTTAGTTTTTTGTGCAGATTGTCTCTGTGTCGGACACAACGAAGAAGGCCTGGCGTTATCCATGCCTTCAGAATCTTTTTGCGATTAGGGACTTTGACAGTCTGTGAGTTAACGTCTACAATATTCTTAATTTTATTTACCAAAGCCTCAGCTGCAACATTAGGATCTCGTGTGCTATAAACTTCGTTAAAGTTGAGTTGCTTAATGTCAATATCTAACTGCTCATGATTGATTCGGATCATTGATTTTTTTACAACAGTTTTAGAAATTTTATTTGCAAGGAACAATATTACCGTTTCATGATCTGTTAGTGCCGAATGCGCTACGAATGTTGAAGCAGGCCGCTGTGTTTTTAAGGCGATATGGTCAAGACAGGCGTGCTGACGTGTAGGCAATGTGTGTGCCGGCAGTAGTCCGTGTGAGGCTAATAGATTTAAATATGTATGTTTGTTTAAATCTTGGCTTTGATCGTGGATATTAATGTTGATATCACCGCTAATGATTATATTTTTGTAGCGTGCTATATTTGTTAACGTGAGGTTTAATGAGTTTAAGAAATTAGTAATGTCTTTATAGCCTGGCGGTCGGTATATTGCTAGTAGTATAGTGTTATGATCAACTGATATTTGTAAACAGTTTGCATTTAGGAATGATGGCTCGTCAACGGTAACCTTAAGTTCTTTTCTGACATATACAGTAACACCTTCATTTTGGGTGAGATTGTTAGCAGTGCTAAAGCACACGTAGCCATCTATGTTAGGCAAGTTATGTGTATTAGGAAGCCAGCATTCGGTTAATATCATTACATCCCAATCTATCTTAGTTCTAGCTAATAATGTATGGAAGCCTGCAATATTTTTGTTTATACTGCGGATATTCTGAGTAATAATTTTTAGTGATAGGTTTGGCTTAATATTAGGCGGGACACAACTGTCAAGATCACAGACCGATGAGTCCGACACAGATACTGAATCTATATTTTGTATATTATCTGTTAGGTTATCGAAATTTGTATTTTTAAGGTTATTTTGCACATTTTATCAGATCTAAGACTTTCTAAAGTGTATATATTTGTGACAATCGTTGGTGGTACTTGTAGTATAAAATAAAGTGTAAGAATAACCCAAGTATAAGTAATTAGTAACGTATGTGTGTTAGGTGTAAGTAGCAGGTTTTGTTTTGAGTAGTAGAAGTGAAAGATAATGTGTAATATTATTATAAGATTAGTGATAGTTGTGTGTAGGAATGTAAAGTAACTGTGCTTAAGTTGGACATAAATCTGTATGTGTTTGTGTAAAAGTAGGTTAGTAATAATATTTAACATAATTATAGCATATCTCAACAGGTAGAACGAATGGATTATAAACGAATCAGTAAGAAGTAGAATCAAAAATACCAGTCATTCCCCTTTGCGCAATTTGGCCAGATCTTCTTCGGATTTAATTAATTGACTGGGCATACCTTCTCTTTCTCGTATGTATACTTTGCCGTTTGAAGTCCAACATTGCCCGCAATCACTGCTTTTTATGAACTCCCTGGCAAGATAAAACAGGCGTTTTGCTGCAGAAGTGAGCGCTTCGGATACATATATTGGTTTTTTTAGGCCCGATGGTTGCAAATGGGTGGTGTTTAGACGATTTTCTGGGTTAAGTTTATTATATTTTTTAGTAGCCCGCATGAATTTATCTTTTCTAGCAGGGGATGAAAATTCTACAATGACAGTGCCAACTGTCTCACTTTTGCTTCTTAGACGGTAGATGTTTTTTATTTCTGGTGGTGAAACAGGCTCATTGGTAATACAACCGATTTTCTGCACCAGCTCTGCAAGTGTTTCGCGGGTCTCAGGTTTTGCAGTTGGAATATTTCTCAGTTCGATTGTTGCTTCTTTTAAATTTCTTTCCAAATAGTCTATTTTAAGCTCGAGCATTTTTACCACCTTTTGGCTGTTCCTGCTTTCCGCCCGTAAATGATCGATCTCTCGAATTGCCTCATCGTATTTATCCGATAAGAATTGCACAGAAGTTCGGATATCCTCATTTTGAAATTGATTTTATATACACAGATAGGTACGGCGGCGCCAAAGTAATGACCAAATGTTTGTAGTTACAACTGTGTTGGTCCACTTGGAAGTTGCTTGCGGTATTCACCGTCATTTAAATAATTTATTCCGGAAAGTTTTAGTGTAACACATTAATATTTAACTTAGTTATAAGTAGCACAGTCAAGGGGCTCGTGGCTAAATAATATCAGCCGCACTAATCAATCGAAGGTTCAGCTATGCTTGTGTGCGCTATGTTCGTAGATGGGTGACCATTCATTACGTATCAAGATCCGTCCGCGCCTGGAAAGCACGTTAAGCCGTTAGTCCCGGCTATCATTCGTATGATCTTTGACAGTTGTTAGTCAGAAGCCCAAAACTCTGACAACCAGTCTTACCAAGGGCTATCGTGTTACCCAGTAAGTTAGTAGTGGAGGTCATGACATGGTAATTTTCAAGAACTGGGTCGGGCACATACTTGTAATACGGTACCTCAGAATCGACAAGTTTATATTTCGAAGCAAGTTGCTGGTGAATATTCCTGGCTATTTCGTTATGTCTGTGCAAGTAATCGCCGTTAGCCAGACGAGAACAACCACAAATAATTTGTCTGATGGATTCACCCGGGCAGTGGCATGCCCGACACATGTCAACCATCCCGTCCTTTATAATATGTCTCCGGTAGTTATTCGTCAAGATAACTTTCCATAATTGAACAATCGAAACCTTCAGTTTCCTCGAAAAGGTCCCGAAAACATAGCCAGGATACGGACGCTAAGAAGTCTATAGGCTTCTATTGGGCTCATGAAGAGCCCGATAGAAGTGCGCGTCAAGCACCTTGCTTTGCCATACCTCCTGTCGGTCATCAGTAGTAAGTATTACAGGTTTGCGCCAGATCTCTTTAGCCATGGAGAGCGGGGTGCGCCCCTTGTCCACTGCAACCACACCACGGCGCATACATACTTCGGCTTTTAAAAAATATTCTCTGAGATTGCACACCAAAAGCCCCGACCCTCGCACTTCGCGGGATGTACAATCTCATCACTGATGATCGTGGGTGATGCATCCGGTTTGCGGTAAGTAGTGTCGATCGAGCTCTGTCTGAGTCCATTTCAGTATGCCGTACTCTTTCGGCATACTCAAATGGACTCAGACCGAAAATCAAAACCGGCATGACCCAACTGTTGAAGGCGCGCACCTTGTTTCCGCCTGAAAGAAGGCTAATTAACACCTTTTTCAAGCAACCAAAGAAGCGCTCCCTCAACGTTTGCTTCATGTCAGCAACGTTGATGCCTAACGTTTCCGACATACCCAAATACTTATAGCTTTCGGATGAGGAGAGGGATCTAAGGTGTATGGAATCCGAGAGTTGAATTCCCTCGGATTCCATAATATCCCCTCGCTTTACATGCATGACTGCACATTAGTCCACACCAAATTCCATCCTGATGGCGCTCCTGAAAGTTTCAGTTACCTTCAGAAGCCCCAGCAGTCGTAATTTGTTGGGGGCAAAGAGTTTCAAATCATCCATGTAGAGGAGGTGCGATATAACCTGACCACCTCTCTTCAACCGATAGCCTAGACCTGAATCCTGAAATTTAGATGTAAGAACGTGATATTTTACAATTTAATTTATTTTTATTTTTATCCGAATCTATTTGAATGTTTTAATGATGAGAGAATTTAATTTAACTGATTAATTTTATGTTTTAATGTGATTTATTTTATTAATGATTTTAATTTAAATTTATTTGAAAGTTTTTAATTTTTTCTATTAATTGTTAAACCAATTTCATACTATTTTTATGAAATTGTTATTGTTATTAATTTGTAATCGTTATAATTTATTTATTTATATTTTAATATTTTTGTATCGTTAATGAATGTTACTCGTATGAATTATTTTAATTGCTTAACCAAAAATTGTGTATGTGGTGTTAGCCTTTAAGTAATTGTTACACTTGTTAATGTAGGCATACAATTAAACTTAGTAATAATAATAATAAACGTTTATTTCAGACTTTCTGTCCATAGGTACACTTACAGAACATAGAACGATACATACAATAAAATACACATACTAACAAAACAAACAAAATCTCAAAAATTGACAACACATTTAAAGATACAAACAATAAGATAGCAGTGACAACACAAAAGAAGCAACATATTATGTCGATGAGGAGTAGCTCCTTAGTACCGTGGGACCCATTCCTACATCCATCTTTAGAGGCAGACATAATCGAGTTATGTAATGCAATGTGCGTATTAATTTTTGCTCTAAAAATGGATGTAAGAATGGATGTGAGAATGTAACGGCTAGGGCTTTGCAGGTAGGCTGCGCAGGCCGTTAACTGATAGGGTAGGTAGAGAAACACTAGTTAAGGTTCATAGGTATAATAGGGTTACAAAATTTACACATTAGTAGACTAGGTCGCGGGTAAGGACACACTGTCTTTCCGAACACAAGCATATTGTAAGGTTGGAAGGTACCGTCCTTGGGTCTCCGGGATGCAGGCGCGGCCGCGGCGCGTCAGCAGGCCGCCGGTAGCGCGCAGATAGATGTGCGTGCAGTATAGCCACGCACACAGTGCGCAGTTCAGCCACGCATGTAGTGCGCAGTTCAGCCACGCGTGCAGCGCGCGGTAGGTAAGCGCACAGTATGAGCTACCCTGTCCTCAGCTTGGACGTAGAACAACCGGTAGGTAGAACCGGTAGGTAGAACTGGTAGGTAGAACCGGTAGGTAGAACAACCGGTACGTAGACCCCTGGAAGGCGCGATAGCGCATGTTACAAGGTGCAAAAGCAGCAAGCCGTGTGCGATGTCTCCAGCCTCTTTCCCCCTTCCACGACCAAGGGACGATGTAGAGAGCAGGACGTGGGGAACACTTAACACATCGCAGCAATTTACAGGCAGATAGTTTGCAAAGACATGCGTGTCACAATGACAGATACAATGTGACGTTATGTATGTAACACGCGAGCTTAAAGCACAAGATAAACAATGATCTTAGCAGCTGGCTTGCTATTTAGCTTATAATACACAGAGAGGTCTTGCACATGCCAGATGCAGCAGCAATACATACATATTTCCGTCTCCCATGTATTGGATAACCTACAGCCTTGTGACCTGTCATTGACAACCACGCAAATAGATACATTGGTAGATAGATATTTAGAACGGCTATCCAGTACAGAGGGTCTGGCATAATTATCAAATTAATGAGGAACTCACCCTAGATTTGGGGTACCAGTATCTTTGATGATCAGGGAATCACTCCTGCTAGCTAAGCAAGCGGATGTTAAAATGACAGAGTGTTCTTAGGGAATTAGTGTTGTGCCATGATTCTAGTGAGGTGACATACAACTTACTAATTGTCAGTCAACTATTTGCCGTTGAGATCCTCACAACGCTACAGAAATTTACAAACCGTCTATAAACATGTGATCGGTCTATAACTCATGGGTTCCGCGGGACTACCTGACTTATGGAGCAGGTGGGTAACGCTTGTTGTTAGAAACTGTGGTAGCGACCCAGACTCTAAGGATGACTGGAATTGAAATGCCAAACGACTGTGAATTAATTAGCCATTTTAATCAAAAGTTATGCAGTCCGTCCGGTCCCGGTGATTTCCAGTTCGGTAACGGACGGACGACAAAGAAAGACGAGTCATTGATCACCGGTAAATACGGATACGGTTCCAGGAATAAACGAGGTGAACGACTGCTCCAATATGCTTACGAACAGAAATTAGTTATAATCAATATATCGTTTAAAAAGAAAAAGAAGAAAAAATGGACATGGCTTTCACCAGACCAAAAAACAGCAATGAAATTGATTTTATTTTATCGAATGTACCTCAAATATTTACAAACTACGAAACTATAACTACTATTTTCCCCTCCGATCGCAAGATGCTTAGAGGCACTGTGGAATTAAAAGCAATGAAGCAGAGCAGAAAAAACTTTTCACACCTTCACAACATAATGAAAACAAACGAAGAACGTCAGAATTCCTATCCAAAATGAGGAGTTTTGAGCTGGACTTGTTCGGCAATGAGAACACCAATGTCAACACTCCCTACAAGAAAATAGAAAATGTTATAAAAAATGTCTGCAAGTCAGTGAAAACAAAGAGATTAAAAAATCAAGAACATTAACAGAAAGTACGCGAAATCTAATGAAACAAAGAAATCAATTATTATACAAGACTGGACTAAACCACGAAGAAAAGGCAGAACTTACAAGATTATTTAAAACTACAAACAAAAAAATAAAGAAAAATTACAAAGACCTTAGAGAAGCTATTTTCACAAAACATTTAAAAACATCTGGTAGTCTAAAGAAGGCATTCAAAGAACTAACCACAGAAAAACAATGGATTCTATCACTGAATTCCAAGGCCATCACTAACTACCAAAGTCGTGCAGACGTTATAGACAGCTATTATAGCGCGTCTGATGAGTCGAATCAGGAAGTTATGGAAACTATAGTCTGTCAGAAGCAAACCACAGACATTTCAAAATTCGAAGAGTTTGAAGTACTAACGAAGCTCGAAAAACTAAAAGACGACAAAAGCCCAGGTACCGATGGCATATCCAACGAAGCCATAAAAAGTAGCAAAAACAGTACTTTAAGTGCCATTGACACAACTGTTCAATAAAATCCTCAAAGAAGAGAAGGTCCCACAGGCATGGGCTGAGTCTGAAATTATACTACTGTACAAAAAAGGCGACCCAACAGACGTAGGAAACTACCGCCCTATAAGTTTAATGCCAAGTTTGTACAAGCTCTTTGCGATCTGCTTACTAGAACGAATCGATAACGACATTGAAGCCCACCAACCAACAGAACAAGCTGGTTTCAGAAAATCGTTCAGCCCTACAGACCACATACAAGTACTCGATAAAATAATTGAAAAGTTCTACGAATTTAGAAGACCGCTATACTTAGCTTTTGTCTATTATAAAAAAGCTTTCGACTCAATATCACATGCACGTATTTGGAACGCTCTACAAAGTCAAAACGTACACGGAAAGTACATTAGAATATTATAGGATATCTACAAAAACGGCACAAGTCAAATAAAATTGGAAAACTCAGGCCAAAGGATAAAAATTTGTAGAGGAGTGAGACAGGGTGACCCGTTATCGCCGAAACTTTTTATATCGGTACTACAAAACTTAATGAAAGATCTACCCTGGACAGAAAAAGGCATAAAAATAGGTACGAAACATCTTTACCATCTACGGTTTGCGGACGACATCGTACTGAAGTCCAATTCTCGTAATTTAAAAAGTTCATAATCTAGTCGCAGTCTCATCTCGGCGACAAACAAATGTCAAAAACTTGCCAAATTGTAGAGAAATTAAAGGTATTTTTGACAGTTTGAGACTGAGATCAGACTGTGAACGTTCTTAAAATTACGAGAATTGCCCCTCTGTTCTCGGAAGATGCTACAGAACTACAAACAATGATGGAAGAGCTCGACGCAGTAAGCACAGATATTGGCCTCGAGATGAATATCACAAAAACAAAGGTAATGACGAACCATTGCAAAAAACCAATAACTGTAAATAACGCAACCGTGGACTACGTAGATGATTACGTATACCTTGGCAAGCAAGTATCCTTTCGAAGGGAGAAGCATACTGAGGAGTTAGATAAGCGTATTGCAATCACCTGGAAAAAGTACTGGGCCTACAAGGAGGCAATGAAATAAAACATGAATTTACAATTGAAAAAGAAAGTGATGGACTTATAGAGGTATGAGGAACAGGGTGTAAAGCGCACTCATACTCTATAGAAAAGGGAGGATCCTCCGACCAGACGGGTGTTGTGTCTGGCGGGCAATTGCCCAACGATTGATGTTGGGAAATTGTATCTATGCTAATTGCGCGGTAAACTCTGCTTGCGAGATACAGGATTTGCATGACGTCAGTATGACGCGTTGTTCGCATGTGGCGTTGTAGATACCGCTACAGACTCATGCCTACCCTGCCTTACGTACGGATGCCAAACGTGTATATTTGACGCCATAACCAGTAGAAAACTTGCAACATGTCAAAGAGCACTAGAACGCAGTTCCCTAAATATCAAACTAAAGGATCTCTGTCCTTTAGTTTGATATTTATTTTTTACGACACAACTTAATAAAAAAAAACTCAAGTAATAGACACTCTATCGTTCGCTAGAAATTTAAAATGGAGATGGGCAGGACACGTGGCCCGCTATACAGACGAGAGATGGACGAAGACAGTGACATTTTGGAGAGGCCCTCACGGATATAGCAGCAGAGGTAGACCGAAAGCGAGATGGAATGACGAAGTGGGGGCAATCACAGGAACAGCCTGGACAGATGTCGCCAAAGATCGAAAAGGAGTCCAATTATCACTATTATTATTTACTTTTTCACTATTATTATTTATTTTCATAGATCCAACATCCACACATCCAATTATCACTATTATTATTTATTATTTACGCAATTTTACAATTTATTATTTATCTACCTCCATTTTCCATAATACCTAATGCCATGATTTGTATAATTTATAATTTTGCATGTTTTAATAAATTCAAAATGGATTATTTAATTTAAATTATTTTGTTATGAATTTTTATCTATTAACTGTTATTTCATGAATGTTATCTCTAAAATGGAATTAAAAAAAAAAAAAATATTTGTAAAATCAATTCTAGTTTCGCATGATTATGATTAAAAATAATATTAATTGTTATGTAATTTTAAAAGCTAATGGAATTAAAAGGTTTTTTAAATTTATTTAACGGACTGCTCTGGCTACGCCTAATGGCGTAATTACGACTGGTTCCATTTCTGGTATAGTTTCACACACTCGTTCGATATCCTGCATCCAGCCACCCTCAGCATGACAGACGGGCACCGACCAGATGCTGCACCAGAATGAACTCGAGGTGGCATCATCCGGGCGCCACACGTCCGTCACGTTTTGATCAGGTCGCTTCCAAGCTCTATATACCCACCTCTCATCACTCTGGAACATGCGATTCTGCGTGTACCGATCAACCCGCCGCTTTTACCGCCGAATACGGCTCGCCCATGCACAAACTTTCTGCGGAAGTCGATGCGCTCTGTGACATTGGACGTGTATTCCCGAGGGCTGATTCCAGTCCCCGAAAATGCCTGTCTTACATAGCGCATCACTCGTGGTCGTGTATTCCCTGAAGCAGTATAGTTTGCCGATGAGTACCCTGGCCCCATCATACGATGCTCGATCCTGTACTGCCAGACTGGTACGGCTGGTTTTGGTCGAGTAGATCCGTCACAATTTGACGTCAGCTAAATGGCATGCCGCCACAGCCGCGCAATACAGTATCGAGTGTGTATCAACGAGATCCTCGCTGCTCTCGAAGAAATTCTTGAGCTGCGAGTCCAAGGCACACACCAGCACCCTATTTTTTTTGTGCATAGGTAGCCATGGTATTCGGGGTCCAAGTTCGGTTGGAGTGGACCTATACTCACGAAACGCATCCTCCAGTGCGCTCCTCAGTCGGACGTTGCACTGGCTACTTACTGTGTCAACCCTATCATCATCTTCTTCAACACGATAGGACCGCGGCGGGATGGCATCGATAGTTGACGCTTGTGCCGCGGTTTGTGCCAGAGTTGAGACGATTTGGTTGCTCAGTACCTTTGAGCGCAGCCTATCAAGTGCGTTGTCTTCCAACCTGTGATTGCGTTGGATTTCGTTGGGCCGAGACGTTGACGGTTGGTTCCAGTTCCTGGAACAGAGAAAGCAACCTATCATGGTACGCAGTGAGGTTACTTCCCCCCTGTGTAGACCCGTAATATGCGCGCATAACATTCTCGTTTATAGACTGAGTCCATCTCATGCACTGCTTATTATTTATTACCTATTATAATGGTGGCGGTGGAATAAAACCAACGTTGGATGACAGATAAGAGTTTATTCACGTTACTTCAAACACTTGACAGATTTTAGCAAACAAAGTTAGACTGAGGTTAAACCTATTAGTGATCCTAGGGATCGACTGCGGGGCTATCCTATCCCTTCACCTCCTAGCTAGGCTATGCCTGAGGGCGACAGGGCCTTCGCTCAGGTCAAGCTTATGACAACAGTGGTGACTGCGGGGCTATATTGTGCCTTCTAAATAGCGAGTGCTTGTTCATTTTTTTATATATATGTGTAAATGGCATCTCGTAGTTGACCTAGAGAGTTCATGACAACTTAACCGGGCTATCCTGTGGTTACCTTTTTTTTTTTTTTTTTTTCAGGATGGGAAATCATCAAATGACCCCTCCCGCTCTGGGTGGAGCAGAAGGGAGTGTCAGACTCTTACTGACTAAAACCCACCCGTGTTCCTTCCGTAGCCCTTTATGTTCCAGGGCAGCGGTAACCCTTTCGGACGATCCCGCTACCCAAACCTGTGGTTGCCTTAAGTAAACATAAAGCCTCCAGCCAGGGCTTAAAACTAATTAAAACTAAGCGACTGCACGCTAAGAGCACCCCCTGTGGGATACAAACCTCGGCTTAGGGCGTCACTGGGAGAGGGCAGCAAGATGGGACAGGCTGGATCGAATTTTTATTATTCATGTTTTGTTGAGCACGGCGTTTCCTAGAACTATCTCTGAGAAGAAAGGCCGAAACAAACTCAGAGGTCACAGTCGGAGATTTAACATGCTCAGCTACGGCGCGGGCTGGCACTTCATCGAGCAAGGGTCGGGGGGGAGAATTTATTTGGGGTCGTCGCGAAGGACCTCGGCGGCGAGGTCGGAAAGTCGGTCTTTTGTGTTTGTATACTGTACTGGTTGCCCTATTGCCCTCTTGGAGGAAGGTTATGTGGTCACGGGGTCGGCGAGAACGTGCCTTGGACGGCGAAGTTTGCCGATTTCGGAGGGGGTGTAACTAAGTGGCCACCAGACAACCAAAGGGTTGCGATGGTGCTCGTTCTTCCATAGGTGACCGTTTATGTAGTCGATTTGACAGACAGTAGTGTGTGTCTTCACCATCTTATGCTTGTATGTGGTTGTGATCGTGACCTTCGTTGACGTCACGAACACTTCACACGTCGAATGATAGATGTCGCTAGTAGTCTGTAGATACTGTTGCTGTTATCGATGATTGATCTTATTTGTGTTGCGATCTACTCAGGTGGCGTAGTGTTGTGCACGCAATCCGGTAGATACCGTAAGGCGTCGTGTTATACTATCTAATAGAATGTTATCCAAATGTCTAAATAGTGAAACGTTCATTTTATCGAATAGTTTAAAATCGATCACTAAATACATCGAGTGTTCAATATATCGAATATTTGTTTAATCGACGGTAATGTCGGCGTCGCGGCGCGGCGCGAGGGGGCGGGGTTAGACAACCGCTGAAGCTTCTCTCATCCCGTAATCCGTTTTAACTATCTAATATTAATCCTCGTTTAGAGCGATTACGAACGTGATTACCGTTTACCACACACGCCCCGCGCTGAGCCTCGCCCGCGCCTTCACTCGGCTAATATTAGTATCGGCACGACCCGGTGTGCGCCAGCCAGTGCACCGCATACGCGAGCCGCGCTGGCGTCAACTATGCATTTTGCACTTTGCCATCCCGTGTTAAGAAGTCTCCAAATCTTTGAAGGTACACACACAACACAAAACACAACACAACTGAAATGAACGGAAAATAAGTATTACGTAGGTCGAATGTGTCCAAAGGAAATCCTCTTCGGAAGCCCTCAACCGTCGTCAGTCACTGGATAAGCCGCAGTCGTCGGCGTCCAGGTGCGGGTCGTCCTTCGACCTGGCCGGGACAGGTCGAGGCACTGCGCCGGTACTCATATAGGATTGCGATCCCTAGGATCGCAATCCTGTATGATTTTCAATCTGGTCGAGTCCAGCAGGCTGTGTTCTTTTATAACACGCGTTTTATACTATACAATTATTAGCTTCACTCATAGATATAAGATTTCTATGTCTTCACTAGTAACTAAGTAACAATGCACAATGTAACAAAATCTTAGAAGTAAATTTTTACCTACTTCTAATGGTCGTATCGAAATGAAACTTTGTATGTAGTTCGGAAAACAGAACTATAATCTGGTATCTTGGAGCTGATCTGATGATGGAGCCAAGAGGTGGATAGTGGAACTCTTCAGTGGCTACTAGTAAACCCTTAGAGTTTGGGCTCATATGATTTGTTTTGACGAGTCCAATAGAATGCACGATAATGTAGCCAGGAGATGGATGGTGGAACTCAAAGTCAAAGTCAAATCATTTATTTCAAATAGGCACATAAAGGCAGTTTTGAACGTCAAAAATTACATTAAAATAGAATTGATTCTAGTCGCCCCTTCCAAAAGGTAGTTTTCGTATGGAGAAGAATGAGCAAGAAACTCCACCGTTACTCTTTTTAAATGTTTTCCAATATTTTGCATACATTAATTATATAATTAGATGTGAAGACGATGCATCTTAAACAAAATTACGATACCACAATAAGTAAAAGACTTAAAATGGATTAATGAAACCATGACATATAAATTAACTTTGTGATAGATATGCTCACATATTTACAAACATTCTAAAAGTAGACGATTTACATTAAAAAAAAAAGTAATAACCCCTCGAGTTTGGGGTCCTAAGATTCGTTTTGACGAGCCCAATAGATTGCCGCGCCGCCGACATTACTTATTTATTTATTTATTAGTTTTGGGCATTGGCTGTATGCAGAAATACCTTTGCCGAGTGACGCGCCTGTTGCGTCTACCGCCGTGTTTGAAAAAAAAAAAGACTGTCTCTAACCGGCGTTTGAGTTCGACGTATCCCGTTCCCGTGTTTAGAATACGCGGTAGGAGGCGTGTGCAAACGTAACAAAAAAATAACAGTGCACAATAGCTGATTTGTGTTTTGCCGAAACTTCACTGCAAGGTGGTCATCTTGTTGTGGCCATCAGTAAGACACACAAAGGAGCAGCAGCAACGTGACTATCGCAAATAGCATACCAAGGAATGACATGGAGTGACTTTAAGAAGAATCGAGCCAAGCAGCCCCGCAGCCGTCAGCGAAGCCCTTCGTGTGCTGCAAGTGAGGGAAACCAGGACATATCGCAGCCGGGTGCACGAGTAGTGGCAGCCAAGCCAAGCGGATGGTGGACAACGTGCTGGAAGTCGTGAACAGTGAGTGGACGTCGTACAACTACGCTCTGACGCATTGGAAAATAAAGGTGACCTGCATTGTTTTGTTTACGATTCTGGTGCTGAATGCTCGTTAGTAAAGGCGAGTTGTGCTGCCAAATTAAGTGGCAAACGCGTTAATAACGTTGTTGCGTTGAATGGTATTGGTCAAACGCGTGTATTCAGCACAGACCAAATCATACGTAGCGTTGCAATTAGCGAGCAACAACTTGAGATTTTATTAAATTTCTACCCGACATTTACTTGAGAAGTAATATTATGATAGTACGTGAAATATTGAACCTAGGCTTTTCAATTAACACGCCTGCGACAGAGTTTTTGTTGCATAAAACTCTTGTAATAAATTCAGTTTTAAACGGTCAACAACAGAAAGCTAGATTTGATAGAACAAAGGCAGCTATAACAAAATGTTCGGTTGACGATTTCGTGTTATTAGAAAACGAAGAGTGAAATCAGATTATAAGACTAAGTTAGATCGGAAGTACAGAGGTCCGTTTAAGGTAGCGTAAGTTTTGGCGGGTAATCGCTATACGTTAAAAGCTTTAAATTCTAACCTTACAAGTATGCACATGATCGCATAGGAAAGATGCCACAAGATTATGTTCCAAGTGAATTGAACATAATTAGTGAAGAGTTGGACGTAGAAGATGCGGGTGAAGGCCCATCTACTGGTACTGACTAATATTGACGCACAATAAATGGCTGCAACTTATCAGCGAGAAGTGACTGGTAATGCTATTTTGTTTTGGGGCTTATCAGTGTGAAGGACTGATACTGACCTACGTATATGCGGGCTTAGGAACCAGTGAGAAGGACTGGTACCGTCCCATATCTATCGGGCTCAACAGCGAGACGAACTGTTACCCATTTGCTGTCATTATTTTGTGCATTAATATTGAGTAGCCTTGTAATGTTCAGTAAAGTTTGATTACAAAACTGGTATTCTTTTATGTGCGTTTATGGCATCATGTTGCATAATTTCGATGTAGTCAGGATATACGCTATGATTAGATAATCAAAATTTGTTTACATGGCTCTGGTTGATGATTTACGCTATGATTAGATAATCAAAATTTGTTTACATGGCTCTGGTTAATGATTTACGCTATGATTGGATAATCAAAGTTTGTTTACATTACTCTGGTTGAATCAATACTCTAAAAGCCTTCACCTCTAGGCGTACGTATTTGTATGCTCACATACAAACGATGCCTCTAAGTATGTAGTTTTCCTAACGAGTTAAACGTAGAAGAGGTGAGTTCCTCCACCGACTAGTAGAGCACATACCATGGCTATTAGGTCACACTGTACGCACTTGTCTGTAGTCGTAACTGCAACTCAGTTATGAGTTGTTCAGGGGGCGATGGGCAACTGGTGGTGCAGCGGGGACCCGGGTCTCAAAGACGACTATTGTTGTGTTGGTCTTGTAATGACCTGGGAGTCATAGACTCTATGTGAAGTGATGTGTGTTGGTAGTATCACTTGAGGTGATGACGATATGGGTGGCATGAGTGTCACTAGCTGCTGCGGCAGCCAGACCATGAGCGTTGTATGTAATCTACGAGTTAGTTGATATAGTTTCTGACCAATTATTACTAAGGCTTAGAGGAATCTTTTGTTATCGATGATAGTTTGGATCAGAGTATTACTAACGAATTTGAGGAGTGACAGTTTTGTTGACGAAACAGAGTAGAGATTAAGTTGTCTGTATTGTGTGGGGTTTCGTGAGAAACCATAAAGTCCAGGAGTGACTTGGCGATGCGATAGGGATGCGCAAATGAATTTGACGAGTTGAGTAACTGGAGCTTACTACGAGTAGATAGTATGAGACACATGCATCTTAATTGGTTCGGTTGATTGTAATCTTGAAATTTGGGAAACAAATAGTGGGTAATGCTCTGAACTCTGCTATTGTTAGTTTGTTTGAGTTTTCATTGTGTTTTTGCCTGTACCAAATGTGGTCAGGAGTGACCGAGCTATGTGATACTTTGCGGGTATGTTTCTTTACAGATTAGCACACGAGGACGTGTGTATAGCAGGATGGCCGTATCGGAGTCATTCGTTTGACTATTCGGAACGTTAGCGCCATCTCGTGGCGCTAGACAGAGTCTAGCCTGACTTCGTGGTGGGACGAGAGCAACAACTACAAAGGCGGTGTGAGCAGAGCTCTCGGGAGAATCGATACATTGGACATCGTGCGAACAACATGTGTTTAGAAACTGTCTGCGTTCCGTATCGTTGAGTTGTACCTAGGTGTACCTACATTGATTGATTCGCTAGTGTGACTAACTTGTTCGTAAGTTATAATCTGATTTGAACTGTAAACCGTTTTTCTATCGTGCTATAACCAACACTACCCATAGTACGCCCACAGTAATTAAAATATGCCTGATGCTAACGAGAGACAGCTATACCTTCTCCGACATATATATCATGCGTGATTTATCACCGTCGATTAAACAAATATTCGATATACCTATATATGGAACACTCGATGTTTTGAGTGTTGGATTTTAAACTATTTGATAAAATGAACGTTTCACTATTTAGACATTTAGATAATATTTTATTAGATAGGCAATAAATAATAATAATAATGTCAGCCAATGGCTTAATAGCCAAGAGCCTCGACCAACACCTCAGGAGGCTCTCGTTTAGCAGCTGGATCAAGGGCTTGATTCAGAAAGCGGTACTTCTGGACACGGCTCGCATTATCAGGAGGTTCCTCTCTCTGGAGCTCTGACCGCCGGTAGCTTGGACCCTTTTCCCGATAACAGTGGGTTACTATTTTTTATATTTTTTAATGTTTTTTTTTTTTCTTTTGTTTATAAAAATATTTAAAAATGTAATTTATAAGTACTTAAATGAAATAAAGGAAATAATAATAATGTCAATTGGTACTGGATGGTCAGTACTCACACTCTTCTTCACCGCATCGTCGTGGTCATCAGGAGTTCAGGAAACTCCTAGGCCGCTCCGCAATATCAGCAGCCGCGCGCTTTGGTTGGGATGTCTGCCTCGTTATTCTTTGGTTCGCAAATACCTGACCTGTATCGGTCTGTCCATTATGCAATTTCATATGAAGTGCATTTTTAAGTCGATGTGTTTGGACTTGGAAGAGACCATTATGTTCTGAATTAACTTGATGTCGTTTAATATGACCATGCTTTCATAGTTGGCCCTAAGATCTTTGAATTGACTTTTCAGGTGAATGGCTCTTTTTACAGCTTCAATAACGGCGACATATTCCGCATCTGCAGTCGATAGCGCTACTGTCTTTGCTTCTGCGACGTCCAGCTTATGGCCATTCCACCATATTTAAAACAACAGCCCGAAAAAGATTTCCGGTCGAGTTCGCATGCGTCCCAATCTGCGTCAGCCATGCCATGTAATTCTTGGTGAGTTTTTTTTTAGTATAAGTCAACGCTTTTTGTTCCTTTCAAGTATCGCAGCACTCTTTTTGCACACTTGAAATGCTCTTCTCCGCAACAGTAATTAAATTGGGAGAGATAGCTTATGGCAAACATTATACTGCCAGATACTTGAGCGTGTCTATCAAATTGTTGTAGTGCAGATCGTTCCATTTACTCGTATCTCTTCCTCCTTTTTATAGACTAAGACCTGGTTCTATGGATGTAGACGTGGCCTTACAAACTGCCATTTTGAATTTCTGAAGAGTATCTTCTATGAACTTCTCCTGGTTCAGTTTGATTTCATCTCCCTGTGTTCATAAGTCTTTTAATTCAAATTTCGTATATAACAGGTCTTTTATTTCTAGGAGCTTTCCGACGGCGACGATTTGTTAATTGCCTATTCGTGTCCCAACACGAATAGGCAATTAACAAATCGTCGCCATAGATAATTATTATGAGTTTAACTCCTCTTTTCTCCAGTGAGTACAGACATGGGTCAGCTTCGGTTGCTCTGAAACCTATGCTCTATAACTCTGTGTCGAGTTTCTTGTCTGCCTACCTGTTTGAGTCCATACAGCTTTAATGAGATGACAAAACTTTCCCTTAGGAATGGTTTTTTACGTCATTTATCATACCTACTCATTGTTTTGTTGTACAAAGTTAATGTACTAGATTAAATATTCACTAAAGCAGTGTCTTAATGTCGCGGGCGCTATCTTGAATCGTGAACGCAACGAAAGATTCAACAGGGACTCCTGAGCGAAGCGAGGGAGTTAAGACTAGAATTCTGAGTGTAGTGAGGTATTCAAGACCGCACAAGACGAAGACACCCTTATCCCCACGGAGAATACTTTATTTTTGGCGAGGTAATAAAAACCAATTCGATTATCGAATAGAAACTGTTAAATAACTGGAGAATGCCTAGTGATGTGCAGTGTCAGTTGCATCAAACGCTCCGTTATAGTTACGTCAAAGTTAATTTTAACAATAAGTGTGACCATAGAATCTAACTATCTGTTGTTGCACCATCATGTAAAATGTAAAAAGTTAAAATTAAAAGGGTGACAAGGGATAAGACGTCTTATTTCCCCAAAATGTTCGTGGGTAATTTTTTTGATAGGAACAACACTTCAAGCTTGTTGTTTAATTATTTTTCGGATAAAGCAATCCTTTATTAAAAATAACAGAAATCGATTCAGTAAACGATTCTGAACAAACTACTTTCATAATGTGCATTAATTCAGTTACACATTGTATAAGTCCCAGTCTGAGGTGGTAACCAAAACTGTTTTTATTTATTTATTTATTTTATTTACCATTTATGTACACACATATATAAACAGACAATGAAAAACAGAACAGAAAAAATAGGTACAGAGGTGATGCTTATTTCATAAGAAATCTCTTCCAGCATACCTGAGATAGGACAATAGATACAGAGATGTAGAGATGTTTTTATTAAGTAATAAAATAAATAATAGTAATACTATAATCTATCCATATTCATAATATTTTTTTTTTTGTTAGCCTTTGCTGTCCCACTGCTGGGCAAACGGGGGTTTTGCCCCAAATCCTTCCAGGAACTCTTTTCGTTAAAGTTAAAAGGGTGACAAGTGACAAAACGTATTATTTAACTCAATTCAAGTCGATCTAAGGTAGGTACTAGATAGAGGTTCCAGCAGCTTCGTACGTTTGAAACTCACAAAAAAGACTTCAAGAAAAGAAAGATCCTAAATACAGGTACCGTTCTATATCTATATTGGTAGGTACATAGTTCTATATTGGTAGGTACATAGTTCTATATTGGTAGGTACATAGTTCTATATTGGTAGGTACATAGTTCTATATTGGTAGGTACATAGTTCTATATTGGTAGGTACATAGTTCTATATTGGTAGGTACATAGTTCTATATTGGTAGGTATATAGTTCTATATTGGTAGGTACATAGTTCTATATTGGTAGGTACATAGTTCTATATTGGTAGGTACATAGTTTTTTTTTTTTTATTATCTTTATTAAGAAAAAGGCTTTAATCGCGTAGCGATTATGCCAGCCTCGTAGTAGTACAAAATAAATAGAAAGTAACAACTAGGATCTTAACTTAATTAATTTAACAATCAAGTAATATAGCTTAATAGCTAATTTGGATGTAGGTTTAGACAAGATCAAATTACACATGCCAACATCCCTTAACCTAAGTCCCTCTTCTGATTCCAAAGTTTCATAAGATATAACTATAAATATAACCTTCATAAGATATCCGAACGCATTCAATGGAATGTGCCCGGATCGCAAACGCATACTTGTTACCAACAATCGTCTATTCATCTGTACTTCAGAGAACCAGGGAATCCTTGGTGGTCCAGACTGAATTGTTCTGTACCATATACCCTTCTCCGCAGACCTTTTGTCAAAGTATTCTTTCCACATCTTATTGCAAATTGCTTTAACATCTCTTAATATATCTGTGAAGAATGGTAAATGATTGACAGATATTCCTTCATAGGTTCCTGTCTTTGCCAACTTATCTACTTGATCGTTTCCCATCAAACCAACATGTGATGGAATCCATTGGAATTTAATTATTTTGCCAGTTTCCCTCAATCTTAGGTATAAGTCTAGTATGGAATAAGCTACGGGCAGACCTCGTATGCCCGAGGTGCACCGAGCTATATGCTGCAAAGCGCTTTTTGAATCACAAAATATCACAAATTTAGCATAATTGCATGACATCATGTATGACAGACATTCCAAAATAGCATACAATTCCGCCGCCATTATGGATATTTTGCAGTTCAATTTGAAACTAGCTCTCGTGTTAGATTGAGGATCAAAAAAGGCTGCTCCTGTTACGTTATCGTCTTTGGACCCATCACTGTAAATCTGATAGAATCCGTCATAATTTTGTGCAATCGTTACTACAGATTTCCTTAAAAGTGTTAGAGAAGTATGAGATCTCTTCGGTCCTGTCATATCATGAATACTGAGTTTAATGTGTAACTTAATATCAATATTTGCCATCCATGTCGACAATGAGAACATCTCTAGAACATTAGAACGATGTAAAGTTTGATTGGACATCTCACTGTATACG
Source organism: Apamea epomidion (assembly GCA_947507525.1). Classification (NCBI taxonomy): domain Eukaryota; kingdom Metazoa; phylum Arthropoda; class Insecta; order Lepidoptera; family Noctuidae; genus Apamea; species Apamea epomidion. Next base: position 22,536,099 of record OX382226.1, on the reverse strand, counting down.
ATAGTTAGCAACGGTTTTTTCTTATTGCGCCAATATGATTCCTGCTCGCATATGGATGTTAATTTTGATATCATTGAAATGGTGCAACCTTCAACGATAGACTTAGCTTTTAAGCAAAATTTTGCAGCTAAATATTTCCGTCGAACAAACAATGGTGGCAGACATAACTCTGATTCCATCGCGTGGATTGGGCAACTTTTTAAAAAACCGCCAACTATTCTCATGGCTTGGTTTTGAATTTTGTCCAATCTCGAAATATTGGTGTTAGCGCTATTATCGAACAAAAAACTTGCATAATCAAACCGACTGCGAATGATTGCAATATATAGTCGTCTTAAATGTAAAGGATGGACTCCCCACGACGAACCTGCTAGCACCTTAAAAACATTTAAAAATCTCATACTTCTTTCACAGGTTTCATTAATCTGTTTACGCCATCTCAAAGATGAATCTAGCCAAAGCCCTAAATATTTAACTACAGGGACGTTTTCTAAACCGACATTTTTTATATTGAAATTTGCCTCCTGTAAGGCCCTTCCCCTAGAAAATAAACAAATTTTACTTTTCGTGGGAGATAGTTCCAGACCCAACACTCCCAACAAATTTATTAAATTATTTATGGCTTCCTGAAGAGTTGTGGTTAAAAATTTAATGTCTTGTCCAGAAATATAGAGGACGAAATCATCGGCATATTGGGATATATACACACTCATAATCTCTTTACATATATCACTAGTGACGATGTTAAACAAAATTGGAGACATAGGGTCTCCTTGGGCCAATCCCTTACATGTCCATCTTGTAATTGAAACATTACTCCCTACTTGTGACACAGCTAAATGTCTCTCCCTTAGGTATTCCCATATATATCTGCATATAGAAGCTCCCACCCCATCTCATCCAGCTTAGAAACCACTTTCAATATACTGACATTATTATAGGCGTTGTCTATGTCAACAAAGCATCCCAATGTCTTTTGATTATTGGTGAAACCTATTTGAATTTGTGAAACTAGTCGTACAAGATTGTCTAGGCATGATTGAGATCTTCTAAATCCCACTGTATCCTTGGAAAAAAGACCCTTATTTTCAAGAAACCATTCAAGGCGTCGCGTTATAATATTATGTAAGGTTTTGCAAAAACAAGATATGAGAGATATTGGTCTCAAAGATGTTATATTGCTTGGATCGCGACCAGGTTTCGGTACAGGCACTACTGTAACATTCCTCCACTGTTTTGGAACCACACCTTCGGATAAACATTTGTTAAATAAATCAACTATCAACTGTTTGCTGGGAAAATTATAAATCATTGCATAAGAAATCTCGTCCACCCCTGGAGCGGTATCCTTCATTTTCAATACATTAAATAGTTCCTGTTCCGAAATCTGTGCCTCCAACTGTAAATTAGTAGAATTAAAGGTAGGGCACAGTGGCAAAACGTAATCTGGCGTCAATTGTCGTAAGAACTCATCAGCCCTATCTGCATCCAAACAAACTCTACTAGTACGATAACCTTTGAGCCACCGCATTTTATTCCACAACTCGCTACTAGACACCATCTCACTTATACTATCACAAAACTGATGAAAAGATTCTGCACTAGCTTTACGCATTAGTCTCTGTGCTGTAGCAACCTTCTGTTTAAGAATGATAAGATTTGTAGGGATGGGGTTCTTCCTCACCTGTGCTAATGCCAATCTACGCTCCGCAACCGCCCTAGATAATTCAGGAGACCAATAGGATCTTGGAATAAATTTACTCGTGGGGTCTTCACAAATCTTAATGTCTGGAATGGATGCTTGTGACGCATAATTAATTAAATCTATAATATCATCATACATTTGTTGGGTGTCGCCTGTTAAACTAACACTACTAATTTTACTTGAAATTATTTCTTTATACTTTTGCCAATCTCCCTTTTTAAAATTACGTTTTGTTTTTATTACGTTATTACATGTTACTTCTGTGGTTATAAGAACCATTAAGTGATCACTACCTAAGTTTTCATGTAAAACACCCCACTTGAACCGAAGTGCAATATCTGATGACGCAAAAGTGACGTCAGGCGAACCTTTTTGAAGCTGATTTACTGTTAACTTTAGTCTGGTAGGGTCTCCAGTATTGAGAGAAACATACTGCCAATCATCAGCTGCATCGTGAATTTGTACACCTCTGCGATCGCTTTTGTATGACCAATTCATATGATGCCCGTTGAAATCTCCCCCTATAAAAGTTTTATTTGACCATTTAGAAAATAGTATTTTCCAATCTTCATCAGTAGTGTTAATATTGGGAGGACAGTACACCGCAACAATATTTTCTAAGAAGTTACAGTTAAATATTTTAATAGGGAGAACTTGAATGTTTCTATTACTTAAGTTAAAGTTAGTGATCTGTGCTTTGATGGAATTATGAACTACAATTGTTATCCCGCCGTATGAATCATCGCGGTCTTGTCTAAAAATATTATAATGACCAATTTTCAAATGACTGTCTGGTTCAAGCCAGGTCTCAGATATAATGCATATGTGAATTTTATCTTTCAATAAAAGATTCTCCAAGGTTTTAATTTTAGGTCTTAAACTTTGTGCGTTCCACTGCAATAACTTTAATTTAACAATTTTGTTCTTATGATCCATTACTTACTAAGTCCGAAAAAATACTCTAAACACTTATTCAAAATAGGCCACTCAGACATATGATCTACCACAACTAGTACTAACCATTCAATACAACTCTTAATAATATTATTAAACTTTTCTTTTATACTCAGATCTCGCATATGAATAATATCTTTCAACCGTGTAATTAACTCGTCAAAATGTACCTGCCGCTCATTGTTTACATTGTCACCGAGATCGTTATCAGTAGCAGCTGGTTGCTTTGGAATGCAGTCCGGCGACTCCCGCTGTCCCCACCACTCCGATTTACCTATGTTTTGCGAATGTGATTGCTTATTTTTATTACTTGCTTGCGGCGATTTCGGTCGATTCTGCGTAAACAAAGGTGGGAATTGACTCGGAGCATATTTATACACGTTTTCCGACTCCTCCAATAGTAAACCACTGAAGCTGTTGTTGTTGTCGATCTTTGGCTTAATGTCTCTCACTGCTTGTAAAATTGGTGGCTTGGGTCTAACATACATATTGCAGGCTACGTGATATGTACAGTTGTATTCTGCCATAAGCTCCCTGACGCGTTTCTCGCGAGCATATACTGGACAACTTCTATCTAGCGCCATATGGTCACCCCGACAGTTCACACATTTAAATGTATAAATTTCACAGTTGCTGTGCTCTTCTGTGCACTTAGGGCATACAGTTTTTTTGGACGTACATCTTGCTTTTACGTGACCAAATTTCCAACAGTTTGAACACTGCGTTACCGGAAAAACATAAGGTTCAACCTTGGCGCATAGACAATCCACATATATAAATGCTGGAAGGTATGAACCCCTGAAGCCCACCTTGGCTACCTCACTAGGCACCCATACACCTTTATCATCTCGTCTTTGTAGCCTTTTTAATGTTACGATTTGGATATCATTTGGACACCTGATCGCTTTTAATGCCTCCTCGTCAGACAGCTCGAGGTCCACGTCCCGTATAATACCGTAGGAAATGTTTACATCCATTGCACTATAAACCCTCCACTCTTTTTTTTGGAATTCCTGACAGTCCAACAACTTGCCCGCACATTCCTCAGTCGAAACCTCAACTTTTAATTTATATGGGTTAATGTACTTAATATGGTTTATATCAGTCATTCCCATGCTGCTAAACAGTTTTGCGATAGCAAACTGTTTAGGTAATGTCTCTTTACTCCAAATAAACACCTCCTTCTTAACTTGTTTCTGTTTCTTTCCTCTATTACTCTCAACTTTAGTCCAGCTTTCTTCATCCTCTTCTCTTCCTCGTTTCGACGGTTTATTTACTACTACATCTTCTTCCATAATTTGTACTTCACAGCAGTTCGTTTCATTAATATTATCCAACGAATCACTTTTATTTTCTTCATCTTCTATATGTGACATCCATCCAGCTAACTGACTCACTTCTTCCGTATCAATCTGATCCAAATCTTTTTCTTGTCCACAATCATCCGTGGCCATTATTAGGTATAATCCTGCATTACCGATGAGCGCGTCAATATAATTAATTTAAAATTTCTACACCGTAAATCGATAGTCGCGTGCGAGCGATCTACACGAGTGCCGTGTCCGAACTGGGAGGTACATAGTTCTATATTGGTAGGTAGATAGTTCTATATTGGTAGGTACATAGTTCTATATTGGTAGGTACATAGAAAAAACAAAGCCAATCTTAGCCGAATGTCACACATTCTGCTAGATTGGCTTTGTTTGACTTTGTAAAGAGCGTTTTGTCCTACTCACATTCCACTGATTATCAGATTGATCTGATAATCAATGACGATTTTAATGACAAAATATTACACTTTATGAACTGACAGAACTAACCCACAGAACATGTATTTTCTCTTATTAAAACTGTGACTCTGTACATCACAGTACTTTGACGGTTTATTACACGAAATATATCTATTCCCTGGTTTATTATCCATGAATGACAGTTAACTACTGTGGCAGTGTTGGTGATATTTATCTAATCGCGATTACATCGAGTGGCACCTCGAGAGAAAATGGACTCAAGTCTTTATTTTATTTACTCGAGTAACGAGTTAAATATAAAATCGAGCCTCATCACTATTTGACACTGTCAGAAAGACAAAACGTGTCAAGTGACAATAACGTTAATTTTATTTTTCCGTTTCTTTCGAATTGCATGAAATTGATATTAAAAAAAAAAAGACCAACAACAATTACAAACTTCCAATAATGAATCAACAATGAATTTTATTTCATTTTATTTTTGGGTTGAAGTTCTTCCAATAATGCAATCCTTCAATTACATACAGGAAAACAGATATTTCTGTTTTCCTGTACGTAATTGAAGGATTGCATTATTGGAAGATGCATTAGAGCATTTACTCCAGAAGGATGTTGTGTCAATTGTTCAGTAAGATTTCAACGCAATGTGCGAAGACATTGCCCGAGACTGCTGCAGATGAACTGTAACTCGTGAACGCAAGGAATCACGAAGACAAGTCAAACCATCTCTAATGTAGTTTAACGAAAGTGCGTTTATACGATGCAAGAAAGAATTGAAACTGTTTATACACTATGGAGATTTGGATACAGGAATATTATATTCTACTAGCTTCTGCCCGCGGCCTCGCCCGCGTGGATGTCGGAACTTATCCCACGGGAACGTGCTACCAGGATAAAAAGTATGTCCTTCCCCAGGATGCCATCAATCTCTTTGCCAAATCAGAAGTTCAGTGGTTTAGGTGTGAAAATGTAACATACAGTTTCAAGTTCAAATCCTCCCCTTAAAAATCGAATTATCCCTTGTAACCCCGTTAGGGGTCAATTTTCGACAACTTTACATACTACTACATTAATTATTTTCTGTCAAAAGCATTAATACTAATTTTCGAGTTAATCAAGCCACGCATTATAATCCTCCCCTGTAAAATTAACTACCCCTTTTCAACCAGTTAATCGGACCACGCATTCAAATTCTTCCACACAAACTTCAACACCCCTATATCCCCCTTTGAGGGGTAGTTTTGAAAAACTAAAAAGATAAACTTTATTACTTACTCAGGCGAGTATTCTTGAAAAGTTTCAAGTTTATTAACCTAATGAAGAAGATTATTCATATAAACTGTATCCCCCGTTTTTCACCCCCACAGGGATCGAATTTAAAAAAGTCGTTTAGGATGTATTCATAACTTGACTCAAAGGTTATTTATACTAATTTTCGAGTGAATCAAGCCATGCAGTAAAATCCTCCCCTGTATAAATGACTACCCCTTTTCATCCCGTCAGGGGTAATTTTCGAAAAACCCTGATACACATTATTCTTTATTTTTGATCCTAGGTATAAATTCTGAGTTTCAATTAAATCGGACCGCGCTCTAAAATTCTTCCATACAAACTTTGAAACTCCCCAATTTCCTTTTAGGGGGTAGTTTAGAAAAACATAAAATGGCAAACTTCATAATTTACTTAGATTAATATTGGTGCCAAGTTTTGAGTTTATTAACTCAAGGAATAAGAATTTCCATACAAACAAAATCCCCCCATTTTTCCAGGGGTGGAATTTCGATAAACCCTTTCTTAGTGGATACCTACTCATCACGAAGAACACACCCTCCAAATTTCATGTCTCTAGGACCAGTGGTTTAGGCTGTGCGTTGATGTATCAGTCAGTCAGTCAGTCAGTTAGGACTTTGAATTTTATATAAGTACAATAGATATTAGGGGTTAAAGTATGAAATTGCCGATTTTTACTGAAAAATTGAAATTAGTTTTTTTTTAATTTAACGTATTTATTTAATCAAAATAATTACCATTATTATCTATAGATTGCTGCCATCTAATAAGAAGGTCATTTATGCCTTTGCGATAGAACTTTCGGGATCTAGATTCGACAAACTGTGTGAAAGCATTTTGTACTGCCTCCTGAGAAGAAAACTTTTTATCACGTAGAAAATTGTCCAAATCACGAAAAAAATGGTAGTCCGTTGGAGCAAGGTCTGGCGAATACGGAGTGTGACGAATGGTTTCTAATTGCAGTTCCTTTAGAGTTAAAACGGTCTCTCGTGCTGTATGAGGTCTCGCGTTATCATGGAGCAATAATGGTGAAGATCGATTCATGAGTCGGGGCTGTTTCACTGCTAGTTTTGCTGTCATTGTTCGGAGTTCGGCACAGTAGACATGTGCCGTTATTGCTTGACCAGATCGGATAAACCTATAGTGAATAACACCATGCTGAGACCACCAAACAGTTACCATTACCTTTTTATTGGTAGGCTTGGCTTTAGGACATTGTTGCGGTGTTTGACCTGGGGTCAGCCATTGCATTCTTCGCTTACGGTTATCGTAAAGAATCCACTTTTCATCACATGTCACAATTCGAACCAATATTCCTACATTTTTGTATCGATTCAACAAGGCAACACAAGTTTCAACACGCGTTTCTTTCTGCAGATCAGTCAAATCATGAGGCACCAATTTCTCATATTTTTTTATTTTATAGATTTGACGCAAATGAGTCAATATTGTTGGTAAGGTAACGTTAAACCATGCGGCTAATTCCTGGGTAGTTTGGCTCTGATCGGCTACCACCATCTCTTTCACTTCATTGTTATTCACCAGTGTGGGGGGTCTTCCACGTGGTTCGTTCTTCAAATCAAAGTTTCTATCACGAAAGCGTTTAAACCAAAATCGCACGGTGCGTTCATTAGCAGTCCCCTCTCCAAACGTAACATTGATATTGCGAGCTGTTTCTGCCGCGTTAGTTCCGCGTCGGAACTCGTATTCAAAAATAACTCGAATTTTCGAAGTATCCGTCTTTCTTGTCTAAGCTGAATAAAAAAAAACAACTGAAAGTCGATAATCGAATGTTGCACATTTTATAAAAGAAGAACTTCATAGGTACCATGTGAAAAAAGTTTCACTCAAAAATCTCAAACCATGAAGGTTCTAATGTCAATTCGAAGTACCTATTACAATAAAACGGCAATTTCATACTTTAACCCCTATTATTATATAGATGTCGATTTTCACAACAAACGCATACTGTGCCTGATGACTGCGGGAAAGAACATTATTTTGCAGTGGATTCCAGCACACCAAAAAGAACAATAATAATATTAGTTAGAATACGTTTATTGTATAACACAAATCTTCTATGTCTTTTTAGGTACATTATTTAGGTACCTAGAACATCAATTTTATTTCTAACAGCAAGCTGTTCTTGCTGGATACTGTTGCAACTGTTTGGGGGGCAGACGTTTGGTACTGTTGGCTGTTGTGCACATGTAATATGGAGCGTGCGGTATTTAAGATTTTATCGGTGGAGCGACCTGGATCTTTTTTAGATGAAATATTACCTACTTCTAACTCGTCTGACGTTGAAAGTAATATAAGTACTTACAGTAATAACATGCTTTGTTATGTACACTACTTATGTGATGTTTGATTTTAGACCGTTCAAAACACCCTTTAATCCTACTATTTATCTCTGAGCACTGGCGGCTCCGTTGTAACAGCTGCGACTTACAGCTTGTAGATCGTAGGTTTAGACAGACAGGCACCTTACTTTGTGTAAATTATTTCATTACCACTGCTCTCAAAACGGTGAAGGAAAACATCGTGAGGAATCCGGCATGTCCTAGAGCTAAAATTCGAAGACATCTACCAATCCGCACTGGGCCCACGTGGTAGATTACGTTACGGCCCACTCCCTTCCATCAAGAGGAAGCCTGTGTCCCAGCAGTGGAAACCATAAAGGCTGATTGTGCTTATAGTACAAATATGATGACTGCAGTGAAGTGTTAATTTTAGCAACGTAGAAGTTACTAGATTACAAATCTTTGCAGAAAAACACATTTTGATGTGCACAGAACAGACAAGACTAGCACAAAACAACAAAAAAAACAAGCATGGGACAACATTGAAAAGGAATTCAATGCCAAACTCCAAAGAAATAATGACACAAATCGTAACTATAGCCCTTAACCGCCCGAAGTTGGGCGATTAATGTTATAGTTAAAACGGACAAACGGACATTATTTGTGATAATAATTGTTAAAATGATGCAACCTGAATTTTGCTTAACCGGAGAGTTGACGGCTGTCAAAGCATTGATTATCGTTATAATTGCTTGTTATAGTTAGTTATGACGTCGTTAGTTGTTGCAACTCACTTATTTACCCGACTACGTAAGCGGAGGTTTTGTTTGACTATCGTTTGTTGGTTGAACATAACATGTCATCCAAATGTCTAAGGGCTGATTTCTCAATCGACAGATAATTTTTATTCGTGGAATTAAATTGACGTCTGACTGATTTGGTCTGGAAGAACTGCCCAAAATTAAAAATTATTCCGCCGATAAAATTACCTGGCGTTGGAAACATCAGCCCTAAATAAATGTATTATTTATTCATTTATTTAGGTATACACGGTTCTGTTTTATGTATCTTTGTAAGTGTGAATAGCGGATTTTAGACGACAACTAGTAAGGTCTTGAAAAAAGCAATTGTACCATTACTATGTCATTGTGGGCTTGTGGGTTGTCGATTCCAAAAATATAACACAATATAAGGATTAAAATAAAATTACAAAATCATAACCAGACAGCAACTAAGATTCAAAACTAGCTCGCTCAATCAAAAAATCAAAATATTTTATTACACATAAACCTACATGGGGTCTTATGAAACGTCAGAAGCTAGGTTCACGGTTCCAATTGGTCGTTTCCTATGGTGAAGAGCCGGCAAGAAACTTCACGATTACTCTTTTAAAAATAATCGGCTTTTACAATGTTTTCAAATTACAGTAGATAGAGGTAGGACAGCGTAGGCCTGTCAACAAGTACTTGATAAAATAAAAAATAGTCTACATATCTAAAGTCTACAAGGCCTGCAAAGTCCTCACACATTTACAAAACATAAAAGAATCTATCAGAAGGATGAAGGATAAATCAAAAATAAAACATAAGAACCTATTAAAACCAAGTGATATGGTTGCCAATACGACCACTTCTATGCAGTCTGATGCAGTTGAGGCACCAAATCGCACAACGCCTCGATCAGTATATAGTATATTATTACTATAGGCTCTAACTCAATATTATACATACACCGACGAACAGACATGTTTACAACATCTCATAAGGATGGAATTTATTTAATTAGGAATCGTTTTCATATTGAGGCACTGAAGCACAAAGGTAAATCCTTTATCTTTGTGTGTTCGCGCCGGGCGCCGGGCGCGGGATACGGTAGGGAATGGAATGGAGCTGTTATTACCGGCTCGGGCGCGCTGGATACGGGAGGGAATGGAATGGAGCTGTTATTACCGGCTCGGGCGCGCTGGATACGGGAGGGAATGGAATGGAGCTGTTATTACCGGCTCGGGCGCGCTGGATACGGGAGGGAATGGAATGGAGCTGTTATTACCGGCTCGGGCCCGCTGGATACGGGAGGGAATGGAATGGAGCTGTTATTACCGGCTCGCCGAGCGTTTTATATTGCTTGCTCATTCCTATATAATTGTCCCAGGGAGCCGTGGCCCAGGGCCCGGGGGCGCGACGTGTTACTTATTTCTGACAGATACAATGTGTCACAATGACAATGTGCCAACTGATGTGGGAGCAAGGAACACCTCTACAGGTTACTGTGACGCTGTCAGCTCTCGCCGACGCAGTTTTCAAACTTTGCTTTTCAATAAATTCCATAGCGAGTCTAGTAGCAATCGCCAGATTGCTACTAGACTCGCTATGGAATTCATAATTTAATTGTTGGCCGCAGCAGCCGGTTATGCCAATAACCGGCTGCTGCGGCCAACAATTAAATTATCCATGGGAAACACTAATTACTTAAAATGATAAGCAAATAAAGCATTATTATTATTATTATGTCGTTTATTTATTTAGTCGTCTTATTTTATTACATTTTTAAATATTAGTATGAATAAATAAAAAATAAAAAAACATTTAAAAATATAAAAAAATAGCGATCCACCGGTGTCGGGAGCAGGGTCCAAGCTACCGGTGGTTAGGGCTCCAGAGATAGAAACCTCCTCACAATGCGAGCCGTATCGAGGAGTACTGCCTTCTGAATCAGGCCCTTGATCCAACCGCCTAACGAGAGCCTCGATAGATGTTGATCGAGGCTTTCGGCCATCAGCCCATTGGCCGATACGAATATCTATTATTATTATTATTAAGTTCAATACTTATTATATTATGTGGGATTAGTTCAATTTTCTATGAAATAAAATAAACTGCTGATTTCCTCTTAATTATTGTATTTATTTTTCCGTCTTTACATCTTACGTCTTTTCACTCTTTTTCCTTCAAACTAGTTCCCCCTTCCGCTTCTTCTACATTTTAATCATTAATTTACTATCTCTTTCACTCCTAGACTATTTCGTACATTCATCTCTGTCACTCGTTTATGCTTCACATCTGTCATTCATTTTAACATCTCAATTCACTATCCTGTCATTAATTTTTGGTCAGCAAGTATTAATTTATTTATTTATCCTCCCAATGGAACGCCATACAGCTATTACACCAACGGAGCAAAAAAGTACTTCATCTTTTATATATATTAAGTAGTCTATGACTTCATCTACAAAAAATGCTTTCCATCCATCCTGTCATAACGTTCCGTTCCTACATAATTATATACGGACTACGGACACTAATACATAATATCGTAACGCAGTAACTGTCCCTTCATTGTTTTTTTAGTAACTTTTACGAGGTCTGGGAACGATCCTATGCCAAAAATATATTTTTTTGAATTTTTGTATCTTTGTCTGAATGTATACATATGTTCTAGCATGACATTCTACTACTGGATAGATTCTGTTGCTATTGTGCATATATATGCATATTTTTATAACCCTTTTCCACCCCGGTAAAAGACAATTTTTGAAAAACCCTTAAAACATACTTTTTATTTTTTGTTTTAAGTACCGAGTTTCGAGTTAATCCCTCCGAGCGGCTTAAATGTTTTTCTTACCTATTAACTTTTTCACCCCGTAAATCCTCTGTGAGGAGTTTTTTTGAACTAAAAGTGACACTCTTTATTAATTACTGAGGCAAATATTGCCAAGTATCAAGTTTATTAACCAAAGGAAAAAGATTTTACATATTAACTGTATACTGTGTCTTTTCACCCCCACAGGGGACGAATCCTAAAAAAACTATTGGGATGATTCCATAATTTGACTCAAAGATGATTATACCAATGATTGAGTTAAGCAAGCCACGTAGTAAAATACTTCCCTTAAAAAATAATTACCCCTTTGTGCCCCGTCAGCGATCGATTTTCGAAAGACACAAAAACTTATCATCGTTTCTTTTCTGTCAAAAGTAATAATACTGAGTTTCAAGTTAATCAGACCGCGTCTTAAAATTCTAAGGTATGAATTCGTGTCAAGTTTCAAGTTTATTAACTAAATGAATAAGATTTTTCATACAAACTGTATCTCCCCTTTTTATCGTCATAGGGGTGGAATTTTGAAAAATCGTTTGGGACGTATTCATAACTTGACTCAAAGATTATTTATACTAATTTTCCAGTTAATCAAGCCAAGCATTATAAGGATTATAATGCTTGGCTTGATTGGTCCCTGTAAAATTAACTACCCCTTGTCACCCCGTTACGGGTGGATTTTCGAAAAACCCTGATACATGTTATTCTTTATTTTTGGTCTTAAGTTTCTTCACACTGAGTTTCGAGTTAATCGAACCGCGCGTTCAAATTCTTCCACACAAACTTTAACTTCCCTATATCCCCTTTGAGGAGTAGTTTTGAAAAGCTTATAATGATAAACTTTATTACTTACTTAGGCGAGTATTCTTGCCAATATTCAAGTTTAATAACCTATTGGATAAGATTTTTCATATATACTGTATCCCCACTTTTCACCCCCACAGGGGTGGAATTTTGAAAAATAGTTTGGGATGTGTTCATAAAAAAAACTCAAAGAGTATTTATACCAATTTTCGAGTTAATCAAGTCACGCTGTAAAATCCTCCCCTGTAAAACTGACTACCCCTTGTCAGCCCGTCAGGGGGGGGGGGATATTTTCGAAAAACCCTAATACACATTATTCTTTACTTTCAATCCTAGGTATAAATACTGAGTTTCAAGTTAATCAGATCGCGCGCTAAAATTCTTGCATACAAACTTTGAAACCCCCCAACCCCCTTAGGGGGTAGTTTAGAAAAACAAAAAATGTCAAACTTCATCGTTAACTTAGATAAGTATTCCTGCTAAGTTTCAAGTTTCTTAACTCAAGGAAAAAGATTTTTCATACAAACAAAATACCCTCTTAGGGGTAGAATTTCGATAAACCCTTTCTTAGTGGATACCTACTCTTCACGAAGAATACACCCTCCAAATTTCATGTCTCTAGGACCAGCGGCTTAGACTGTGAGTTGATGTATCAGTCAGTCAGTCAGGACTTTGAATTTTATATCTATAGATCACGCTACTTTATATCTATAGATCACGCTACTTGCTACTACTTGCTGTGGTGGTTGAGCAATATTGCATTATGTTTATATTCTTCTCCGCAAATGCGGTACTTAACTCTTTCGAACAACCCGCGGCCCTGGCAGGCACCGGCCCTAGCGAACCCCATCAGTTAGTGCTGACATCTCTTTGAGACGCGCGTGGAACAGAACGCGCCGTCGACCCGGGCCTGGTCCTCACGGACTGCTACCCACTGCTCGCCGTCCGCAAGCCTGCGCCTACGGTGGCCGGGAATCGGCTCTCAATTCTCGACATCCAGGGCGTCTCCTGCGGTGACTAGGGGCATGAGGAGGCTAAGATTGCCTCTCCCTCACGCGTTCCGCCTCCTCCTTCGCAAGCATTACTGCTTCACAGAAGGAGATGATGACTTCCCATGCAGTCATCAATTTGCCTTAGGTATTATACATAACTGCCACAGTATGCAAACGGACGGCGCCGTATGTAATGACGAATTATGCAATCTCCCTTCGACATATGCAAGAACGCAGGCGTTCATGAATTCACTCAAAATGAAAAACTTCGCAAGCAACGGGAAATTGCTACTGAAGGCGGCGAGTGTCAATCTCAGGACGAACTGCTTCTCACACGGACAACTGTACATCTCTGGCTCCCGCGTCACCAGTCCTGACTTTCTGTATATGTTGGCTGCTGAGACTTGAACTACAAACGTAGTATACAGGGAAGTTTTATCAAATGTGGCTGTTGTTTTAGTATATTGTGTTGTCTTACGACTTCCACGTGAACGAAGTCGCAGGCAGAAGCTACTAATAAATAAAACGTGTGTGGAAACAAAACACGCGAGACGCAAATGTTATCAGCAGACTCAATTATGCTCTGTTATTTTATCATTTGGTGTCGTTTCCACAGACGCGCGCTCCTGCTCAACGTGAAACCGTACTATTGCTGTTCAATTTAGCAACTCGAGTTCTTTTCATGTGAGTTTTCTTTATTTTGTCGAAATTCAAATTAGTTTCCAGTTGAGAAGCATTGAACTAGTCAATTGTTGAATGCAGTTTACGCTTGCTATAAAGTGCACGCGTCCGGCCTCTACACGACTTGGGATCTCTCGTCACAGTGTGCGACTGTGGCGAGACGTTCCCAACTCGTGTCGTCACTAATGTGGCACACAAACTTAAGGTGGCGGCGTCTCCAAGAGCCACAGTGATATAAACACAAGTCACAGTAAATACGATACGTGTGTTGCAACATTGCTAACTTCCAGTCGGAGGGCGTGACAACAGCGCTGTGCAGCGGCTGCGTATGTATAAACAGCGACTAGAACAGTGGCTGTACGATCCGTGTACTTAGCCCATTTTCGCAACTCAGAGCACGATGCGCGAGGTCCTCCCTAGTAGAAGTCAGTGAGACAGACAAGCCAGCCGAGCGGCACCGTCTTCTAACTGAGAGTAACGACAGGAAGACATGGAAAGAGCCGCTGCGGCGGCCTTACGGAATTTCTTAATTAAAGCTGTAGCCAGCAAGTTGGCGCGACAGCGGATCACGTCGGCTGATATCAAATCTTGTCCTATTTATACAACGTGTCACGGAAAGGGTATATTCATCCGGAAGGAACGGCTTCTTTGGATGATATCAAACGATATTGGAAGAGTTTTTTAATCCTATCTCTACATGTTCGGAAGTTATGAGATTTTTTAATACATTGATACCAGAAACCGAACTTTTTAAATTGAAATAAGCACATCACTAGCACTAAATCAGCTGATCGGTGTCAGTGAACTATTTGTAAGTAAAAATAAACCTCTTACTCCTGGTAATTCTGTATAAAAGGTTCCGTATGTTTATTTTTGTTTAAAAAATATTATTACTGACTTTTCCGAAACTTTGATTATGTTTGTGAACTAGCTACAATACAATTAATTGGTCTTGGTATCAAAAATTAACGAAATAATATTTAGATACCTGTTTGCTTATGTATGTAATGAAATGATCTTGTTTGAAATCGATAAACCTACCGATTCGCTGTTTATGATTGTCACTTGTCAGCACAATACTTTGGGCAAATATGAATTTCAACTATTGTGAGCCCTTATTATAATAATTTTAACACATACGATCCAGGAGTTGTTTCGAAAAATCGTTAGCTCGTACCATTGAATTCAGGAATTAATTGCTTAAATAAACTTAGAATAGAAAACGGATTTAGTAACAATTTATGTCCAACTGAACCCAAAACATCATTTCAATTCACCTCTTGGCAACTTATTCTTCTCCTAGTAAAAATAAAATCACAATGGGTTCCGTTCATAATTTTTAAAATAAGGTTATTTTTTTTTATTAATAAATAGCGACGAAAACTATTAACAAGTTAATAGTGTTTTTAATTAAAAAATAATAGCACGCACGCATAATTTTTGTCTGTAGGACTAACCGAAAGAATTATCGGAAGTTCACGGTTTGTCGGTGCTGTTTGAGTGGTACATGGGTTTTATTGGTTTGAGCACGTTTTAGTCTTTATTATAATTCAAATGAAATCAATAAAAAATGTCGCAAAACTGCATCTAACTGTGGAAAGAAATTAATAAAGTACTAGGACCGTATGAGTAACAGGAATTGTTATTGCCGAATTGAAAATCGTTTGCTCACAGAACCCTGATTACGTCGTTATACACACAATGAAGCATCATAATGTGTGTAGGGTCTTAGGGTACGTGAACCAATTGCAGTACGTGTAGTTTCAATTAACAATTCTTGGACCCTGGTAATACAACTTCTAATTCAGACTTCTAACGAGATAACGCGGCCCCGTAATAAATGATCTTTAATGGATTTGGAATGAATGATTTTCCGGAGGTGCGGGAATTTCCGAGGTTGCGGGAATGTTCTAACGAAATAACGCGGCCCCGGAATGCAAGGGCAACTGAAGGAACAGGATGGTTTTTAGTCAGTAAGAGTCTAACACTTCCTTCCGCCCCACCCAAGGCGGGAGCTGAGTGAGTCATTGATGATTTTCCCATCCCAAAAAAAAAAGAATGATTTTTCAATTTTGAATTTGAATTACGTAATTAGTTTGCTCTAGTGTGTTAGATTTACTGAGTTTAGTTCAAATTATTAAAAGGATGTAAAATAATCTTGAATTATTGAACAATATTTTTTAATAGTAGTGGACCATAGAAATGTAAAAAACCTATATCTATGTAGTGGACACTAATAGTTACAGCTACCCTGTACCAGGATAGCAGGGAATAGGAGTTTTATTTAGCATTATTGTTATTGTTTTGCTCGTCAGTCGACTTCTGTTCCGTGTCTAGTGCACTCGTTTTTATCCCTGTGATACGCGCATCAGTTCAGTACGACTACAATGACGGTCAGCACCCATACCACTTCCGTCGCACCCAGGAGCTGATACCGGCAGATGTGCGCCATTATTTAGATGCGCGCTTTCCTCGGTGGATTGGACGTGGTAGTAGAAGCATGGCTTGGCCTCCGCGTTCCCCAGACCTAACCCCGTTAGACTTTTTTTTGTGGGGGTACATTCAAAATGTAGTGTACGCAGTTCAGTGTGATACAGTGGACCAAATGAAAGTGCGGATTGAGGCCGCTTTCCGGACAATAACACCAGACATGCTACGCAATGTTCAGGTGTCCATCAACAAGCGAGCGGCCTTGTGCATACAATACCAAGGTCACCACATCGAACCCCATCTTTAAAAATGTAAGTCAATTTACTAAATTAAGCAAAGCTTTAAGATTTTACTGTTCACTCGGTAATAAGTAATAATAAGGGATGAAACTAGTTAACCAACCTAAACTTTGTTTCGATTTTTTACGTAACTTTTGAATCTCAGTTTTTACGTGCAATTTCTGGCTTGATTAATGAGTAAACTGTAAATCAATAATTACGCATTAATTTTTACGTGATGTAAAAATTAATGCGTAATTATTGATTTACAGTAAAGTAGGTATGGTATAATATTGCGCGCGCGCCGCCGCCGCCGAAAAAGCCGCCAAAGGGTGTCGGCACGGGCGACTGCATGTAGTTCGCGCCGACAAAGAACACCGCCTGCAGTAGGCTACTTCGATACTAGGCGCGCAGAATTACGGAAGAGATTTATCGTAATATTGGCAACTAAAGTTGAAGTCATTGACCTACGTAGTGCGGTGACACGTTTGTTATGATTTGAATTTACGAAACCTAAGAAACCGAAAATTTGGTATCAATTTTTAGAGTATTTTATTTTGAGTTGAAACCCTTCCAATATCGTTTGATATCATCCAAAGAAGCCGTCCCTTTCGGATGAATATACCCTTTCCGTGACACGTTGTATAATAAGATAATAATCATCATCATGTCAGCCCAAAGACGTTCACCACTGAACATAATAATATGCCTCACGGTATTCAGGAAGTATTTTAATAATGAAACACCTTATAATTCCATAATCTGTTCTAAAAAGACAATTGACTGCTGTGTCCTGACACAGCTACTCACACAATACAATTGACTGCTGTGTCCTGACACAGCTACTCACACAGTACAATTGACTGCTGTGTCCTGACACAGCTACTCACACAATACAATTGACTTCTGTGTCCTGACACAGCTACTCACATAATTGACACAATTGACTGATGACACATGAACTTGGCTGATGCTGTCTACATTATCAACAAGGATTTGATTTCAATCTGTGAGTGGAGTGAGGCGCATGGGTTGCAGGTTAACCCATCGAAGACTCAGCTCATTGTTGTTGGCAGCTCTAGGATGATCCCCAAGATAAACTGGTCGCAGCTTCCCCAAGTTCAATTTAACGGAACTGATATTCCTTTCAGCGAAAAGGTTAAGAACCTTGGGGTTTGGATCGACAAACATCTTTCCTGGGGTCCTCAGCTACAGGAGGTAAGTCGTAAAATGTTTGCATCCAGTAAGGTAAATCCACAAATATAGGTGGTAGTCTGTGGTGTACCATTTACATTGTACACCACAGACTACCACCTATATTTGTCTCTCCTTCATTTTAATCCATCCACACAGTGTAATGTATTCCCGAGTGCTGGAGGTGGGCGCGACTTCCTAATGAATTCATTAATGAATGACTTAAACTTGTAGGCCCCGACCTACTAGCATTTACTGAGGCTGTTAGTTCTCATTAAACGACGGTGATGGTTGAGATGACACCGTGCTGACGTAGTACTTAGTTCAGTAGGTATTATGTTTATTAGCAGTTGCAGATAAATGTTCTTAGGCCGATCACACCCGACACACTGCTAGATACTCGCTACAAGTTCATTTACAGTATTCCTGTCTGTTTCAGAACAAAGGAAATAACTTACAAGTAAAAGAAAAAGGGAAAACAATAAAGTGACTCCCTCGAAACTTATAAAGAAAAAGTTACAAATAGAAATGTCGCGGATGTTGCCCTCCAGCGCTGATTGAATTCCAACAGCAGTACCTAGTGCAGACTCGGCGTGCGACCACACGAGTGAGTCACCACTCGCTAGGCGTCGGGCCACTATGTGCTTATGCTGCCACTATATTGCCAGCACAAGCATTCTTCTAATTAAAGAATTCTATGGCCATGTGAGGTGATATTCTTATGAAGCTCTGACGACACTTAGACGAATGCGACTGCATGCGTTGATTGTTTTCAACCAACCACGGCAAAGCCAAAGGAGGCTTTTAACAGGCTATGTATGTATGTTCATCTGTTCCCTCATAACTCCTAAACCATTCGTCGAATTTTAACAAGTGAGATATAAAGTTGGAAGCGCCATGTTGTTTAGCGGAATAAAGGTTGTATGACGTCACATAAATCTAACATGGTGGCTTATAGTGGACATTATTGCTACCGACAAAATATACACCCCAAGTAAGAACACATTCAACAAGAATGTTTTACTATGACTGTTTTCAATAACACTAATTATACTAAGAACGGTTCATAAAAATTATCTGTTGAATTTTCCCAAATCAAAGAAGTGGGTACGTACCCTAAATGATCCCTAGCCCCAAAATAATTGAAATAAAAAGAAAGTTAAGTAAAAACTAAAACCCAACTACTAGAAAAACGTCAACAACTAAAAAGATATAAACACAAGACACATAACCATAAGACATCAATGTTGTTTTATTTCGATTTTCGTATAGTATAACGTGACTTAGTAATGACGAGTGGCTCCGTGACTCCGTGACTCCGTGGCTCCAGCTACTCGACCACCGAAAACATCAACATTCCGGGGTGAAGTTCCATTGATATAAACTTATTTTCCAAAAATTGGAGAAATTCTTCCAATACAGGCAATTAATTCTCTTGGGGATTTTATCGAATCTACGTAATCATCGTTGGTTTCGGAGTCTAATTTCACGGCCAAAATACAGACAAGGAAGGGGTCCCAGGTAGAAACGTCGACACCCAGATTGCTCAATATGTGCCACGGACTACATTTTTCTGTTGATATCTTTTTTAAGTCCTTTGTAATATTTCTCGTAGGTTGCAAATTGCTCTTCGTACTGGCTGTTTGAGCCGTTAAGCTCGTTTTCCAGCTCCCAGTGTAGAGAATCAATAGCTGTCCAACAAGTTTTCAAGGTTTTCAAGGTATCCTCGAACTCCCTCGAACTCCACTTCTCCGTGATAAGATTCAATATCAGCAGCTTCTCTTGAAAAAGCTCTGAAGTTAGTAGCTTGCTTCCTTAGGAGGTATTCGATCATGTTCGCATTAGAGCTGTCCTTGAGAGGAGGATTCTGAGATGACAGGCTCGGCGTTTGAGGTGCTGAATGCGGTTGAAACGTAGGTGGTTTCAACACGCGGGTTTGTGGTTTGTCCGTGGGAGGCTTATAATTCTGAAGGGCTATTTTAATATCGCTATATTTCACCTTCAATTGATCGTATTGATTAAAGGAGAAATATGCATGAGATTGATCACCAAAGGATAATAATGTTGCGCGCCGCAATTAATGCCTGATACATGGTAACATTAGTTACCACTAGCGTCATCTAGTTTCGAATAGCAGAACGAATAGTCCCTAGCGCCATCTATTATTGAATGGCTGAACTAATAGAGTCACTGGCGCCATCTATTATCGAGTAGAGATGTCGGTGCTGGAACTTACTAGAACTGTCGACATCTAGTCAGTTGGGGCCGGTATGTGTTCGAACATTCTAGATGTTTCTACAATAGAAGGTTCTGGAATTATCTGCGGCACTATATAAGGCCGGGACTAGCCGCGACCAATCAGACCAGCCCGATCCTTCATTGATGAAGAGCCAGCTCGCGTTGCAGCTGAACTATTAAATGTAAATTCACGACGACCGTAACCTCTGAGTTTGTTTCGGCCTTTCTTCTCAGAGATAGTCTTAGGAAACGCCGTGCTCATCAAAGCACTAAAAATATAAATTCGATCCAGCCGGTCCCTTTGCTGCCCTCTCCCAGCGACGCCCTAAGCCGAGGTTCGTACCCCACAGGGGGTGCCCTTAGCGTGCAGTCGCCTAGTTTTAATTAGTTTTAGCCCTGGCTGGAGGCTTTAAGATTTCTTAAGGCAACCACAGGATAGTCCGGTTAAGTAGTCACGACCTCTCAAGGTCAACTACGAGATGCCATATTCTAAAAAAAAAAAAAAAAAAGCGTCCAATCAGACTTGGTTCTGCGATAGAAGCGAATACATCGAAAGCGATCTTCAAGTGCGACGTAAGAGCGATTATGTTTTATAATTAGTGTGTTTGAGTTGATAGTGTTGTTTAAATAAAGTGTAACTTTTGGAAATTTTTATCGGCAGTTTTTATTGTCACGAACTCGAAGCTCGTAACAATAATGTCATATGGTTATTATGAAATTCAGTAAAATATTGCTCCAAGGTGTCTAATCGCCGACGTAGGTACTCGACTGTCTTCCGCTCTGCTCCATCTTTCTTAAAGTTGGAGTGAAATGTATCCACTGCTTCAATGGTTTGCTGTTGATTAGCTAAAATGTGTTCCATTGTAGCCATATCTAAAAAAAAGAAACCTTACTTGTTTAGATTCTTCGGAGTTGGAGATAAATCAGCAAAGATGTTACTGGGCTGTGCAAACCAAGCTGGAAACTGGTATATTCTGTCGCACCTTCCTTGGCACCGAGTTCACAGCAATTGGCGAGATGGGATGAAATGGCGCCCTTGTAGGCACCGGGGACACACAGGATCACGAGATGAGATGAAGTGGCGCCCTTGTAGGCACCGGGGTCACACAGGATCACGAGATGAGATGAAGTGGCGCCCGTCCAGGCACCAGGGTCAGGTTGCTAATTCCGTTTAGCGAAACCAGAAACACGTACACACAGCACAAACAAATGCACTCGCGTCGGTCCTGCTGTACGCTCAAAGGACCAATGTTTGGGGTTAGGGTGAGATAAAGATAAACTTGGATAAAGATAATAAAAGTCAGTATATTTCACGTACACAATTTAAAGATTAAGATTAAATGAGGTGAAAAGGATGGGATTTGAGTCATGCGCACGGTACAACGTCCATCGGTGAACTGTCCATTGCTATATAATTTGCAATTAAATAAATGATCGAGCCATACAGTGCGGAGCCGCAATTGTGATGACCTAGGTAAAACGTGTTGTACGGTGGTTGACTCGTACAAATGCCTTGTACTAGTATCATATACCTTCCCATTTTTAGTATACGTTTCAGTTTGAAGAGCTAGTTGTTATCTAATTCAGTTAGGAACCTACTACTTGTCATGTTTGTTATCTACTTCAGTTAGGAACCTACTCCCTTTCATGTTTGTTATCTAATTGAGTTAGGAACCTGTTACCTGTCATGTTGGTTATCTACTTCAGTTAGGAACCTACTCCCTTTCATGTTTGTTATCTAATTCAGTTAGCAACCTACTCCCTTTCATGTTTGTTATCTAATTCAGTTAGGAACCTGTTACCTTTCATGTTTGTTATCTAATTCAGTTAGGAACCTGTTACCTTTCATGTTTGTTATCTAATTCAGTTAGGAACCTACTCCCTTTCATGTTTGTTATCTAATGCAGTTAGGAACCTGTTACCTTTCATGTCTGTTATCTACTTCAGTTAGGAACCTACTCCCTTTCATGTTTGTTATCTAATGCAGTTAGAAACTTGTTACCTTTCATGTTTGTTATATACTTCAGTTAGGAACCTATTACCTTTCTTGTTTGTTATCTAATTCAGTTAGGAACCTGTTACCTTTCATGTCTGTTATCTACTTCAGTTAGGAACCTACTCCCTTTCATGTTTGTTATCTAATGCAGTTAGAAACTTGTTACCTTTCATGTTTGTTATATACTTCAGTTAGGAACCTTCTCTCTTTCATGTTTGTTATCTAATTCAGTTAGGAACCTACTCCCTTTCATGTTTGTTATCTAATTCAGATAGGAACCTGTTACCCTTCATGTTTGTTATCTAATTCAGTTAGGAACCTACTCCCTTTCATGTTTGTTATCTAATGCAGTTAGAAACTTGTTACCTTTCATGTTTGTTATATACTTCAGTTAGGAACCTATTACCTTTCTTGTTTGTTATCTAATTCAGTTAGGAACCTGTTACCTTTCATGTCTGTTATCTACTTCAGTTAGGAACCTACTCCCTTTCATGTTTGTTATCTAATGCAGTTAGAAACTTGTTACCTTTCATGTTTGTTATATACTTCAGTTAGGAACCTTCTCTCTTTCATGTTTGTTATCTAATTCAGTTAGGAACCTACTCCCTTTCATGTTTGTTATCTAATTCAGATAGGAACCTGTTACCCTTCATGTTTGTTATCTAATTCAGTTAGGAACCTGTTACCCTTCATGTTTGTTATCTAATTCAGTTAGGAACCTGTTACCCTTCATGTTTGTTATCTAATTCAGTTAGGAACCTGTTACCCTTCATGTTTGTTATCTAATTCAGTTAGGAACCTGTTACCCTTCATGTTTGTTATCTAATTCAGTTAGGAACCTGTTACCCTTCATGTTTGTTATCTAATTCAGTTAGGAACCTGTTACCCTTCATGTTTGTTATCTAATTCAGTTAGGAACCTGTTACCCTTCATGTTTGTTATCTAATTCAGTTAGGAACCTGTTACCCTTCATGTTTGTTATCTAATTCAGTTAGGGACGACTAGGCGTGCTACGCTTTGGGACTGGGCTTCATCTGGATTGACTTGTTACTTTAAACCGTTAGGCTTCACTATTCTAGTATTATTACCTTCAGGGTTAACATTTTCATATGTACCAATTGATATTTAACCAGGACTGTATCTAACGAGATAACTAAGGTTTATCTTTATAAGATGATATTAATTCGAAAGGTTACATAATTTTTTGATAACTTAACTTAAATAATAACCGATTGCAATCGATTCCCAGGTTCGGAAACCAAATACTTAACAAAAGTTTACCATCCTGTGTACCTCAATATTTCTCGTATTCTCTATTCATTTTAGCTAAATTACGTGTTTTCGCTACTAGTTTTTAATAATATAAGTACATAGCTTTAATTTATTTTAAATATTGACGCAATTAAAAAAATATATATATAAAATTACAAGACGTGTTGAAGTGGTGGATTTTCATTTTTATTTCGCTACACTATACAATTGTTACTTTGTAAGTACGCCATTATCTATGCCTAGCACGCAGGCCGTTCGTTAGAACTGAACACCTTCACTAACACGCAGGCCGTTCGTTAGAACTGAACACCTTCACTAACACACTGGCCGTACGTTAGAACTGAACACCTTTACTAGCACGCAGGCCGTTCGTTAGAACTGAACACCTTAACTAGCAGGCATCCCGTTCGTTAGAACTGAATACCTTCATTAACAAGCAGGCCGTTTGTTAGAAATGACCTTCACTTACAAACTTCAATGTGTACCGTATACGCATGTTTGTACAAATACATTATTCTTTATGGCTAGGTACAAGTTTGCCGCACTGTAAAGATAATTGTATGTATGTATGTATTCACACGTCAGGTAGCTATGTACTTAGCTCCGTCAGAGACTCACAGGTGGAACGTCATGTGTCCGAGCTAACTAGCTCTGTCAGCTGTGCTCGCTACGTCTGATTGACTAATGTAATGATAGAACTACGATTGAGTGACGCAAAATTAGCAATTAATTTTGCGTCCCTCAATCGTAGTTCCTCCATCTGTCAAAGCAGGACAGCTTAAACTTGGAGCAATATTTCCAGTAATCTAGAACTAGCTTCTAGTGTTGACAAACGGTCAGCCTCCTCGTTGCTCCGTAAGCCTGTGTGCTGAGACCCATTGCAACAGCCTCGTCTTTTTTCATTTCAATAATCAGTTTCAGGATGTCATAGGCTATCGATGGACCTCTGCAACCAGAGACGCATCGAGCCAAATGCTTTGTGGCGCTCCTGCTATCAATCAGTAAAAATAACTGCTTTTTTAAGTTTTTCGCTAATTGCATAAACCACTGCATGATAAGCAATGAGCTCCAGAGACATTATACAGACAGTTGCATCAATTTTCAAACTAGCTTAATAACCGGTATTCTGAAAGAAGAAGGCGGCTCCACATCCATTTACAGTATTTGAACCATATGTGAAAATTTTACACCAATCACTGTACTTCAAAACTAATTCTGAAATCACGTCATGAACCAATACATTGGGTTTATAATATTTTTTTCAATTCAGTTTAACGCGTCTTGTATATTACGTTCAGATGTTATAATTTGTTTGTCGCTTGTATAGATAACAAAGTCGTCGGCATATTGCGATATCATGACATTTTGAATTTTACGAGAGATTTGATACGCAACTAAGTTAAACAATAAAGGTGATAGAGGGTCCCCTTGTGCTAACCCTCTATTAGTCCATCTAACGCCAATTCCTTCACTATTGTATGACTTTTCAAGTGTCTTTCATTCATAAAAGACCAAAGGTAAATTCTAGAGCCAACCTGAACACTCATCATCCAACACTTTAGTAACTGATTCAATTGAAACGTTGTTATACGCGTTTTCAATGTCCACAAAACATGCCACTGTAGAAACATTTTTAGTGAAGCCAATTTGGATGTGAGAAACTAGTCGAGATAGTGAGTCCAAACAGGGCTGTGATTTTCTAAATCCTACTGTATTTGGGGATAGAAGTCTGTTTTTTTTTACGTACTATTCCAACCGCTTGCATATCTTGCATACACATGAAAGAAGCGAAATAGGCCTTAATTTAGTGTCGCTATTCTGGTAGTTCCCGCTTTTGGGTCTAGGGATAATTTATGTCTCTGACGGGGACGGTCCCAGATTTAAGAATGCCATTGTATATTTTGAGTAACAAGAGTTTTCCAAATTCCGGTAAATTGTGTAACATTGAGTACGATATGCCGTCATGCTCTGGAGCCAAATCTTTTTTTTTTTTAAACAGTTATCTATTTCCTGACTAGTCAACTCAGCTTCTAAACAATAATTTCTTGACTTGAAATTTGGGACTAGATTAGTAGCATAATCTGGTGTAAGTGAGCGTAACAGCGCAATTTGTTTTTCAATGTGAGAACTCGATCCTTGCTGTTTAACACCTTTCATCCATCTCATACGCCGCCACATCATTCCAATACGAAATCTGACTTCGTACCGACGACGGACAATAAACCGATACAACATATTCTAAATCTTTGCAGTTTAACAATTTAGCGCATATTAGTTCGATACCCACATTATTAATATTAAACGATATTAGGTGAGATTGAATCGACTTGTGAATCAGTAAAGCTACACCACCTTAACTATAGTATTTATCGTTCCTATAGACATTATATCCGCTAATGTTTATATTAATCTCACAGTTGAGCCATGACCCACTTATTATTGCGATGTGTATGTTTTCTTGTACTAATAGTTCAGAAAAGGATACAAGTTTAGTCCGTAAACTTTGTGCATTCCATAGGAATATGTTCATCTTTATGACTTTATGTAAATTATCCATTATTAACCCAGTTTATAAAATATCTCAGGATTTCTTCTCTGAACTATTAATCAAAGCATTATTTAATTCCTCGCCAATAATTTTCAACAATGATAATAATTTTTCTCTCAGTTGGAGTTTCGATTTACAAATACCTTTTATCTTCAACCATATCTTCGCCCATTCTTTATACAACAGATTTCTATTTCGTTCACTATTTTCTTCTTCTACCTGCGAATTATTTATTTCTTCACTTGTTGGTTGTTCTATGAGTTCATCATTTTGCGGGTGATGTGTGATCAGCTTGTTTGATTTTTGTTTTGTTCTTTTATTATTTTGTAATGTATTTACACTCGTATTATTTTCTTCTTCTACTATATTAGATAGCAGTTCTTGGTGTCTTACGGCTTTGGTCAATATACTACTATAGGTTTCCTTTTCAGTATTAGTTATGGTTACAGATTGATTGTTATTATTTTCCTCCGCCTGCGAGATCTCATTTGTTATTTGTTTTTGTTTCATCTCAGTTAAGGCTCTTCTGAATGTAACATGTTCTTCAGTCATGATGTTTCGGATAGTTCTTTCTTTCAGATAAACGGGGGACTTTTTATCCAAGACAAAGTGACTCCCCGTACAGTTTAAGCATTTGATATCTGGTGTGGTGCAGTTTTCATGACTTACGGCAAGCGATTTTTTTGGTAGGGCAAAATTTGATGAGATGACTTAATTGCCAACAGCCCGAACATTGCGAATCTGGGAATACATACGCTTCGACTTTAAATTGCAGTCGTAGGCATAAATAAACTGAGGTAACACATTACTTTTGAAGCTCACTCTAACAGATTCACAATCAATGCATTTCCTGGCATTAAATGTTTTAATCTCCTTACCGATAAAACCTCAACACTCGCTTTTAAAATGCTCATAAGCTCCTCTTCACTTAGTTCAAGGTCGATTCCTTTCACT
Organism: Apamea epomidion; assembly: GCA_947507525.1. Classification (NCBI taxonomy): domain Eukaryota; kingdom Metazoa; phylum Arthropoda; class Insecta; order Lepidoptera; family Noctuidae; genus Apamea; species Apamea epomidion. Next base: position 22,509,112 of record OX382226.1, on the reverse strand, counting down.
ATTCGGTAACTTATCGACACCTCCTGTATCAATTGACAACGCAAGCCTATTTCTTTCATTTTCTTACATTCAATTAGTTTTATAGCATCTTCCTTTCTCTGAAATTGAATGAGTACCTTTTTGGAACTTTTATATTTTATTTTAGGAATATCCTTAATCTTTTCGCCACGAAGTAATTTAGCAAAAGGTATTAGTTTTGGTAGATTCGCCATCGAAGTTACACAAACCTCATGATTAGCTACTATTTCAGATGTGTCACTATCTTCCTTATTTTTACCTTGATTATTGTCTTTGTCCAACGAGTTACTTCTTAGACATCGTTTCGTTTTGCTTCTAATTACAGTAATAAAGTCATCTTAACTATTATCATCTTCGCGTTCCTTTCTCTTCTCTGCATTTCGAATGGTTTCATCATCATCACAACTTCAACTTTCCAAGCTTTCCTCATCCATCTTATTCATCTCAGTTAATTGTTTTTCACATCTACCTAAAATCTCTGAATCACTCAGATCTTCACCACTTGAACCACCTTACATCTCACAAACAATGGTTCGTGCGTATACGTACGCAACGAAAGGCAACAACGCGTGCGCACGGCCCAACGTCACAGCGCAAACTTCATATACAAAATCATGAAAATAGTAGAGACATGTTATAGCCACGATCAGCAACGAAGTACCGGCTGGCGGCTCGTAGCTCGTGGCTCGTGGCTCGCCACAGTGCCGATATTGTTCTTCAATGTGGATGTAATACCGTCGCCTCGGAACCCTGCAGAACAAGACTAGTTTGAACACGCTCACAGTTTGTTTGTATGTACTTATTACAACAGCGGTCTATGTTTGCCAACTTCAGAAAAATCAATCCCGTTTCAGAGGCGAAACGACACGCCGAAAATTAACTTTTCTAACTTTTCCTAAACGTTATCAGTCCGTCATTCATAAAAACTGCATTCAGATGGCTCATGAAAAGACGGAAATTGCCAGAAGCGAACACGCGCTGCTGCGGGCGGGTCTCAGCGCCCGCATGCGGCCATACGGGGTACGGGAACGCAGCTCAGTGCCGCTTACCACATCTAAATGTTCCTAATACAAGTACTATCACAAGAGATGCGTGCACGAGGTAGCTTGCTGCCCCGCGTATCGATCTGAACGTAATTGTAAACACTAAGTGGTGGCTGTCGGAGGGTGACGTGCGGCGCGAACGGTTCGGATAATCGCTGTAATTTTTTCTGTCGCTGTCTCTATACTACTACTTACCTAAGTATAAACCATAAACCCTTGTAAGCAGTTTTTTCCTGAATGTCACCTGTTCTGACTGAGGGAGGTGACTGGGGCGTAAGCTGCGACCGACGTCACCGACCGGATTATATTGTGTCACACGTCGCGAATACAGCTGGTAACTGTAGTGATCCTCGTCAGACTACACCTTCTAACGAATACTGCGGCGAGTGTGACCGCCGCCGTCGTTCAACACGCGAGCGAACAAGCAATGACCTATAAACATGTTGTCACTTTGAAAACTATCCGCGATTACCGAGCGCATGCGGCGGAGCTATTAGTGGCATGTTCCGGAAAGCGAGGGTTGCTCACGTCGTGCACGTGACCCGCGCCCGCACCGCGCTATACCACTTTTTAAATACATTTTATATAAAAAATAAACCCTTAGCTCCGCTGTACAGTTCAGCTGCTTTAAGTAACTATGGCAATATGTATTCCAGTTAGTAGTGAGGTTTACGACCACGACCATTGAAAGAGGATTTGACCTCGGAGGGTTTTAGGGCGTTTCTTCTCAGAGTAGTTGGCTACGAAACATAATCTAGTTCTCATAAAAAAGTAGACGTGTAAAAGTATTATTTTTAACTAATTTACAAAATAAATATAATGTTATCATTTACGTCAGCGGCTGAGCGCCCGACACGTGTCCTGCGGCTAGTTCGTACACTTCGGGGGAAGTCGGCGGCAAATGAAAAAAGTTCTTGCTACGATATCGGTACAACGTACAAGTTCGTATTAAATGCGCTTCGTTCGCCGTCGAACTGTTTCCATTTCGGTCGCGTACTTGCAAACAAATTGCTTATTATAAACTTTAATTTGTTTGTGATTGTCGCTCGAATGTCGCGGCGAGGTACCTGCGACACGCAGAGCGCACGCATCGCACTCGTCGCCCGTCCCGACATGTCGCGTCGCCTCCGGTCGTCCTCAGCCACTTCCGTTGTCTAATTGAATTTATTAGGTACACAAAGTTATGATTGAAAAAGACGCCACTCCACAACAACCTACTGCTGAGATACGCAAGTGTACCTACTTAACTTCCTTCCTCCTACTTTGTATGAAAATGTAGGCGGCGGGATCGTGTCGAGGTCAGGTCCTGGCGCTAGTGGGAGCAGCGTCTGGCGCGGCCCAGCGCTGGGCAGTATAGACTAACTGGAGAGATGGCATGTCTCAGGTCCTGGTGCTAGTGGGAGCAGCGCCTTGCGCGGCCCAGCGCTGGGCAGTATAGACTGACTGGAGAGACGGCATGTCTCAGGTCCTGGTACTACTGGGAGCAGCGCCTTGCGCGGCCCAGCGCTGGGCAGTTACTGACTGACTGTAGAGACAGCATGTTGCTCTCACTTTTCGGCTGACACACTTTTTTACGCACGGTTTCTACCATTGTGATAGCTGCCTCGTAGACAACCTGGAGGAGTACCCAGCCTGGGCAGTGCGCCGTGACCTCTGCAGTTAACGGTTTACGAGATGAACTGCCCATGTACCAAAGGTGGTTGAAGCATTCCGTGTGGTTTTAGCCAATGTGTCTGACAAACGCAGCTGCCTCTGCCACACGCAAAAAAAAGCGGATCGTCCACGGTGACACATGGCCATACCCCTGGCCCTGGCCCTGTGGACTCCTGTCTGAAATAAAAGTTTTCTATTCTATTCTATTCATACTACGCACGAATGCGTGACTGGCAAATAAATAAACCGTGCAGCTGACGTGGCGTACCATTCGGCACTCCGTGCTCACCCTACACAGCAGTGGACGGCTGGCTTCAAAGCGGACGATTCAAGTTTTAGACGCTCCTTTCTCTCATTCAGCTCATTCTTAACGATATTTTGCTGCATTTTTTCATTAGTGAGAAATAATAATAATAATATAATAATAATACTTTATTGATACTAAAAATACCTTTTGTTACAATAAGTAGTAAATGTAGGTTACAATAACAATTGGTTGTAAAAAGGTTTCTGGAATGGTGGTAACCCTGCCTCCTAAACTAGGGGAATCCTGTGCCTTAGGAGACAGTGTTCTACTGTTACTTCGTGCACAAATAGTCCTTTTCTTCGCACGTTATTCGTAGTATACTTAATTAAATACATGAACGGTGTAATGAATGAATGAATGAATGAATGGATTGCACCGATCCCAGCGTGGTTTGACCAGACTCGATTAATCGAATGAACCCCAAGATTCGCACTAGCTCCTGTAGCCTCATGTTCATGGTGCTACAGTGACCATTGCATATCTAGAAGTAGACCGGGGGGCGCGGTTTTTGTAAGGAAGACGTGCCCGTAGGAAAGGGTAGGATTTAAGAGCCTACCGGATATGCATCCTAGAGTAAGCCTTGGATTAGTGGAGAGATGGGTGATATTTGTCTATGGATGGGCATCTTTTAAAGACTACGCGGCCAGGTGCTTCAGGTCGAGCTTCACCCGTGAATCTTTTGGCGAGGTTCTACTGCTTTCTCGGTTCTTTTGTATGTCCTTGCTCTGCTGTGTTATGTTGTGTTAGATGTTTCTGTTTTCGATGTCGTCGTCGGAGTTCTCGCTACTATTCGTTTCCGGTTTTTTGTATATTTCACTAGCAGCAATCTTGATCTTGTTTTTGTCTTCAGCCGTATCCATCCAGAAATCGATTCCCTTGTCGAAGTACTTCATATCCTGTTTTAGGTGGTCGTTCCACGTGTAGATAGGTCGACCGACCTTCTTGGTTTTGGCCTTGTACTCCATTGCTGCATGCAGCAGATGTGGTGCGCGGCGCCTGTAGACCTGTGCGAGGTAGCACATCCTGTGAATCTTGATGCGTTTGGTTACTGTTTTTTCGTCTAAGATTTCATGCATTTTCTTTTGTCTCGGTTTATTCCTGGAGTGGTTTATCAAATCTCTCATGATAACTCGCTCATATTTTCTGAGTCTTGACCTGTTAGCTTTGGTACGTGCCGATTTAAGCGTAAATGTGGTCGTCTGTTGATCTATTGTTTAAAAAGGCAGCTTGATAGTTAGTAGTGCCCAACTCCGTTATTCATTCGCATCTTTAGGGTTATTGTTTTAGGTACCTGCTCCAGCCACATGTCGGGCGTTTCGTTCTGTGACCAGGCTTTGTCCCTGTAGGTATTTGGTGACGCACGTGACGGTTTCCTGTAATAAATGGGGTATCGCTTTGTAAAGCTCAATTACCACTTGGTTAGTTCCTGGAGTTTTTGTTGTTCATAGTGTGTTAATGAGCTAGCCAATTGGGGTTGTTTGTTTGAGACTGGGGTTTCATGGATTGTCCTTTCTCTTCACGTGTTTTGTACTGGTTAACTAAAGGTTTATTCGGTTGTGGTATTTTGACGTTTGTTGTTTCGGATTTGCATTCGAACTATCGGGTTGCTGTTGTAATGTTCTTCGTCGGTCATGACCCAGCCATCATAAGTGCTTGTAGAGGATGAGTATGTTGTCGGGTACTGGTAATTGTGTGCACATGCACATTTAGACAGAACTCGGACGCGGCGACTAGGATATCCTCTCCTCCCCAGAACGTCATGTTCAACTATGTAGTTATGTATTTTGCCATCCTTTGTTCCTGGAAGAGATTGCTGTTAGGGAGAAATTCTTGGCGAATTCTGTCGTCATCTCGATGCTTCAAAAACATATGAAGCGAGGTTTTTACGGACAGACGCGTGGTCGAAAGTTAAATCCATATTTATTTGGTGGGCTATCGGTTCGCCTCGAAAAAAAGAGTTCCCGTCTTTTGTCATCGGCTCACTTATGCTTTTGTTTTTATGGTGTTACAAGAGCTTCTCGGCACATGTGCTTGGAACTGGGATGGGTTTTTTTGTTTATCTTTAGGAATACTTCTTGTTATGCAAACTTAAGAGTTCGGAGTAGTTTTTTGTTGCACTGAGAGATTTTTTTTTTTGTTGCAGCGGGTTTGGGTATAGAAACTTGACTTACAAGCTAGAAAAAAAAGATAACTTGTTCAAGGCAGCTTTGGTAATTTAGTACAATGTTACAATAAGAAAAGCGTGGAGTACGAAATCTAGAACGATTCCGTATTTTGTGCTAGAATAATAGAGTGTATTAGTTTATGCCGTCTTACCAAACATAATATGAAAACATTGTCCAAAAGCTCAGCTATAGCTTAAAATGATGTTAATTCGCGCGTGGCTTCTAAAGTTCAAACAAACTGAAACCCAGCCGGATACAGCTTCCAATGGAGCTCCCTGAAATAAACGGAAAGATCTCACCAGATTGACCCGCAAAGAGCCCTCAGAGTTACTCGACGTCACCAGGATCCTCGGCCGGAAAGCCCAGGCCTCTGGCTGTAGATCAGGAACGCACGTATGTCACCTTGCCATCGTTTTATGGTGTTTTAATTTGCACCCACGAAAACAACACGCAAAACACCATTCAAATTTCAAATACGAGGTTCACACTCAAATTCAACCACTTGTTTCGCACGTGCGAACGCGACGGGACACGTCTGTTCTCTTCGACGGTCAGTATTCGAATCCTTAAATACATGAACGGTGTAATAACAAAAATAATAATAATGGTAATAATATTAAAAAATAAAAAATAAAAATAAGAGGGAACAAAAGAAAATTTAAATGAGGAATATGAATATGTAGTTTGTTACAATGACTGAGTGTGTAAGTATGCGTGTGAGTGGGGGTGAGTGCGCGTGTTTATGTATGTGTGTGTATGTGTTGTGTGTGTTTGTTAAATAACTACTAACAGTCACAATTATGATTGAGTGGGATGATTTAATTTAGCAAGACAAGTAATTTGGTTTAGGCATGTTTGAATACAAGCGTAGTGTAGTGTGATTGCACATTTAACTGCGAGACTAGCAAGGAAAGATACTTAGTTTGAAAATGTTAATACTTAGTTAAAATCAATCACATCAAGTTATTTAATTTAATTGTTTATCTACACAAGTAAATGTCGCGACAAGCTTTTATATCATATAAATTATGTAATGATGTTATAAGGTGATAGTAAAAGTTTATTTTTTTCTTTTTCGCGCATATCTATAAAAGCTTGTTTTTTAACAAGGTTTTTTTACTTTTAATTTATTTACCTTTTTAAATGTTTTTTTTTTATCTTTTTGTTTATTAAAATATTTAAAAATGTAATTTAAAAGTATTTAAATGAAATAAACGAGATATAATAGATGAATTAGTACTTGATTTAATAAGGAATGTCTGTTGTAGGAGCGCATTTATCTAATATTATTTATTGGAAATAACCTATTTAAAAAAATATAAATTTCGCTTTAGGTTAACTAAGCACTTATAAAATGTGCGTGTACATTCAGGTCGCCGGCAATGGTGGTAGGCTTCGGCGACGCTAGCAACGTGTGTCTGCGCTGGTCACGAATACATGGCCCGGTGGCCTGTAGGCCGTGTACACGAATGCATGGCCTGGTGACCTGTAGGCCGCGTACACGAATGCATGGCCTGGTGGCCTGTAGGCCGCGTACACGAATGTATGGCCCGGTGGCCTGTAGGCCGCGTACACGAATGCATGGCCCGGAGGCCTGTAGGCCGCGTACACGAATGCATGGCCCGGAGGCCTGTAGGCCGCGTACACGAATGCATGGCCCGGAGGCCTGTAGGCCGCGTACACGAATGCATGGCCCGGAGGCCTGTAGGCCGCGTACAAGAATGCATGGCCCGGAGGTCTGTAGGCCGCGTACACGAATGCATGGCCCGGAGGCCTGTAGGCCGCGTACACGAATGCATGGCCCGGAGCCCTGTAGGCCGCGTACACGAATGCATGGCCCGGAGGCCTGTAGGCCGCGTACACGAATGCATGGCCTGGAGGCCTGTAGGCCGCGTACACTCATGCGTGGTTGCCGGCGACGCACTGTATTTCGCCCAGAACAAGCTAGCTGGACAAAATATTTTTTTAATGGATATAGGTTTCAAACCCTCTGCTAGATACTAATATAAATGATTTCATTATTTAAAAAAAATCAGCTGATGATAAAATAAAATAAAAACTACCTGGCAAATAATAAATAATGAAACAGGTAGGAAAAAACAGCGAAATAGTGAATTTAATTTAGAGACTGCACATGGCCCCATCAATTCAGATGTAGAAATAGCTTAAGAATTTGAAAACTTCTTTGCTAATATTCCCCTTAAAACTACTGAAGCTTTAAATTCTTCCCCCACGCTTTCTGCTGCCTTACTTAAAAGGAATGTAAAGGCATGCCCTTCGGAGCTTAGGTTTCAGCATACAAACCCCCAGGCTGTTATAAGAGCTTTTAAAGATCTTAAAATTAAATCAACAGAAGATCTCTGGGGTATGTCTGTAAAAGTATGTAGATCTCTCATCGAAACCATTGCGCCCTATTTAGCTTTCATATTTAACACTAGTGTTGACCAAGGAGTCTTTCCGGATCTTATGAAACATAGTAAAGTAGTACCATTGTTCAAATCCGGTGATAGTAAAGAACCCAACAATTATAGACCTGTGCCAATTCTGCCAGTTCTCAGTAAGGTGTTTGAAAAGTTGATGCTCAATCAAATGTTACGTCACTTTAATAAAAATTACATCTTTCATGAACACCAGTACGGCTTCACCAAAGGGCGTTGTACCACTGACGCCGGTGTTACCCTAATGAAGAACATTTTTAACGCCTGGGAAGAAGCACAAGATACTATTGGAATCATTTGCGATCTCTCTAAGGCGTTCGATTGCGTAAACCATGAAACACTTCTGATGAAACTCGAGCACTATGGGATTAGGAAAACAGCACTTGACTTGTTAAGATCATACCTGAAAGATAGAAAGGTTAAAATCCAAGTAAATGGCGTAAACTCATTGGGGTCTGAAATGAAAATGGGCGTTCCTCAAGGTTCGATATTAGGTCCATTCCTCTTTTTAGTTTATATTAATGATTTACGCTAATTACTTCAAAATCAACCGAAGATGGTGTTATTTGCAGATCACATCATTGATCTTTAAAATAGACCGACGGTCACAAAATATTGACGACGTGAATAACTCTATTCTTCAGGTCCAAGATTGGTTTACGGTAAATAATTTAGTACTTAATGAAAAAAAAAACCAAATGCATTAGATTTAAATTACCTAATGTTAGAAGTAGCGAATGTGACATCATATTGAATGGCCAAAAACTAGAATTTGTTAATCAGACAGTTTTCCTAGGAATCACGCTAGACCAGAAATTACAATGGGGACCTCATATAACATCTATTGCGGGCCGGCTAAGCTCGGCCGCATATGCTGTTAGAAAGATAAGACAATTAACAGATGAAGAAACCGCGCGTTTGGTCTATTTTAGTTACTTTCACAGTATTATGTTATAGAGGTATGAGGAACAGGGTGTAAAGTTCACTCATACTCTATAGAAAAGGGAGGATCCTCCGACCAGACGGGTGTTGTGTCTGGCGGGCAATTGCCCAACGATTGATGTTGGGAAATTGTATCTATGCTAATTGCGCGGTAAACTCTGCTTGCGAGATGCAGGATTTGCGTGACGTCAGTATGACGCGTTGTTCGCATGTGGCGTTGTAGATACCGCTACAATGTCATATGGCATTTTACTGTAGGGTCGGGCTGCTGACATTGAATCCATTTTTATTTTGCAAAAGAGAGCTGTCAGAGCCATTTACAATCTACGTCGCCGCGAATCTCTTAGGGAACTATTTAAAAGGGTTAATATTATGACGGTACCTTGCCAATTCATTTATGAAAATATTATGTACGTAAGAAAAAATCAACATCTTTTTAATAAAATAAGTGATAGACATCATTTTAAGAAAAATTAGAAAGATAAATTAGATCAACCTTTTTTCAGATTATCTAAAGTACATACATCTTTTATGGGGTACTGTGTTAAATGTTACAACAAAATACCTTGTGAAATATTACAATTAAATGAAAGAAAATTTAAAATTTATATTAAAATTACACTTTGTAAGCAAGGATATTACAAATTAGAGGATTATATCCAAGATAAGAATGCTTGGAAACATGCTGGTCCTGCTCCATAGGACAATCTCTAGAGTTTAGACAAAATAAAACTGGTCGCTAATGAAATTGTATAATTTATTTTATTTTTTCTTTGACATTGATTGACATACATTATGTAATTACTTAAAGTCACACCCGGACTTATTACTTCTTATTAATTTATGAAAATCGTCTACATTACGGAACCTCGGGAGATGCAATCGTGTCAGTAGCAAAACTGCAAATAATATTATGCATTTGACCCAATTGTCATATATGCTTACCCTCATTAGCAATGTTTTGTATGACTTGTGCCAAAACAATTATTGATGGTGTAATTACCAACTAATACCCTACTTACCCCCACTAATGGTTCTAGGAAATCTTAATGTTGTTTTTGTCCAGTTAGCTTGTTCTGGACGAAACACAGTGCGACGTGGAGTTGTACACCCAGCGCTGTTAAGTTGCTGAGTGATGGGGGTGGTGGTTCCTGGTGGGCGAGTCCTTGTTTCACCAGTACGACCAAAACGCGATAATACCTATTGCTGGTTTCTAGTTGCCCATCCATCCTAACTTTGTCCGTAGGTCCCAGGAACGTCTCGATAAGCGCCACGTCGATGTCGTGTTTCTGTAGTAGCGGACGGAGGAGAGCGACCTTCTCCCTGAGGCTGCGGGCATTCTAGTGAAGGATCCTCACCGGCTTAGTCATTTCTACTTAACATGAGTGTTTCTGTCCTGCCGGTGAGGTGGAGCTCAGTTGTATTATACCATATGAAAGAGAGAAAAATATTGTATTTTTTCGTGAACATTAGAACTTTGTAGTACATATTAACCACTAGCTTATGCCCGCGACTTTGTCCGCGCGCAAGTCGTCGGAGACAGGATATACTAAAATAACAGGCAATTTGTACTAAGCCTCCCTCGGCCCCAGCACCGCGTCGCACTGCATCGCACGCCCATGCTTCTCCGTTTGCTAAGCCTACCTCGGCTCCACCACCGCGTCGCCCTGCATCGCACGCCCATGCTACTTCGTTTGCTAAGCCTCCCTCCCTCTCCAGCGCGTCGCACTGCATCGCACGCCTATGGTACTTCGTTTGCTAAGCCTCCCTCCCCTTCCAGCGCGTCGCCCTGCATCGCACGCCCACGCTACTTCATTTGCTAAGCCTCGCTCGGCCCCACCACCGCGTCGCACTGCGTCGCACGCCCATGCTACTTCGTTTGCTAAGCCTCCCTCCCCTTCCAGCGCGTCGCCCTGCATCGCACGCCCACGCTACTTCATTTGCTAAGCCTCGCTCGGCCCCACCACCGCGTCGCACTGCGTCGCACGCCCATGCTACTTCGTTTGCTAAGCCTCCCTCCCCTTCCAGCGCGTCGCCCTGCATCGCACGCCCACGCTACTTCATTTGCTAAGCCTCGCTCGGCCCCACCACCGCGTCGCACTGCGTCGCACGCCCATGCTACTTCGTTTGCTAAGCCTCCCTCCCCTTCCAGCGCGTCGCCCTGCATCGCACGCCCACGCTACTTCATTTGCTAAGCCTCGCTCGGCCCCACCACCGCGTCGCACTGCGTCGCATGCCCATGCTACTTCGTTTGCTAAGCCTCCCTCCCCTTCCAGCGCGTCGCCCTGCATCGCACGCCCACGCTACTTCATTTGCTAAGCCTCGCTCGGCCCCACCACCGCGTCGCACTGCGTCGCACGCCCATGCTACTTCGTTTGCTAAGCCTCCCTCCCCTTCCAGCGCGTCGCCCTGCATCGCACGCCCACGCTACTTCATTTGCTAAGCCTCGCTCGGCCCCACCACCGCGTCGCACTGCGTCGCACGCCCATGCTACTTCGTTTGCTAAGCCTCCCTCCCCTTCCAGCGCGTCGCCCTGCATCGCACGCCCACGCTACTTCATTTGCTAAGCCTCGCTCGGCCCCACCACCGCGTCGCACTGCGTCGCACGCCCATGCTACTTCGTTTGCTAAGCCTCCCTCCCCTTCCAGCGCGTCGCCCTGCATCGCACGCCCACGCTACTTCATTTGCTAAGCCTCGCTCAGCCCCACCACCGCGTCGCACTGCGTCGCACGCCCATGCTACTTCGTTTGCTAAGCCTCCCTCCCCTTCCAGCGCGTCGCCCTGCATCGCACGCCCACGCTACTTCATTTGCTAAGCCTCGCTCGGCCCCACCACCGCGTCGCACTGCGTCGCACGCCCATGCTACTTCGTTTGCTAAGCCTCCCTCCCCTTCCAGCGCGTCGCCCTGCATCGCACGCCCACGCTACTTCATTTGCTAAGCCTCGCTCGGCCCCACCACCGCGTCGCACTGCGTCGCACGCCCATGCTACTTCGTTTGCTAAGCCTCCCTCCCCTTCCAGCGCGTCGCCCTGCATCGCACGCCCACGCTACTTCATTTGCTAAGCCTCGCTCGGCCCCACCACCGCGTCGCACTGCGTCGCACGCCCATGCTACTTCGTTTGCTAAGCCTCCCTCCCCTTCCAGCGCGTCGCCCTGCATCGCACGCCCACGCTACTTCATTTGCTAAGCCTCGCTCGGCCCCACCACCGCGTCGCACTGCGTCGCACGCCCATGCTACTTCGTTTGCTAAGCCTCCCTCCCCTTCCAGCGCGTCGCCCTGCATCGCACGCCCACGCTACTTCATTTGCTAAGCCTCGCTCGGCCCCACCACCGCGTCGCACTGCGTCGCACGCCCATGCTACTTCGTTTGCTAAGCCTCCCTCCCCTTCCAGCGCGTCGCCCTGCATCGCACGCCCACGCTACTTCATTTGCTAAGCCTCGCTCGGCCCCACCACCGCGTCGCACTGCGTCGCACGCCCATGCTACTTCGTTTGCTAAGCCTCCCTCCCCTTCCAGCGCGTCGCCCTGCATCGCACGCCCACGCTACTTCATTTGCTAAGCCTCGCTCGGCCCCACCACCACGTCGCACTGCGTCGCACGCCCATGCTACTTCGTTTGCTAAGCCTCCCTCCCCCTCCAGCGCGTCGCCCTGCATCGCACGCCCACGCTACTTCATTTGCTAAGCCTCGCTCGGCCCCACCACCGCGTCGCACTGCGTCGCACGCCCATGCTACTTCGTTTGCTAAGCCTCCCTCCCCTTCCAGCGCGTCGCCCTGCATCGCACGCCCACGCTACTTCATTTGCTAAGCCTCGCTCGGCCCCACCACCGCGTCGCACTGCGTCGCACGCCCATGCTACTTCGTTTGCTAAGCCTCCCTCCCCTTCCAGCGCGTCGCCCTGCATCGCACGCCCACGCTACTTCATTTGCTAAGCCTCGCTCGGCCCCACCACCGCGTCGCACTGCGTCGCACGCCCATGCTACTTCGTTTGCTAAGCCTCCCTCCCCTTCCAGCGCGTCGCCCTGCATCGCACGCCCACGCTACTTCATTTGCTAAGCCTCGCTCGGCCCCACCACCGCGTCGCACTGCGTCGCACGCCCATGCTACTTCGTTTGCTAAGCCTCCCTCCCCTTCCAGCGCGTCGCCCTGCATCGCACGCCCACGCTACTTCATTTGCTAAGCCTCGCTCGGCCCCACCACCGCGTCGCACTGCGTCGCACGCCCATGCTACTTCGTTTGCTAAGCCTCCCTCCCCTTCCAGCGCGTCGCCCTGCATCGCACGCCCACGCTACTTCATTTGCTAAGCCTCGCTCGGCCCCACCACCGCGTCGCACTGCGTCGCACGCCCATGCTACTTCGTTTGCTAAGCCTTCCTCCCCTTCCAGCGCGTCGCCCTGCATCGCACGCCCACGCTACTTCATTTGCTAAGCCTCGCTCGGCCCCACCACCGCGTCGCACTGCGTCGCACGCCCATGCTACTTCGTTTGCTAAGCCTCCCTCCCCTTCCAGCGCGTCGCCCTGCATCGCACGCCCACGCTACTTCATTTGCTAAGCCTCGCTCGGCCCCACCACCGCGTCGCACTGCGTCGCACGCCCATGCTACTTCGTTTGCTAAGCCTCCCTCCCCTTCCAGCGCGTCGCCCTGCATCGCACGCCCACGCTACTTCATTTGCTAAGCCTCGCTCGGCCCCACCACCGCGTCGCACTGCGTCGCACGCCCATGCTACTTCGTTTGCTAAGCCTCCCTCCCCTTCCAGCGCGTCGCCCTGCATCGCACGCCCACGCTACTTCATTTGCTAAGCCTCGCTCGGCCCCACCACCGCGTCGCACTGCGTCGCACGCCCATGCTACTTCGTTTGCTAAGCCTCCCTCCCCTTCCAGCGCGTCGCCCTGCATCGCACGCCCACGCTACTTCATTTGCTAAGCCTCGCTCGGCCCCACCACCGCGTCGCACTGCGTCGCACGCCCATGCTACTTCGTTTGCTAAGCCTCCCTCCCCTTCCAGCGCGTCGCCCTGCATCGCACGCCCACGCTACTTCATTTGCTAAGCCTCGCTCGGCCCCACCACCGCGTCGCACTGCGTCGCACGCCCATGCTACTTCGTTTGCTAAGCCTCCCTCCCCTTCCAGCGCGTCGCCCTGCATCGCACGCCCACGCTACTTCATTTGCTAAGCCTCACTCGGCCCCACCACCGCGTCGCACTGCGTCGCACGCCCATGCTACTTCGTTTGCTAAGCCTCCCTCCCCTTCCAGCGCGTCGCCCTGCATCGCACGCCCACGCTACTTCATTTGCTAAGCCTCGCTCGGCCCCACCACCGCGTCGCACTGCGTCGCACGCCCATGCTACTTCGTTTGCTAAGCCTCCCTCCCCTTCCAGCGCGTCGCCCTGCATCGCACGCCCACGCTACTTCATTTGCTAAGCCTCGCTCGGCCCCACCACCACGTCGCACTGCGTCGCACGCCCATGCTACTTCGTTTGCTAAGCCTCCCTCCCCCTCCAGCGCGTCGCCCTGCATCGCACGCCCACGCTACTTCATTTGCTAAGCCTCGCTCGGCCCCACCACCGCGTCGCACTGCGTCGCACGCCCATGCTACTTCGTTTGCTAAGCCTCCCTCCCCTTCCAGCGCGTCGCCCTGCATCGCACGCCCACGCTACTTCATTTGCTAAGCCTCGCTCGGCCCCACCACCGCGTCGCACTGCGTCGCACGCCCATGCTACTTCGTTTGCTAAGCCTCCCTCCCCCTCCAGCGCGTCGCCCTGCATCGCACGCCCACGCTACTTCATTTGCTAAGCCTCGCTCGGCCCCACCACCGCGTCGCACTGCGTCGCACGCCCATGCTACTTCGTTTGCTAAGCCTCCCTCCCCCTTCCAGCGCGTCGCCCTGCATCGCACGCCCACGCTACTTCATTTGCTAAGCCTCGCTCGGCCCCACCACCGCGTCGCACTGCGTCGCACGCCCATGCTACTTCGTTTGCTAAGCCTCCCTCCCTCTCCAGCGCGTCGCCCTGCATCGCACGCCCACGCTACTTCATTTGCTAAGCCTCGCTCGGCCCCACCACCGCGTCGCACTGCGTCGCACGCCCATGCTACTTCGTTTGCTAAGCCTCCCTCCCCCTTCCAGCGCGTCGCCCTGCATCGCACGCCCACGCTACTTCATTTGCTAAGCCTCGCTCGGCCCCACCACCGCGTCGCACTGCGTCGCACGCCCATGCTACTTCGTTTGCTAAGCCTCCCTCCCCCTCCAGTGCGTCGCCCTGCATCGCACGCCCACGCTACTTCATTTGCTAAGCCTCGCTCGGCCCCACCACCGCGTCGCACTGCGTCGCACGCCCATGCTACTTCGTTTGCTAAGCCTCCCTCCCCTTCCAGCGCGTCGCCCTGCATCGCACGCCCACGCTACTTCATTTGCTAAGCCTCGCTCGGCCCCACCACCGCGTCGCACTGCGTCGCACGCCCATGCTACTTCGTTTGCTAAGCCTCCCTCCCCCTCCAGCGCGTCGCCCTGCATCGCACGCCCACGCTACTTCATTTGCTAAGCCTCGCTCGGCCCCACCACCGCGTCGCACTGCGTCGCACGCCCATGCTACTTCGTTTGCTAAGCCTCCCTCCCCCTCCAGCGCGTCGCCCTGCATCGCACGCCCACGCTACTTCATTTGCTAAGCCTCGCTCGGCCCCACCACCGCGTCGCACTGCGTCGCACGCCCATGCTACTTCGTTTGCTAAGCCTCCCTCCCCTTCCAGCGCGTCGCCCTGCATCGCACGCCCACGCTACTTCATTTGCTAAGCCTCGCTCGGCCCCACCACCGCGTCGCACTGCGTCGCACGCCCATGCTACTTCGTTTGCTAAGCCTCCCTCCCCCTCCAGCGCGTCGCCCTGCATCGCACGCCCACGCTACTTCATTTGCTAAGCCTCGCTCGGCCCCACCACCGCGTCGCACTGCGTCGCACGCCCATGCTACTTCGTTTGCTAAGCCTCCCTCCCCTTCCAGCGCGTCGCCCTGCATCGCACGCCCACGCTACTTCATTTGCTAAGCCTCGCTCGGCCCCACCACCGCGTCGCACTGCGTCGCACGCCCATGCTACTTCGTTTGCTAAGCCTCCCTCCCCCTCCAGCGCGTCGCCCTGCATCGCACGCCCACGCTACTTCATTTGCTAAGCCTCGCTCGGCCCCACCACCGCGTCGCACTGCGTCGCACGCCCATGCTACTTCGTTTTCGCTTGACGTTCTTTTTTACTTTTTTTTTTGTGCTCGGCTCTTATGGGTTGTAGCATGATGTTAAATAACATACAACCTTCCTCAAGAATTAGGCTACCAAACGTGTTTTTTTTTTAATTCGGCGTGCTTGTGAGATTAGCGCGTTCAAACAAATCATTCGCGTTCAATTATATTAGTTCTTTTTTTCGAAGCATTCTAAATAACTATAATAATACAACTATTGTTTCAAATAATACTACTACCTACTAACACAAAGTAATTTAAACAAAAAAAAGTAATTTGTAAAAAATCTCTAAGTACGTTACAGATTTCCAAAAAAAATAAATAAAAATAAACAAATTCCTGAATACAAATCTTACAATACACTTAAAAATTAAAAACTAAATAATTAAAAAAGCATGAACTTATATACCTACCTATTTAATTATAGTTTATTATACCTATTTTTAGTTTTACGGGACGTAAGACACCCGTGTGCTTCTCCGTATTCAGACATCATGTCATAAATTCATAATAACATTCATAAAAGTTTTTCTTATACATGTCGGAGATGGTATATCTGTCTCTCGTTAGCCTCAGGCATATTTTAATTAATGTGGGCGTACTATGGGTAGTGTTGGTTATAACACAATAGAAAAACGGTTTACAGTTCAAATCTGATGATAATTTACGAACAAGTTAGTCACACTAGCGAATCACACACTCACAACTCAGCGATACGGAACACAGACAGTTTCTAAGCACATGTTGTTCGTACGATTTCGATTCTCCCGAGAGCTCTGCTCACACCGCTTTTGTAGCTGTTACTCTCGTCCCACCACGAACTCAGGCTAGACTCTGTCTAGTGCCACGAGATGGCGCTAGCGTTCCGAATAGTCAAACGAATGACTCCGACATACATATATCTTCCATGTACCAACAGCGACCAGTTACAATTTTATTATATGTATGGATTGATTACGGTACTATGACCGAAAAATTTTGCGTCCTTCCGGATGTACTTACTTAAAGTCATGCTGGCAGGACGCCGGGCGATCTAACATTAAAAAGGTACCTACAGAAAAATTTTAATAACTCTGTGAATTTTAAAATCATCCTCATATTTTGCCCCCTTGCAAAAAAATTACGTATTTCAGCGTTTTTGTAAAATCAACCCCAATTTTACAAAAACGCTGAAATACGTAATTTTTAATTTGTTTCCAGATGCATCACCCACGATCATCGGTGATGAGACTGTATATCCCGCGGAAGTGTGGCGGTCGAGGATTTTTAAATGCGACGACCCTCCACAACCGCGAGGTGTGCAGTCTCAGGGAATATTTTTTAAAAGCCGAAGTGGGTATGCACCGTGATGTGGTCGCAAGGGACAAGGGGCTCACCCCGCTCTCCATGGCGAAAGAGAACTGGCGCAAACCTGTAGTACTTACTACCGATGACCGCAAGAAGGTAAGAGGATGTAAGGCTATTGCACAGCAAAAGCTTATATTAATTTTCATATCCCTAACTTAACAAATTATAAGTTTCCCACTCAAAATGTAATCCCCTATATAAGAAATATATATGTACCCCCCCCCCCCCTTTATATATATGTGTCCCCTATATACATATATGTATCCCCTTTAGGATTATTTTTTAAGCGAAAAGTAGCCTACAACCTTCTCTACAACCTTCCCTACAACCTTCCCTACAACCTTTCCTACAACCTTCCCTACAACCTTCTCTACAACCTTGAACCTTGATGCCATCTATCTATCAACTATCTCTTTGCCAAAAATTGAAATTAATTTAGGGGTTTAGGCGTGAAAAGAACACACAGACAGACAGACAGAGTTACTTTCGAATATACATATAATAATACAGTATGGATAATATACTTGTACACATAGGCTTGATTCAAGCACCGCCGCCACCCGCTGCTCCGCTACGCCTTGCAACTTCTACATAATACTTATATGGAGCGTCGAGCAAAGTCGTCGTCACGAACGTGCCGCCACTTCTTGTTCTTCCTCCGGCCGCCGAGGTCGAGCGCGAGCGGGCGCGTGCGCGCGCGGGGCGGCGGCGCGCCGACGTCCGCCCCCCGCGCCAGGCGCTCGCGCACCTGCACCTCCCGCAGAGGCACGTCCTCCAGCTCGTCGTACTCATGGTTGGTTCCGCTCCGCAGCACTGCTTGCATGCGTTCGTGATGCTGATCCTTAGTTTCTCTTTTATTTTGCCACTTTTGTAGCATATTGACTTTATTTTCGATTTCCAGGCTCATTCGATGTACTCGTACCAAGATTTTGATGTTCTGCTCAAAAAAAAAAAAAGTACGAATGAAAACTGCTAAATAGAATAAAAGTCACAAGGTATTAATAAAATAGTAATTTCTATTGCGTGTTACCTCGTAGTGGTTTAAATACCCATAAGAGATATTCTTGTCCATTCCTTGGTAAAATCTAACCATTTTTTTGTAAGTGTCTCGCATCTCGTACATGATGTCCCCCAGCTGGAACTGCAGCGACTTGTAGTAGTGGTCGCGGTAGCGCTGCACGGCCTTGATCTTCATTTCGGCGTCGGTCACCAACTCGCGCTGCATCCAATGCAGCTTGCCTCGTTGTCTATTTTGTGCGCCATACATATAGTAAGGACTGCAAGGAGACCACAACACTGGAACAAAAGTATATACAAATAATATAATTATGCTAACCAAAACTTAAGGCCAAAATATGAGACCACATAAATGTAATAGATATTATTTGACTGGTAATTTGACGTATTCCTTCCAGGACGTGCCAGTGGGACCCATTTGCAACAATTTAAGCACCCCGTAATGCAAAAATGTTGTTGCTCAGAAATGTTTGCCGACGCCCACACAGACGGCTTTCAAGCCATAATACGCAAAAAAACTGCTTCGCTGCTGTGCAGAGTGCGGAGTAGTCGCAAATATATCCTGAGAGTTGTGGTGGAGAGCTATACTCCAGATATTTTGCTTTTTGTGCGGAGGTTGATTAGGTAGGAAACATATTTTCCTGCCTGGTCATCCTTTGTTTTAATTATTCCGTTTTTATTTTGCCAATTTTACTAATACTAGAATATAAGCTGTTTGTAATACTAACAAAATAATTATGGATCAGTTTATTAACTATTTTCAATAATAATTTACGTACACGAACTCTGACAGCAATTATCTCAAAATTTTACTATAACGTTAAGCGTACAAATTACCAATAAACCAAATCATTTATCCTTATACTAATATTATAAAGAGGTAAAATTTATTTGTTTGTTTGTATGTATGTATGGGTTATCTCCGGAGTTAATGATCCAATTCTAAAAATATTTTATTAACAGTTGCAAGTTTTCCCAAGACATCTTCCATTACTGATCAAATATAGAGTAGTTTTGATAGTTTTGAGGTATGTATACGCACACAGTTCAATGCTATGTTCCACGGATAGTTCTACTATGTCTTTACGAGTCCTATATCCTATACAATTTTTAATTAAGATTAATGAACTTCCACTTATCACGGATTTTCGGTTAAAGCAAGCCCCCCCCCCCCCCTCCCCCTTCGGTTAGAAAATAATGTTAAGTATTTTAAAACACGAAAACATGACGCAGCGGACTTGTCCCTGAAGGGGTTCGCTGACCACACACATTTGTAAGTATAATGGCACTTTTAACATATTTACTGTATTATTGATAGTCAATGGTACATACCTACATAGTCAATATAATTTTGAAACCATGAACAAAATGAAGTACTCACTGGAAGCGTAAATAAGGAGTGCTAAGAACAGCGGGGCCGACATGATCGCGACCACGTGGACCTCTGAGCACACACGCCGCCCGCGGGCGCCAGCGAGAGCGATCTGCAGAGCGCCCAGTCGAGCACACAGGACGCGGGTGACGCGGGGACCATGTGCTGGTGTGCTGATGTGCCTGCCAGTACTTAGTGGTTGTGTAACGCATACTTATCAATTAATTACTGTTTAGAAACTCATAGCTTGTAATTGCTTGTAGCAATAAACAGATTGTAACATGAAGAGTTCGTGAGGTCCATCGTGTAACATCTGTTCCACAGTTCTGGACTGTTTCACAAGTTCTGAATAAGTTCCGATAAGCTTACCTGCCAGAAAATTTCCTACTAATGGATTTCCTCTATCTGGTAAACAGTGAGACAGCAGGGAGGCCAGCTATAGCTGTGAAAACAGTCTAAGACCGACGACGGTCACGGCACGAGGTAATGTAACGTGCGGTGACGTGCTGCGCCCCGCACGTCCGTGTCCTCGCGTGCTCCCGCGTACGCACGCGGAGTCAGAGCACAGGGCTAGGAACAAAAGAACAAACAAACCATAATCAAGCAAACGGAGGAACTCGCTGCACATTGTGCCACAATAACAGAAAGGAAAGCAAAACTGCTCCCACAGACGCGAGCGAATTTAACATGGACAAGAAATAATTAAAGTCCGTGACAGCCGTTTTTTACTGCCGCTATTAAATCGCGGTCAGTCGCGTGACGTCGCGCGTCGGTGCGATACGCGAGCCGATCACATCCGCTGCGGTGCGGTACGGTCGGTACGATTATTAAATTCTGCTGCCGAGTGCAGTGCCGCGCTCCCCGACACCACTGTTCGTGGTAGTGGGGCGCTACTCGCCACTGTCGCCGCCCGCCAGTATGAAGCACTGTCCGCACACGTCCGCAGTTTATTTATTTACCAATCTTGTTCTCTTTTAACTTGATGCACTTGGAAGTGTACTTGACACATAACGTCACGCCTGTGTCCCCTACAGAGCAGACAGTAGCAGAGCACACAGTCACACACATTCCGCCAGATGTAGGCAATCGGTGCCGACCATGTTCATAATCAGACTTTTAGGCTCCGAGGTACTGTGAAGTTACTTATGGACAAAAAGAAACAATGCCTGACCTGGAGATCAAACCCAGAACCCCCTGCGCTGCATTCACGCTTGCTACCACTTCAGTCCGGTCGCAGACCCTGTTGTTTATGGTCGTGTTTGAGTTGAACCTACTAATGATTTCTAAAACTTGAACAGTGTTGCTGTATATTGTTTTCAACAAATTATTTACATACCCTGTACGCAATGGAGGGGGCACGAATGTGTGGAGCCTGTGACGAAGCGATGTCGGATGGGCTGCCTTGGACGGTATGTGTGTATATGTGTTGTGAACGTACATGAAAAAATAAGCAAAAGAATCATAGGGCATCAAAAAATTCGTCCGCATCGCTGTCAACAGGAACAGTGCCCAAAAGGCTGGCAGCATTGCCACGTTGTATGGCGATGCTAATTCTTTGGCCAAGAAACAGGCCAGCCCTCTGGTCACGTGAAGAGTCGACTAACCGCTTGGCGATATCTCGAAAAACCAAGTGGGCACTCGGACCCCATGGCCCTAGTGTTTCAACCAAATTGTGAATTGCATTTTCAATGTGCAGGCATTACAGTGGCTGGTTACCGGAAACTTGGTGATAGAAAACTCACCTGGCGATGCATGAACTGCAAGCAGACAGGAGTTGTTCGTCTACCTGACGGAGTTGCAGTTACTGTCAATCCGACTAGCGCACCTCGATCAGCTATAATATTTGAACCAGAATTGCCAGGACAGGACCCGGAATCCGCAGTCTTACAAGAGATACGAGCGTTGGCTGCGAATCTTGCTCCCTTGGATGGTCTAAAAGAGGAGATTTTGGCAATAAGAACTGAATTCGCTGAACTAAAATCGTCCTTACACCAGCAGTTTGAAGAGACGGTCAATGAGTTTAGGCATAAAATCTGCGAAATGGAACAGCGTATTGTCGTGATGGAAACAGTTAAGGAGCAAGTGAATCGACTTCAAGATCGTCTGGACATGTTGGAAGAAGAATCTGACATTAGGGATCAATGGTCGCGATCGAATAACGTTGATTTAAAAGGGTTGCCACAAGTGAATAATGAAAATATATTTGATATTATTACCAAAATTGGCGCCAAAATAAATTAAGTATCCCATTACCAAAACACAAATCAACTTTGTTACCAGGCAAGAGAAAAACATCGTACGAAGCCAATAATAGTTTGTTTCTGTAGTCGCTACGTGAAGAACTCTATTCTTCAGGTCCAAGATTGGTTTACGGTAAATAATTTAGTAATTAATGAAAAAAAAACGAAATGCATTAGATTTAAATTACCTAATGTTAGAAGTAGCGAATGTGACATCATATTGAATGGCCAAAAATTAGAATTTGTTAAAGAGACAGTTTTCCTAGGAATCACGCTAGACGAGAAATTACAATGGGGACCTTATATAACATCTATTGCGGGGCGGCTAAGCTCGGCCGCATATGCTGTTAGAAAGATAAGACAATTAACAGATGAGGAAACCGCGCGTTTGGTATATTTAAGTTACTTCCACAGTATTATGTCATTTGGCATTTTACTGTGGGGTCGGGCTGCTGACATTGAATACATTTTTATTTTGCAAAAGAGAGCTGTCAGAGCCATTTACAGTCTACGTCGCCGCGAATCTCTTAGGGAACTATTTAAAAGGGTTAATATTATGACGGTACCTTGACAATTCATTTATGAAAATATTATGTATGTAAGAAAAAGTCAACATCTTTTTAATAAGATAAGTGATAGACATAATTTTAATACTAGAAATAAAGATAAATTAGATCAACCTTTTTTCAGATTATCTAAAGTACATACATCTTTTATGGGGTACTGTGTTAAATGTTACAACAAAATACCTTGTGAAATATTGCAATTAAATGAAAGAAAATTTAAAACTTATATTAAAATTACAAATTGTAAGCAAGGATATTACAAATTAGAGGATTACATCCAAGATAAGAATGCTTGGAAACATGCTGGTCTTGCTCCATAGGACAATCTCTAGAGTCTAGACAAAATCAAACTGGTTGCTAATGTAATTGTATAATTTATTCTTTATTTTTTTTTCTTTTTCATTTACATTCTGTAATTACTTGGGGTCACACCCGGACTTATTACTCCTTATTTATTTATGAAAATTGTCTACGTTTGGAATGTTTGTGAATATGTGAGCACCATGTATCAATCACATAGTTGATCTATATGTCCTGGTTACATTTATCCATTTTAATTGTTTTACATATTGTGGTATAGTAATTTTATTTTTGGGTGCATCGTCTTCACATATAATTATATAAATAATTTATGCAATATACTGTAAAACATTTTAAAAGAGTAACGGTGGAGTTTCTTGCCCATTCTTCTCCATACGAAAACTACCTTTTGGAAGGGGCGACTAGAATCAATTTTATTTTAATTTTATTTTTGACGTTCAAAAGTGCCTTTTATGTGCCTATTTGAAATAAATGATTTGACTTTGACTTTTATATTATCACAACGTACGTGGCCTCCGTACGAAAACGAACATTATCTTTCGTAAAATACTACTTAGTTTATATTTATGATGTTATTGTTTTTTTTGAACACGGGTGGGTTTTAGTCAGTAAGAGTCTGACACTCCCTTCTGCTCCACCCAGAGCGGGAGGAGTCATTTGATGATTTCCCATCCACAAAAAAAAAAAAAAAAAAGGGCGTCGCTGGGAGAGGGCAGCAAAGGGACAGGCTGGATCAAATTGATATTATTAGTGCTTTGATGAGCACGGCGTTTCCTAGGACTATCTCTGAGAAGAAAGGCCGAAACAAGCTCAGAGGTCACAGTCGGGGGATTTAAAGCTACTGGCTCAGCTACGGCGCGGGCTGGCACTTCAGCGGGCAAGGGTCGGGGGGAGAATTTACTTGGTGGCATCGTGAGGGACCTCGGCGGCGAGGTCGGAATGTCGGTAATTTATATCTGTGTAATGTGCTGGTTG
Organism: Apamea epomidion; assembly: GCA_947507525.1. NCBI lineage: Eukaryota > Metazoa > Arthropoda > Insecta > Lepidoptera > Noctuidae > Apamea > Apamea epomidion. The sequence goes on along the minus strand of OX382226.1, from coordinate 22,485,488 downwards.
CCCGCTGGTGCTATCGCTCTCCTGGAGGAGGCTTATGGGGTCATCGGGGTCGACGAGAACATGCCTTTTCTTTTTTTTTTTTTTTTTCAGGATGGGAAATCATCAAATGACCCCTCCCGCTCTGGGTGGAGCAGAAGGGAGTGTCAGACTCTTACTGACTAAAACCCACCCGTGTTCCTTCCTTAGCCCTTTATGTACCAGGGCAGCGGTAACCCTTTCGGACGATCCCGCTACCCCGGCAGGCTTCGGCCCTGTCGGGCCCCGTCAACTACGCTGACATCTCTTTGAGGCGCGCGTGGAATACATACACGCCGTCCGGCACGGGCCTGGTCCTGATCGGACGGAGAGCTACCCATTGCTCTCCGCCCGCAGGCCCGCGCCTACGGTGGCCGGGAGTCGTCACGCGGCTCCCGACGCCCGGAGCGTCTCCCTCGGCGGCTGAGGCGTGAGGATCTCTCCCTCGCCCATCCCGCCACCTCCTTCGCTAGCATGACTGCTTCGCAGAAGGAGGTGACCGCCTCCCACTCCCTCTCGCCCCGGACCATGGCTTGCACCAGGGCCGGGCGCGAGAGGTCGCCGCCGCTGCCGATCGCCTCTACGAGGACACGGCGGTGCTCTGCCCAAGCGGGGCAGACCTCCACCGTATGCTCCACCGTGTCCTCTGGGCGATCTTCTCAGTGGTGACACCCGGGCGTCTCCTCCCGCCTGATGATGTGCAGGAACCTCCCGAAACATCCGTGTCCGGAGAGGACCTGCGTCAGGCGGTAGGTGAGAGCGCCGTGACGCCTCTCTAGCCACTCCTCAAAGAGGGGTATTACCGCCGCTATCGTGGCGTGCCCTACGAGAACATGCCTTGGACGGCGAAGTTTACTAATTTTGGAGGGGGTGTATTTGGCGGCCGCGACAACCAGAGGGTTGCGATGATTGGCGGCTGTGTCAAAGAAACGCTTGGAGAGGCGTTTCATGAACTGCTGGATAGTGGGGATCTTGAGATCGATATGGAGGATCTAGTTGCGAACGAACCATGGGGAGTTTGTGGCCTTTCGGAGGAATCGGTTCTGAAGGGTTTGCATCCTATGGATGTGGCGGGGCTTAGTGTGAGCGAAGACTACGCAAGCGTAAGTCATTATGGCACGGATGCACGCTGTATACAAGCGCATTTTGCACTTGAGTGACAGCTTGCTGCCTTCATTGAGCACGGAGTGGAGACAACCGAGAGCGAAAGCGGCGCGCGAACGGACCGTCTTTATGTGCTCTGAGAAGGTGAGGTGTTGATCGAGGATAACACCAAGGTATTTGGCTCGCTTTTCCCAAGGGATTGGCTTGCCGAACACGGTGATGGGCGGAGGGCAGCCCCCCTCCGCCCATCACCATGTTCGGCAAGCCTTGGTTGGAGTCTGGGTTTCAAATAGAGAACCGCTTGACTCTTATCGGGGTTGACTTCGATTCGCCATTTCCTGAACCAAGCAGCTAACTTGTTGACTGCGGTTTGGAGACGAAGCCGTATTTGGATGTGGCTGCGACCAGTGTAATAAATGGCTGTGTCGTCTGCGAACAGAGCCAGATGGGTCTTAGCATCTTTAGGGATATCGCTAGTGAACAGCGTGAATAAGAGTGGGGTGAGTACATAGCCCTGGGGGACTCCTGCTCTGATTGGGTGGGAGGATGAGAGCGCTCCTTCGATCTTGTAGTGGAAGGTGCGGTTGGTTAGGAAGTCTCGTAGGATGAGAACGAGCCGGTCTGGCACACCGAGTTGGTACAGCTTGTATAATAAGCCGTTGTGCCAGACTTTGTCGAATGCTTTCGCTATGTCGAAGTAAATAACACCTGTCATCATACCGCGCAGGAATCCTGAGTGGATGTGTTCGGTGATGCGGTGGACTTGTTGAACACAAGAGTGTCGGGTTCGAAAACCAAATTGCTCATCAGGAAAGAGGCCCTTTGTTTCGGCATAGACCCTGAGACGCTTGTAAATAAGCCTCTCGTAGATCTTTCCGAGGACTTTGAGCAGACTGATGGGACGGTAGCTCGTCGGTTCAGACCTGGGTTTTCCGGGCTTATGGATGCCAATGACGGTGGCTTCTTTCCACGATTGTGGGAAAGTGTTGTTGCCCATGGCGCCATTGAAGATGGTGGCCAGTAGCAATATTAGTGGGGCTGGGAGGAGCTGGATCACTTTGTTGGTGATCCCGTCCGAACCGGGGGCCTTTCTGGGTATGAGACCTTTGATAATATCCTGCACTTCGTCTGGAGTGACGGGAGGTAGAGGATTATCAGGGTCTTCGACGGGCCGCTGCCGCTGCTGGCTTTTGAGCGGAGCTTTATAGTCGGTCGTGGCCACGGCGGGGACGCGTTGCGCGGTGAGGAGGTGTTGACTCGTTGGGTCGATTGGACGGCGCGGGAGCAGCCATGACGCGTTGATGTGTTCGCCGCGTTACAGTCTCCCCCTCTGGTCCCGAAGTCGTCTCGACGAGGAGACCAGTTGATGCTTCCGTAGCCGTGGGCTGCTTCCTTGGCCTACCGCGTCTGCGCAAAGGTCGTTCTGGATTAGGTAAGCTTAGAGCTGAGCCCTGGTATGGGCTCAGTGCAGAGGAGTGGTAGATACCCAGAGGGGTTTTCTGGTCCGACGGATGTACTACTTCGTAAGAGCAGGGCCCGTGCCGTCGCAGGATGACGTAGGGCCCGTCGCGACGTGGAGCCAGCTTCGCCGTGTGGTAATAATAATAATAATAATAATAATAATATACTGTGACACCGGCCGTAGCAGTTGCGTCGAGCTCGAGCGACGAATATTTTTCCCCGCCGACGTCGCCAACACCTGTACGTCGGCAGGGGAGAGGCCGGCCACCGAGGAGCTTGGGACTTAGGGGCCATCCGGCCCCGAGCCGGGTCCCCGCTGCCGGTGGTTGTGTGCAGCGCATGAGATGGACTCAGTCTATGAACGAGAACGTCATGCGCGCATACTACGGGTCTACAGAGGGGGGAACTAACCTCACTGCGTACCGTGATAGGTTGCTGTCTCTGTTCCAGGAACTGGAACCAACCGTCAACGTCTCGGCCCAACGACTGTCGGATCAGGTGCGAGTCATCCAACGCAATCACAGGTTGGACGACATAGCACTTGATAGGCTGCGCTCAGAGGTACTGAACAACCAAATCGTCTCGACTCTGGCACAAACCGCGGCACAAGCGTCAACTATTGATGCCATCCCGCCGCGGTCCAATCGTGTTGAAGAAGATGATGATAGGGTTGACACAGTAAGTAGCCAGTACAACGTCCGACTGAGGAGCGCACTGGAAGATGCGTTTCGCGAGTATAGGTCCACTCCAACCGAACTTAGACCCCGAATACCACGGCTACCTATGCACAAAAAAAATAGGGCGCTAGTGTGTGCCTTGGACTCGCAGCTCAAGAATTTCTTCGAGAGCAGCGAGGATCTCGTTGATACACACTCGATCTTGTATTGCGCGGCTGTGGCGGCATGTCGTTTAGCTAACGTCAAGTTTCCAAATTGTGACGCAGCTACTCGACCAAAACCAGCCGTACCAGCCTGGCGATACAGGATCGAGCGTCGTATCGATGGGGCCAGGGTACTCATCGGTAAACTATACTGCTTCAGGGAGGGCAACACACGACCACGAGTGATGCGCTTTGTAAGACAGGCATTTTCGGGGACTGGAATCAGCCCTCGGGAATACATGTCCAATGTCACAGAGCGCATCGACTTCCTGAAGCAGAAAGTTTGTGCATGGGCGAGTCGTATTCGGCGGTATAAGCGGCGGGTTGATCGGTACACGCAGAATCGCATGTTCCGGAGCGATGAGAGGTGGGTATATAGAACTTGGGAGCGACCTGAACAAAACGTGATGGACGTGTGCCGCCCGGATGATGCCACCACTAGTGCATTCTGGCGCAGCATCTGGTCGGTGCCTGTCTGTCACGCTGAGGGTGGCTGGATGCGCGATATCGAGCGAGTGTGTGGAACTATACCAGAAATGGAACCAGTCATAATTACGCCATTAGACGTAGCCAAAGCAGTCCGTCCGTTACCGAATTGGAAATCACCGGGACCGGACGGACTGCATAACTTTTGGTTAAAATGGCTAATTAGTTCACACACTTGCCTGGCATCTCAGTTCCAGTCATCCTTAGAGTCTGGGTCGCTACCACAGTTTCTAACAACAGGCGTTACCCACCTGCTCCATAAGTCAGGTAGTCCCGCGGAACCCAAGAATTATAGACCGATCACGTGTTTGTCGACGGTTTATAAACTTCTTACATCCATTTTGAGAGCGAAAATTAACACACACATTGACAGTTACTCGATTATGTCTGCCTCTCAAAATGGATGTAGGAATGGGTCTCGCGGTACTAAGGAGCTACTCCTCATAGACATGGCCATTAGCCAACAGGTTCGCCGATCCCGCAAGGATATGTCGACATGCTGGATAGATTATAAGAAGGCCTACGACTCGGTGCCGCATACATGGCTCATGAGGGTGCTGGAGTTGTACAAGATAGATGCAACTCTACGCACCTTCCTTGAGTCGTGTATGAGACAGTGGAAGACGGTCCTTCGCTATCCAGGGTGTCGACAGATCCAGGGGAATGATGAGCCTGTATGGATTAAGCGGGGAATATTTCAGGGCGACAGTTTGAGTCCACTTTGGTTCTGCTTAGCCCTGAATCCTCTAAGCACACTGCTGGAGGACTCAGGTCTAGGCTATCGGTTGAAGAGAGGTGGTCAGGTCATATCTCACCTCCTCTACATGGATGATTTGAAACTCTTTGCCCCTAACAAATTGCATCTGATGGAGCTACTGAAGGTAACTGAAACTTTTAGTAGTGCCATCAGGATGGAATTTGGTGTGGACAAATGTGCAGTCATGCATGTAAAGGGGGGGAAGATTATGGAATCCGAGGGAATTCCACTTTCGGATTCCATACACCTTAGATCCCTCTCCTCATCCGAAAGCTATAAGTATTTGGGTATGTCGGAAGCGTTAGGCATCAACGATGCTGACATGAAGCAATCCTTGAAGGAGCGCTTCTTTTGTCGCCTGAAGAAGGTATTAATTAGTCTTCTTTCGGGCGGAAATAAGGTGCGCGCCTTCAATGGTTGGGTCATGCCGGTTTTGATGTACTCTTTCGGCATACTCAAATGGACTCAGACTGAACTCGACGCCCTAGATAGAAGGGTCCGTACACTGCTGACCGCAAACCGGATGCATCACCCACGATCATCGGTGATGAGACTGTATATCCCGCGGAAGTGTGGGGGTCGAGGATTTTTAAATGCGAAAACCCTCCACAACCGCGAGGTGTGCAGTCTCAGGGAATATTTTTTAAAAGCCGAAGTGGGTATGCACCGTGATGTGGTCGCAATGGACAAGGGGCTCACCCCGCTCTCCATGGCGAAAGAGAACTGGCGCAAACCTGTAGTACTTACTACCGATGACCGCAAGAAGGTATGGCAAAGCAAGGAGCTTCACGGGCGCTTCTATCGGGCTCTTCATGAGCCCGGTGTAGATTTCTTAGCGTCCGTATCCTGGCTGCGTTTCAGTGACCTCTTCGGGGAAACTGAAGGTTTTGTCTGTGCAATTATGGACGAAGTTATCTTGACGAATAACTACCGGAGACATATTATGAAGGACGGGACGGCTGACGTGTGTCGGGCATGCCACCGTCCGGGTGAGTCCATCAGACATATTATCTCTGGTTGTTCTCGTCTGGCTAACAGCGAGTACTTGCACAGGCATAACCAAGTAGCCAGGATTATTCACCAGCAACTTGCTTTGAAATATAAACTTGTCGACTCAGAGGTACCGTATTACAAGTATGTGCCCGACCCAGTTCTCGAAAATAACCATGTCACGTTGTACTGGGATCGGTCTATCATCACTGACAGGACTGTTGTCGCCAACAAACCTGATATAGTGGTGATAGATCGATTAGTGCGCCGCGCAATGATTGTTGATGTTACCATTCCACATGACGGGAACCTCGTGAAAGCTGAGAAAGATAAACAAATCAAATATCTTGACTTAGCACGCGAGGTTGTTGACATGTGGAATGTGAGCTCAACTGTCATTGTGCCGATTGTCGTATCGGCCAATGGCCTGATGGCCGACAGCCTCGATCAACATCTATCGAGGCTCTCGTTAGGCGGTTGGATCAAGGGCCTGATTCAGAAGGCAGTACTCCTCGATACGGCTCGCATTGTGAGGAGGTTTCTATCTCTGGAGCCCTAACCACCGGTAGCTTGGACCCTGCTCCCGACACCGGTGGATCACTATTTTTTTATATTTTTAAATGTTTTTTTTTATTTTTTTATTTAATCATACTAATATTTAAAAATGTAACAAAATAAGACGACTAAATAAATAAACGACATAATAATAATAGCTAGCAACACCAACGTCAACGTCAACGTCTCTTTTGTCGTCTCTTCACAATTTGTTATTAGATAATTTTTAGAAACAGTTTATAAATTCATATATATGTGCAACCATATCAGGAAAAACCAAATTTACTAAAACATACCTAATTTTAAACAAATACAATGAATAACCTACACTTGCATCAAAAACTGCCGAACCGGAGGTGACATCTGTCATGTCACCTCCGATAAAAACGTGAAAATGAAATATTGAAAATGTTGACGAGATTAGCAGCTCGCCGTGCACGCCTACCACCTCCGGAGTCGTCGCTCAGCCCCGCCCTGCCGCCGCCGGAATCCAGCCCCATCGAGAGTGCTGTGACACCGGCCGTAGCAGTTGCGTCGAGCTCGAGCGACGAATATTTTTCCCCGCCGACGTCACCAACACCTGTACGTCGGCAGGGGAGAGGCCGGCCACCGAGGAGCTTGGGACTTAGGGGCCATCCGGCCCCGAGCCGGGTCCCCGCTGCCGGTGGTTGTGTGCAGCGCATGAGATGGACTCAGTCTATGAACGAGAACGTCATGCGCGCATACTACGGGTCTACAGAGGGGGGAACTAACCTCACTGCGTACCGTGATAGGTTGCTGTCTCTGTTCCAGGAACTGGAACCAACCGTCAACGTCTCGGCCCAACGACTGTCGGATCAGGTGCGGGTCATCCAACGCAATCACAGGTTGGACGACATAGCACTTGATAGGCTGCGCTCAGAGGTACTGAACAACCAAATCGTCTCGACTCTGGCACAAACCGCGGCACAAGCGTCAACTATTGATGCCATCCCGCCGCGGTCCAATCGTGTTGAAGAAGATGATGATAGGGTTGACACAGTAAGTAGCCAGTACAACGTCCGACTGAGGAGCGCACTGGAAGATGCGTTTCGCGAGTATAGGTCCACTCCAACCGAACTTAGACCCCGAATACCACGGCTACCTATGCACAAAAAAAATAGGGCGCTAGTGTGTGCCTTGGACTCGCAGCTCAAGAATTTCTTCGAGAGCAGCGAGGATCTCGTTGATACACACTCGATCTTGTATTGCGCGGCTGTGGCGGCATGTCGTTTAGCTAACGTCAAGTTTCCAAATTGTGACGCAGCTACTCGACCAAAACCAGCCGTACCAGCCTGGCGATACAGGATCGAGCGTCGTATCGATGGGGCCAGGGTACTCATCGGTAAACTATACTGCTTCAGGGAGGGCAACACACGACCACGAGTGATGCGCTTTGTAAGACAGGCATTTTCGGGGACTGGAATCAGCCCTCGGGAATACATGTCCAATGTCACAGAGCGCATCGACTTCCTGAAGCAGAAAGTTTGTGCATGGGCGAGTCGTATTCGGCGGTATAAGCGGCGGGTTGATCGGTACACGCAGAATCGCATGTTCCGGAGCGATGAGAGGTGGGTATATAGAACTTGGGAGCGACCTGAACAAAACGTGATGGACGTGTGCCGCCCGGATGATGCCACCACTAGTGCATTCTGGCGCAGCATCTGGTCGGTGCCTGTCTGTCACGCTGAGGGTGGCTGGATGCGCGATATCGAGCGAGTGTGTGGAACTATACCAGAAATGGAACCAGTCATAATTACACCATTAGACGTAGCCAAAGCAGTCCGTCCGTTACCGAATTGGAAATCACCGGGACCGGACGGACTGCATAACTTTTGGTTAAAATGGCTAATTAGTTCACACACTTGCCTGGCATCTCAGTTCCAGTCATCCTTAGAGTCTGGGTCACTACCACAGTTTCTAACAACAGGCGTTACCCACCTGCTCCATAAGTCAGGTAGTCCCGCGGAACCCAAGAATTATAGACCGATCACGTGTTTGTCGACGGTTTATAAACTTCTTACATCCATTTTGAGAGCGAAAATTAACACACACATTGACAGTTACTCGATTATGTCTGCCTCTCAAAATGGATGTAGGAATGGGTCTCGCGGTCTAAGGAGCTACTCCTCATAGACATGGCCATTAGCCGTCAGGTTCGCCGATCCCGCAAGGATATGTCGACATGCTGGATAGATTATAAGAAGGCCTACGACTCGGTGCCACATACATGGCTCATGAGGGTGCTGGAGTTGTACAAGATAGATGCAACTCTACGCACCTTCCTTGAGTCATGTATGAGACAGTGGAAGACGGTCCTTCGCTATCCAGGGTGTCGACAGATCCAGGGGAATGATGAGCCTGTATGGATTAAGCGGGGAATATTTCAGGGTGACAGTTTGAGTCCACTTTGGTTCTGCTTAGCCCTGAATCCTCTAAGCACACTGCTGGAGGACTCAGGTCTAGGCTATCGGTTGAAGAGAGGTGGTCAGGTCATATCCCACCTCCTCTACATGGATGATTTGAAACTCTTTGCCCCTAACAAATTGCATCTGATGGAGCTACTGAAGGTAACTGAAACTTTTAGTAGTGCCATCAGGATGGAATTTGGTGTGGACAAATGTGCAGTCATGCATGTAAAGGGGGGGAAGATTATGGAATCCGAGGGAATTCCACTTTCGGATTCCATACACCTTAGATCCCTCTCCTCATCCGAAAGCTATAAGTATTTGGGTATGTCGGAAGCGTTAGGCATCAACGATGCTGACATGAAGCAATCGTTGAAGGAGCGCTTCTTTTGTCGCCTGAAGAAGGTATTAATTAGTCTTCTTTCGGGCGGAAATAAGGTGCGCGCCTTCAATGGTTGGGTAATGCCGGTTTTGATGTACTCTTTTGGCATACTCAAATGGACTCAGACTGAACTCGACGCCCTAGATAGAAGGGTTCGTACACTGCTGACCGCAAACCGGATGCATCACCCACGATCATCGGTGATGAGACTGTATATCCCGCGGAAGTGTGGGGGTCGAGGATTTTTAAATGCGAAAACCCTCCACAACCGCGAGGTGTGCAGTCTCAGGGAATATTTTTTAAAAGCCGAAGTGGGTATGCACCGTGATGTGGTCGCAATGGACAAGGGGCTCACCCCGCTCTCCATGGCGAAAGAGAACTGGCGCAAACCTGTAGTACTTACTACCGATGACCGCAAGAAGGTATGGCAAAGCAAGGAGCTTCACGGGCGCTTCTATCGGGCTCTTCATGAGCCCGGTGTAGATTTCTTAGCGTCCGTATCCTGGCTGCGTTTCAGTGACCTCTTCAGGGAAACTGAAGGTTTTGTCTGTGCAATTATGGACGAAGTTATCTTGACGAATAACTACCGGAGACATATTATGAAGGACGGGACGGCTGACGTGTGTCGGGCATGCCACCGTCCGGGTGAGTCCATCAGACATATTATCTCTGGTTGTTCTCGTCTGGCTAACAGCGAGTACTTGCACAGGCATAACCAAGTAGCCAGGATTATTCACCAGCAACTTGCTTTGAAATATAAACTTGTCGACTCAGAGGTACCGTATTACAAGTATGTGCCCGACCCAGTTCTCGAAAATGACCATGTCACGGTGTACTGGGATCGGTCTATCATCACTGACAGGACTGTTGTCGCCAACAAACCTGATATAGTGGTGATAGATCGATTAGTGCGCCGCACAATGATTGTTGATGTTACCATTCCACATGACGGGAACCTCATGAAAGCTGAGAAAGATAAACAAATGAAATATCTTGACTTAGCACGCGAGGTTGTTGACATGTGGAATGTGAGCTCAACTGTCATTGTGCCGATTGTCGTATCGGCCAATGGCCTGATGGCCGACAGCCTCGATCAACATCTATCGAGGCTCTCGTTAGGCGGTTGGATCAAGGGCCTGATTCAGAAGGCAGTACTCCTCGATACGGCTCGCATTGTGAGGAGGTTTCTATCTCTGGAGCCCTAACCACCGGTAGCTTGGACCCTGCTCCCGACACCGGTGGATCACTATTTTTTTATATTTTTAAATGTTTTTTTTTATTTTTTTTATTTAATCACACTAATATTTAAAAATGTAACAAAATAAGACGACTAAATAAATAAACGACATAATAATAATATATTTATTTGCTCCAAAACATGGTAGGTATACTGAGATCTTACAATTAAATATGGCACACATGTTTAGCTTAAAGTAAAGCATGCAAATGTTTAGACACAAATATAAAAATAAAAATACAAATTAATTCCTATGATCCAGAAAATCCTGAATACTATAAAAATTACAATTGTTTAGCCATTCAAATAGTTTTATTTTAAGTTGTAATGTGTTTAGACATTTGAATTCACTGGGGATTTGATTATAGATACGTATGCTCATAGCCCCGCAGTTTTTATTATATTTTGTAGTTTTTGGGTGGTGTAACATAACCAGCCGGTGCGGATCACGCCGGTTTCTTGGGATGACCTCGCCTATAGTTTGAAACATGTGCATGTGTCTCGAAACAAACATACATGTCTCAAATATATACAAGGAGGGCAGAGGCAGCAAACCAAGCCTTTGAAAGAAAGGTTGGCATGATTCATCAAATTTTAGTCCACATATTGCACGTATGCACTTTTTTTGGGCGACAAATGCTTTTATTAGGTCAGTACTGTTACCCCATATAACTAGTCCATAGCGCAATATTGATTCTACGTATGCATGATAGGACATAACAGCCGTCTCCAAATTAGTTACGTTTTTGATCTGTCTTAGCGCGTAAACAAATTTATTTATTTTATTACATACTTTATTTATGTGTTCTTTCCAGTTTAAGGCTTGATCAATAACTAGTCCTAAAAATTTAGTATGTGTAACTTTATTAATCTTTGGTATATTCAAGCTAAAATTGTACTTAGTATTATAGGATTGATTGAATTGGATATATACTGATTTATTAAGATTTATCTTTAAATTGTTTTTATTTAGCCAACTAATTAAATTATCTATTGTTAAATTTATTTCGGTTTCATGGTCACTAATCGTATTGTTTTTTTTATTCGATGATACTATAATAGATATGTCATCTGCAAATAAAGTACAATTATGGCAGGTAACTCGAGTTATATCATTAATATATAATAGAAAAAGAATTGGTCCCAGTATACTCCCTTTAGGTACGCCGCATTTAATAATTGTATATTCTGAGAAGTATGGTATCATATCCCTATTATCATTTAGTTTTGAGACCATAACACACTGTTGCCTGTTACTTAAGTATGAAGATAACCATTGTAATGGAAGTCCCCTAATACCCACATTCTGTAATTTTTGCAACAGTATGTCATGTGAAACCAGGTCAAATGCCTTGGAGAGATCAAAGAAAAGGCCCGTTGTCAGGTGTTTATTATTAACGCTCGTTAACACATTTTGCATGAACGAAAATATTGCTGAGGTGGTTGATTTTCGCTTTTGGAAGCCGAATTGCTCTTTACATATAATTTGGTATTTGTCACAATAACTGGTAATTCTTTTATACATGCATTTTTCGTATAGTTTTGAAATGACGGGAATTAATGTTATTGGACGATAGTTGTTTAGATCAAATTTATCTCCATTTTTAAACAACGGCTTCACAAGTGATCGCTTCAAAGCATCGGGAAAGACCCCAAAATTGAAAGATAGATTAATTAAATAAGTAAGTATATCAGTTAATTCATTTGAACATGCTTTAATAATTTTAGTATTTATTTCGTCATACCCCTCAGAGTTAGTTGCTTTAAGCCGCGATATTTCTCGTTTAACTTCATTTGGTGACAAGGGCATGAGATACATTGAGTTTACTGTTGAAGCCGGACTGTTATAGCTACCCATATTTAGGTGAGTTGTTTGATGTGATGATTTTATAAAATGACTATTGAAGGCGGAAGCTACCTCTACTGGATTTGTAACTAACGTGTCATTAACTTGAATATGTTCAATATTGTCTTTAGGGTTAGCATTAAGGGTTTGCTCTTTGATAACCGCCCATGTGGCTCTACATTTGTTTTGGTTTTTATTGATATAATTGCTGTTTACTATTTTTTTTGAGTTGTCAATACATTTTCGTAGCAACTTGGAATATGCGATATATTTATCGGTAGCGGGCTGCGTTGCTCAGGACATTGACCGCAACCAGGACAAGGTCGCTGGGTTGATAGGCAGGAGCAGGTCGTCGACGTTCATCCATCCACTTCTTTCTTGTTTCTTCATTGTTTTCTTACACTTCTCTCGCTCTGTGTGGTGTATCTGCTAATAGAACGAGTTTAGGGGTTATTTCGGGTATAAAATTTTCTGATAAAGCTATCTGACGAAGATCGTGTTTAACATCGTCATATGTCCTTAATTCTCTGCCAAAGGTAAGATATGCCGGTGTATACCCTGTGCTAAGACAGTTTGATGTGTTCATGGCATATCTGATGCTCGGCAGCCTTTTTGTGTAGCCCCTAAACTTTGATACAGCCCATATGACTGCCAGTACTTCGCGCTCAGTGGTGAAATAATTCCGTTCCGCCTTAGTCAATAAGCGACTTGCATATTCCACGGGGTGCTTAGTTGTGCCCTACCCCTGCACCAGAACAGTCGGTTTGGCTTCATGTAATAAGTCATCTATCCTGGGTAAGGGATACGCGTCAGCCACGGTTATACTATTTAGCTGGCGATAATCTATGCAAACCCTTATATCACCGTTCTTTTTGGGGACCATTACCACAGGTGCTGCCCACGGTGATTTCGATGGCGTGATAATACCTGCGTCTAGCATCTGATCAACTTCATTACGTAGAATTTCTTTACGCTGTGGTGATAGTCGATATGGGGGCACAACAATCGGTTTGTGATTTCCAGTTACGATGCTATGCTCCACGAGGCTAGTTGGTTCTCCGTTATCAATGAAGACGGCAGAATGACGTTCCAATACAGTATTTAGCTGGATACTCTCTTCAGTGGTTGTGTCTCCCGTATCGGATACTGTGACCATAGCAATATCGATGTTGGGACCAAATAGCTGCTGGCTGTGTGGAGAGAGTGTTACTTCAGCACTATTAATATTTGCTTGCGCATCCCGGAACAATGCCCCGACAAATCTCGGCGAGTAGCCAGTTAGCTTGGGTTCTGGTCGCGAGAGCGATTGCGGGTGCGTACAGTACTCAATTAATGGTAGCGGTCCATACGAATCTGCCATGTTACATTCCTCAGGAGTAAGTGAAGTTTGGGTCGGTGTCGTCGGCAACGGGCTAAGCATTGGTTCCAGAGACGTGATTTTGGCTATCCTAGAAATCACTGACTCGACTTTCTCAGGTTCCGTACAAACCGTGGAAACGGATGTATCGACTTCTTCTTCATTGTAGAGTTCGTACTTCTTGCTAGGCTCATTCAAGAAATGGAATAATAACTGCGGTAAGTTGAGCACGATGCCTGCGTCTTGGATGAAACCTACTCCTAGGAGCGTTCGGTTATCGTGTGACTCAGGCAACACAATAAAAACACCTAAAAAAATAAAAAACATTTCGTGATTTTTTTGTTTTAAATATAAATTTTATTTAGTAGCGGTCTTCGAGCATGAAGACCGACTTCATGCAACCTCCTTCGGACGGTTTGGTCGCTTATTACCAGCAGCTGGTGCTCCTCCTGGAGCCTTTGTATGTACTAGTTGCATCGCTGTGATATTGGGTTGTCTTCTGTGGGTCATTTGGAGAAATCGATCCTATCTCTGCGTAGTAACACGATATCTACCCGTGTGCAGTTCAGCCACATCCCCAGTACCGCGATAACGTGACCACAACCTTGATATCATGTTTTGGCTGGTGTGTAGGGCCTCAGCAACGATGCGTTGAGTAGCACCATTTTCTAACATGCCCACGGCTCGTAACATTTCATCTCGACTCAAATGACGACGTGACATGACTCTTAAAGCTCACACGGCACGTTAAATGAAAAAAGAAAAACAATCTAATCCCTTTTCATTAAATTAATATTAATAAAACAATTTTAATTTTCCTTAACGTAACGGATTATTTTATTAACAATTTTGCCGCCGTGTTTTGTTTTTTTTATTTACATTTTTTTATTTTGAAAATAGAATGAAAGAGGTTTTAATCTGTATTTAGACTTTTTATTTTAAACTACACTCGCGAGCAAAAGTATAGAATCACTTACTTGGAATTGATTCCGCGCGATCTTGAGTACTTAGTAACTAGTTAAGAATAATAAAAATGGTACCATACCAAATTCATTCAAATCACGCCATTACCTAAGAAGCTATCCCGGATTACGTGAAGAAGTAAGGAAAAAGATATGTTTCAATTGTTTGATACGTCGCGAATTGCGGCCTATTGACCCCCTATAAAAGCACGTGTTATCGGATTTTCTTTATCAGTCGGCTTTCACACGTTGACCGGTACACATCTCCGCTACTTTTGACCCTTGAACTTGGAAGACAATGGATACTACACCTAGAGAAGCAGCACAAATCGTCGCCCTATTGCAAGAAGGGCTCAGCCAGCGGGCTGTCGCACGGCAGCTCCACATAAGCCAGTCCTGTGTTTCGAAAGTTTATAAACGCTTTCGGGAGACTGGTGGCTTTATCCCGAGACCTAGATCTGGACGGCACGGTGCACATCGGAGAGGGATGACCGTTTTATCGTATCAACCTCTCTCCAAAATCGACATTTGACTGGTGTCGACGTCCAACAGGAGCTCCGAAATGTTCGTGGGGTAGCTGCCAGCGAGTGGACAGTTCGTCGAAGACTTAAGCAAGCTAATTTGACACCAAAAAGGCCTGCCACAGGCCCGAAACTGACGGCAGGTCACCGACAAACACGCCTTCAATTTGCTCGCTCCTATGTTGATTGGGAGGTTGAGCAATGGAGACTAGACCTGTTCTCCGACGAATGCAGAATGCGTTTGCACTAAACGTTTGGGTCTTAAAAGCTTTAATAGATTAATAGACTGAATAAATAAATTATCTTTTTGCATAAATCTCAAACCAAGGTGCATTACGTTTATAACGGCTCAAGATTTTTTTAGTCCGTCTCGACACTCGCGCTGCACTGTTTGTGTTGCGTATGTGTGGATAGCTACGCACACATACACAATGCTGCTTTTTTTTACCTAAACTCGAGCGTTGAAATTTTGTGAAATGGCTCTTAACAAAATAATATACATGATACGCATCTATCTATGCGCGTTGATGTTGGTGCCACGCGCTCCCGCGCAGTTCTGCGACGTGCGTGGGTGAGACGAAATAACAAAAACATATCGCACCCTCTCGCACGATTCGCAGCGTTCAACTTCTAAAGTATGGCCATTTTAATAGATAACATTTGACGTCTGTCAGTTTTATCTTCATAGTGAGGTGACCTGCTTAAAAACATCGATTAAAGTGAATGCATCGATACGGACTTGAAAAATGTGAATTTTAAAAATCATCAGGCGAATCCCTGTCCCATTATTATTTTTTCTTTCGTAAATTTAAGGAGCAAAATAAGACAAGTACACACGGCAACACATCAAGTCGGACACCCTATATACGTATAACTACGCTACCAGCAATACAGAGAATTGTAGGAAAGGGACTGCGTATCGTGGCATCGGCCAATGACAGCATTTGCCGCGTTGCGCCTACGCACACAGATGCATTTTGTTTTGGCAAAACATTCGCTAGTTTCCCTCGTATTCAATTCAGTGTTCTATGCACGTTCTATGCCGGTCAGTTCCTAAACGTCGCCCAGGATTCACGACTATTGTGTTACGTTAAGTTAGGCAAACTAATTAGATTAATTGTTTGTTTTTGATCTATATTGATTTCTATAATTCTATTACTCGTTTAGGAGTTTAAATTTTAAACTATTTTAATTGATAATGGCTCCCGAAGTGACTCGAAGCTGTTAAATTTGATGGTAGTCTGTTATCTAAGAATAATATTTTATTGTTATAAATGTTAATGGTGTACAATTTTTTTAAGTGGATTCAGCTTCTTTTCAAGTCATAAACATAATTTATCTAACTACTAGCTACGCCCCGCGGTTTCACCCGCATAAGTTTCGATCCCGTGGTAATTTCAGAATGAAAAGTATTGTATGTGTTAATCCTGGTTATAAACCATCGGTGTGCCAAATTTCATCCAAATCCGTTCAATAGTTTTTGCGTGAAAGAGTAACAAACATCCATCCATCCATCCATCCATCCATACAAACTTTCGCGTTTTTAATATTAGTAGGATTTACATAATAATTACTCTACTGTTAGGATATTTCTCATATCTATTAGTAGCATAGACCAATAAACCATATCAACTTTTATTTTCCATATTCATTATAGAGAGGGTTGTCACTGGATGAATATTTTTTTTTCAACTGTGTTGTTTAAATGTTCATTTTTTATTTAAATTTTTAGCAATTGTTGATTCCTGAGGTAACTTGTAGTTATGTTTAGACTATGATTGTTATTTCGCGCCGTTCAAGCGTTAATTAATTAGTCAAAATTTATAATGAATCATTACATTAAGTATTAACTATTGTTACGCGGTCAGCCGACGCGGACGCCCCGCACGGAGCTTTGTGAATTGATGTATATTTAAATTGTTAATTCATTTAAGGCTTTCTTCGACACATTGATGATATACCTATGCAATGCATGTGATGCTAGCTTAGGCAACATGTATAAAGGCCTATTCAAATCTATTTATATTTGTATAACCTCCCGTGGCTAGCGCGAAACCAGAATACAAAATATACCTACCAACCCGGCGGAATATACCACTCGTATTTCGTTGTTACCCACAACCGTATCTATCGAATATCGCTTATAGGTATCTGAATAGAATAGGCCTTTAACTAATGATTTTAGTAATTAAGTTTTATTTGCCATAAGTAGATATTATGTAATATAAGAGCCCATTTGATAAAAATCCTGGGGGGGTTGAAAGTTTGTATGAAAATCCGTCGTTTTGAAGTTAGATCTATCAAAATTCGTATTTGTAATTTCGGTTGACAATAAAGTAATACGTGTTTCAGTGTTTTTGTTATAAAATGGAATGGGTGGTTGGATGGCGGTGTTGGTTGAAAGTTTGTATGAAAATCCGACAGGATGTAGATTTCCGAATTACCTACACGTATGCAAGCTCGAAATATAATATAATAATATACTTAAATGATAATAATAAATACCCAATGGTAATGGATTTATTAGTACAAACTCATCTAAACTAATATTATAAATATAAAGCTGAAGAGTTTGTTTGTTTGTTTGGTTGAACGCGCTAACCTTAGGAAGTACTGCACACTAATTGCGAAACACACAATCAATCTCAATCTGAATCATTTTGAAGGATATTGCTAATCCATTGCTTCATAAGTTCGAAAAAGGTTACCTTCATAAAGTCTGCTCAACACGTATATAACGCAATTAATGTTGTTGAACTGTCAAAATTAAACCGATTCTGATTGATTGTGTGTTACGCAATTAGGGTGCTGGTTCGAATTGAAAAATTATTTTTGTGTTGGACAGTCCATTTATCGAGGAACGCTTCAGACTATATAACATCACGCTGCGACCAATAGGAACGGAGCATCAATGGACCATATTGCAAAAACGGGAAAAATGATTCCTTTTTGAGAGCTTCCGTTGCGTGCGCTGCGTAAACGGTTTAAGTTACGCAAAAATCATGTATGAAGGAATTATTCCTCGTTAAAAGTTCTAAAAAAAAGTCCGCAACAGCATATGTCTATCTTTTAAGATTGACTCACTATAGCCTTTTTTATGGTAATCAAATTTGTTTGAAATTAATGCATTATCTGCGAAGGTGTTTTATCAATATGTTATTAATCTTTATCCAAATAAATACGTTATTCATCACAAGTATTTAATTGTGAACAAAATTGCCCTTGACATCACTTGATTTCAATCAACATCTTAGGAGATAACATAATTTTAAAATAACTCCGCTACTAAATAGGTATGATAACGTTCGGGTCGGTTCAACATCACCCTAGGTCAAAATGAATACAGTCAGAAAGAGAACTAAGCGAGAACGAGAAGCGAGCGATGCGATGCGACGGGGTAGGGCGGGGGAACAAGAATTTCACGCGGACGAAGTCGCGGCCAGAAGCTAGTATTATAAACGAGCTCAACTTGTTTACAAAATAATATACATGATACGCATCTATCTACATAATACGCGTTGAAGTTGGTGCCTCCCGCGCAGTCCTGCGACGTGCGTGAGTGAGACGAAATAACAAAAACATATCGCACCCTCTCGCACGATTCGCAGCGTTCAACTTCTAATAGTCCAAAGTCCAAACAGTTTAACTTGATGTGTAGCCATGTGTACATAATTTAACAAAAAAAATGCATTTATTCAATTGAACTATCAGAACTGTTATTAGTATTGTCATCTTCATCACTGCTGTCAGCATTCAGAGATATTATTAATTCATTGTCAATAATATTGTCTATTCTCACATTTCGTTCAAAATCTTGTAAAATTATTTTCTATCATTTGTAGTTTTAGAGGCGAATGCGAGGAGGCAGTCTGGAATAAAACCTTGAGAAGCTGATCGCGTGTGACATATAATAAGTCGGGCTCCTTTTCCCGATGGAACTTTTGAGGTGAAGGCCGCTGTATCATCGGTCCATGTCCGCGAAACCGTATGGTTCGCATTCAACCATGTTTCGTGAATAAACACGACATTGTCCCAATCTGTAATTTTATTTACTTGACGTAAGAATGTTACCTCTTCAAAATAATATCGTAGCGTTCTAGCAGGATTTTCAGCTTGTCAGATTGTTTAAATCTAAAGCCAATCGATTTCAAAACCTTTGATAGAGACGATTTACCGCCAAAAAATAAGCCTGCGTCTTTTAACGAACTCATTAGCTTTTCCCGTGTAGGATATTCTTTTCTCAAGTAATATCCATAGATGTGGTTGCGAATTGCAGCAGCATCAAAATTATCAACGCCAACAATTTTCTTGTCCCTCTTTCTTTTTTTCGGTGTACGTAAAGTATTATCTTCTGAGCCTGATGGTCCGTATTTCTCTTTCAGAATTTGAGTTACTGTCCTCTTCCCTATTCCCAATGCTTCGGGAACGCGTTCTCTTGGTTGTGTCAATGGTAAAAGAGGCCCATCGTTAATTGATTCACGTTCAAAATAATTGTACAATTTCACCACTAGCTCGCGAGATTGACTGTTTAGCGTTTTCCCCCGTTTCGACATGGTAAGACTGTAATGTTGTTCTTGTTTACTAATCGTTAAGCAATCGGAGTCCAATTTAAAGCCAGGTAAACGTAGTCAGTAAGATCAGTCCAATAAAAAGCCGGGTCAGAAGAATATAACAGAGAGCACACCAAAAACGCACAGTCACTTCGCACAACGGCAAAAGACTGCGTCATGTAATGGCGACATGACATGGCGTCATCGACAGGCACTGGTGTTGCCAGCAACATCCCACCTAAATTGTACCTAACATCAATGATTTTTCTATTTAGTTATTTTTTGTATTTTTATAGTTAGTTAAAAGAATAATAAATATAATTATGTTTTATTATAATCACAACGTGGTTATTAATTTATGGTGATATTTCTTCACAAGTAATCATTACATTTGATTCAACTTATCAGCTTTCGATTTTTATAGTCACATCCTTAGTGTTTAAAAAGAAAAAGGGTTAACTGATGCAACATTGTAACGACGTTCAGTTCTTTAGATCAGAAATTGTTCATTATGTTTAGAATGGTTTATTAGTGAAAGCAAATCGTAAAATTACTCGTATCGGTCATTATTACAATAAATATGTAATCGTAATTGAAAAAAGTTAAGCAATTGTGCAGTTGTAACAAAACGAAAAAAAATGAACTAAAAATTTTAAAAAACCCCGACAACGTAAAGCCCTATAAAAAGAAAAAAATAACCTTGAAATTATGACCCTACGTAAGTAAAAGTAAATGGCGTAGTAAAGTACATGGCGAATTACAAAAAACTTGATTAAATACCAAATTACCTGAATCTTAAAACGCAAGAAAATAAAAGAAATGAAATAACAAGGAGTCTCTACAAAAAGCAAGAAATAAAAAATTAAATAAAAAATTTAAAAAACCCCGACAACGTAAAACCCTAAGTATAAAAAGAAAAAAATAACCTTGAAATTATGACCCTACGTAAGTACGTATGAAATTTTTTGATTAAATATTGTATTTAATAGAACGTTTGGCTTATAATGAGAGCGGTCCCCCGACGGGACAACATTTAATCAAAAAAATTCATACGTACTTACGTAGGGTCATAATTTCAACGTTATTTTTTTCTTTTTATAGGGTTTTACGTTGTCGGGGTTTTTCAAATGTTTTATTTAATTTTTTATTTCATGCTTTTTGGAGGGATTCCTTGTTATTTCATTTCTTTTATTTTCTTGCGTTGGTATTTAATCAAGTTTTTTGTAATTCGCCATTTTGTGGTAGTGGCCATCTTGGATTTGAAATTCATTATAGTGTATAGTAGTCAAGCCCTTTCATTTGATACCCATATTGAGGGAATTGTGAAAAAATATGTTATCCGCCATTTTGTGGCGGCGGCCATCTTGGACCGATTTTCATCAAACATAGCTAAGAACACTCCCGACAAATTGACCTTTCCAACAAAAAAAACAAAATTGAAATCGGTTCATCCGTTCGGGAGCTACGATGCCACAGACAGACATACACACACACACACACACACACAGAGAGAGAGAGAGAGAGAGAGAGAGAGAGAGAGAGACACGTCAAACTTATAACACCCCGTCATTTTTGTGTCGGGGGTTAAAAATAGGTATATTATTTTATGCTCGTCGTTACAATGTTACGTTGTTGAATTTTGATGAATTGTCAAATGTTACCTATTAAAATGGCCATACTTTAGTAGTCCAAAGTCCAAACAGCCTAGGTTGATGCATAGCCGTGTTTACACGCAACTAAAAGGGCTCCACACTTTTGGAATTCCATTTAAGTGAAAATTATTTTATAATTTTTAGTTCGTGATAACTGCGTGTTTTTTAGTTTTTTTTAAACTAAGATACTTAATATTTTTAACTTATGCGTCTAGTATATTCTTCATTAAGTTAATAAGTATAAAGTCAACTAAGTTATTACAAGGGGCTACTAGCAAACTCGAGGGGTTTACTAATAGCCCCTAAAGAGTTCTACTATCCACCTCCTGGCTCCATCATCAGACCCTCGTTGCTCAAGCAAATACTATTAAATTCTTCAAAACGAGTCATATGAGCCCAAACTCGAGGGGTTTACTAGAAGCCACTGAAGAGTTTCACTATCCATCTTCCGGCTCCATCATCAGATCAGCACCAAGATATCAAATTATTGTATTATCATCGGTGCAAATTTTCAAATAAATCCGACGTTTTGAAGTTGAAGAAAAAATACGTTGAATGATTCCGTTATATAGATCTATAGGTAGATTCAGGCCAAGCGTGTTACGAAAACAATCTCGAGAGATCAGAGGTTCTCATTCTGTCGAATTGAGAACCTCCTCCTTTGAAGACGGTTAGTAAATCAAATATCGCGAATATTAATCATTGTTACGAGTGGGTGCCGCCGCGCCGCGCCGTGCCGCGTCCTGCCGCGCCTACCTCGCCCCGTGACCCATTGCCAACATACTTAATTACATTATTAATGTTAAAACCATTGCTAATTGAATGCGTGGATAACATTCTAACAATCATAGGTATTACGTTTTCGGAGACACGCAGTCTTGCCTACAGGCTACAGGCCACCCAAGGCGCCCGTTGTTCAGTCTGCTCCCTGTCGCGATGCGTCGTTAGTGTCACACAGAGGGTCTCTTTGAATCGCAGCGCGCGATGCAAAGTGTTCGCACACTTAATATGCGAAATCAGCATATTAATAGTCGTTGCGCCCAGTCGCGAAGTCGCGACGCGGCGACGTTGAACTCATAAGGCGTGCTCACACGGCGCGACGCGCGCCACTGCTTTCATTTGCATAACAAATTGTTAGCTATGCGCGCAATATTCGCAAGACGTTGTGTGCTGACTGGTCATTGGAAGATTCATTAAATGATGAATGTATTATATAGAGAGACCCGTCTTCAGGAGTGATTACCGATTTTTTTAAGCCTCCGCCAAGGGCTGTGCGCAATACCCCCAGGTGTGTTCAGTATCGTCAAACGTAGCTCCCTCCACGCTGACCATTCTTTGTTGTGGTTCGCTAATCCCGCTCCATCAGACATAAATATTAATTACAAAATTGTCAACAAGAAACAAAAAAGAAACTGCAATTAATTAAAGTATTTCGTCTACTTTGTTTTCATTATCCGCTCGGAGGCGGCCGGGCGGCCGGGGGCCGGGCGGTCTGGCGGTGTAGTGTTGTCCAATCTAAACACGGCTTTGTAAGCCTCCTCCCAAAGAACATTATGATTTCTTTTTAACTTTTATCCAAGATGTTGCTTGTGGAAATGAAAAAACTCGTAAATTGGAGCGCCACCGGAGATCAACGGTCATTGAGAACCTCATAACTAAATAGTGTTAACGACAGAAAAGTTCATCCTTTAATCAATTTTAAGATTACGTTTTCAAGATCATTTTAGTTTGGTGCTATTGTGAAGCCTGTTTTGCACAAAATGGTCGTAGTTTTCACATAAATCAGCCATCAATCGTATAACAATTTGAATAATTGACTAATTACTCGACCCAAGTCCCACGACAGGTCTGACGACGCCATTCATTCGTGCTTTCATACATTGACTACCACATTGACTTCCCCATTTCATACATTGCAATATGTACCTGCATTCATTAATTTAAAAAAATTGCCAGTCACTATAACGACTGGCAACTTTTATTATTGTCATAACTGACACCTGAAAAGCGATCGTGTGACTCATTAGAATGGAAACAACTTAATAAGGGAGCCTGCAATCACGAAACAAAATCAGGTGTTACCAGCTGTTACCCACATTGTATTGGCAACCGGGAAGTAATGAAACAAAATAATGTACCGTAGTTCAAAATAATCTTCGTAAAGTAAAACGATGATTTATGATAATGGCAAATAACTATGGTAATAGGTAGACCCTTTAAATGTTCACAGAGTTGCACTACTATGGCGGCAATAGCAACAAATAATAAAAATAAAATAAAGTAAATTGAAGGGAAACGTTTCTTGTTCGGTGTTTTTGCTCCATATTAATAATGGAAAATATTGTACGGTGGCACGGAACCCTTCGTGTGCGAGTCCGACTCGCACTTGGCCGCTTTTTAACGTTCTTCCTTTTTTTACTAAATTTAGGACTGAGGAATAATATTCGATCAAAAATTTAATGTCCGCATAAATACACATACAAAACACTCACACTTAACTTCATACTAATTTGGACCTGTGTCCACTGTGTATAGCGTTCTGACATCGTCGATACACTGCTGCACTGCTAAACTGCTAAAT
This sequence comes from Apamea epomidion, assembly GCA_947507525.1. Classification (NCBI taxonomy): domain Eukaryota; kingdom Metazoa; phylum Arthropoda; class Insecta; order Lepidoptera; family Noctuidae; genus Apamea; species Apamea epomidion. The sequence goes on along the minus strand of OX382226.1, from coordinate 22,461,726 downwards.
TGTTACACTGCTGCACTGCTACTCTGCTGCATTGCTGCATTGCTGCACTGCTAAACTGCTAAACTGCTACACTGCTGCACTGCTGCACTGCTGCACTGCTGCACTGCTGCACTGCTGCACAGCTGCACTGCTAAACTGCTGCACTGCTACACTCAAAATTAAACATATTATAGCCTTGTAAAAGGTCTCGTCCTAAACTAATGAAAATAAAAGATTTCTATTCATATGAACAACTTGCTCATGTTATTTATTCGATATAAGGATGATGCCACGAAATGTATTGAAGCTGGTATTTGCACCAATAGGAATAAATGATATATCATTAGAAAGGCATTGAGATTAGTACAAGAATCCCAATGAGCGTTGTCTTGATTCCTTGTCTAACTTGAGTAATTCAAGGTTGAAGTTGAGACGAGGCAGTAAGGGAAGCTACCTTAACCTTAGTGGCTACAGAAAAACGTTCTTAGGAGACTATCCTTAGCTTTTTGAGTGATTGCTAACTGCATTCTGCATTCACAGATTTTGGAAAAATGGTAGGTACAGTCAGCTAGAAAAACGTTCTTACATTTTATTTTTATGTTGTCAAGTACATTTCGTAGTGATCCAAGATTTACTGTTAGAAGGAAGGGGGGGGGGGGGGGGGAGTAACACAGACACAGCAGTGCGTTGTCACTTTTTAGTTAATAATAGAATATCCTTTTTGGTCGACGGCCCTGGCTGGGCATCCATAGTAGGCACGTCTATTTTATTAAGCGTTATTTACGCAACAACAAAATAAACAAAAACGTAAAATACAGCAACTAAAAACTTGACAACAAATAATAAATTCACGAGCGAAACATTCAATCACGACACATTATTGTACGAAGGAGGATCCACCTACAATGCCAACATCCTTGGAGGCCACTACCAGTCAGATAGGGTATTCTCCTCCTGCTGATAACTTAACTGAGACTAGGTCAAGTGACGAAACAGTATTATCTAGTACTTCTAATAATACTGTAATTCATTCTTTAAACTTTTTAGAGTCGACAAAAGAGAAGCATAATAAGAATATTTTACTATATAGAGGTATGAGGAACAGGGTGTAAAGTTCACTCATCCTCCATAGAAAAGGGAGGATCGTCCGACCAGACGGGTGTTGTGTCTGGCGGGCAATTGCCCCGCGTTGTTCGCATGTGGCGTTGTACATACCGCTACATCACTCCCCTCCGGAGACCGGAGGTCGATAGTGGGCTGAGTCTTGTACCTTTCGATGCTTGCCAGGCCAGCTGAGGTTCCAGTGAGTCGGAACCGGTTGCCACATAGTTCACGGTGAATCGGAACTGTCTGCGGAGATGCCCCAGAGAGTCGGGGTGGCGCATAGTTCGCGGTGAGTCGGAACTGTCTGCGAAGATGTCCCCAGTGAGTCGGGGCGCTGCGTTATACTCCAGTGCGTCGGATGTCGTACAGCGCCAGGTTGAGGCTGGCTGCTGCGTCGACCAGGAGAGGAAGCTCTTCTTGTTGACCGGTCGAAAGTGCCAAAATATAAATCGCTTCTCTGGCAAAATTCTAGAAGTGGAAATGTTAATAGATAAATATAATATAGACATCTTATGTTTTTGTGAAACCTGGTTAAAACTGGATAGAATGTTGTTTAATGTAAGTAAATAATTTTTCAGTTGCCACTGCGTACAACAGGGGGTGGTGCTTTGACATTATTGTTTTGTTTTGTTTTTTGATAAAACTTTGCCCCACACTCGGAATGTCTCCTGTATCATAGTGCGTTTACAAACATTTAAACTCAATATTAATAATAGTCTTCGATATAAAGAAAGAAAGGATATTACTGCTTGCTCTGTTGATCGCTTCTGTGAGGTAGCATGTGCAGAGGTTGACGGCCATACTTTCTTATGTGAGGTAGCATGTGCAGAGGTTGAAGGCCATACCTTCTTATGTGAGGTAGCATGTGCAGAGGTTGAAGGCCATACCTTCTTATGTGAGGTAGCATGTGCAGAGGTTGAAGGCCATACTTTCTTATGTGAGGTAGCATGTGCAGAGGTTGACGGCCATACTTTCTTATGTGAGGTAGCATGTGCAGAGGTTGACGGCCATACTTTCTTATGTGAGGTAGCATGTGCAGAGGTTGACGGCCATACTTTCTTATGTGAGGTAGCATGTGCAGAGGTTGACGGCCATACTTTCTTATGTGAGGTAGCATGTGCAGAGGTTGACGGCCATACTTTCTTATGTGAGGTAGCATGTGCAGAGGTTGACGGCCATACTTTCTTATGTGAGGTAGCATGTGCAGAGGTTGACGGCCATACTTTCTTATGTGAGGTAGCATGTGCAGAGGTTGACGGCCATACTTTCTTATGTGAGGTAGCATGTGCAGAGGTTGACGGCCATATTTTCTTATGTGAGGTAGCATGTGCAGAGGTTGACGGCCATACTTTCTTATGTGAGGTAGCATGTGCAGAGGTTGAAGGCCATACCTTCTTATGTGAGGTAGCATGTGCAGAGGTTGACGGCCATACTTTCTTATGTGTTTATAGACCACCAGCCTCAAACTTGTCATCATTTTTTATCATAATGGAAGTAATACTATGTATACTTTTTAAAGATAGTAAATTAGTTATTGTTTGTGGTGACCCCAATGTTGATGTATTAGTTAATTCACTAGAAAAATGTAAGCTAATCTCATTGTCCTGGTAGCGGGGCGTCGGACAGAGTTCCATCGTCATTGCGGAGCCTTTGGACTGAATGTTGCAGATATTTAGTAGTTTTTCTTTAGTAGTCATTGTAACTCCTTTTTAAAAACATTCCTATAGTTCCGAACGTTATCTCAAAAACTGCTGATCTTTTAAATAACGATGTTTTAAACTATGAATTCGCTTAGAGCGGTTACCTACTCGACGACTCGGTCTTTTCGTCAGGATTCGATTGCAATCGTATCATAATTTCGACGCGCAACAAAATCACACTTTAAAAAAAAAAAAAGGTTTATACGCCTAAGTTATTTCTGTGTTTTTATAATTTAAAACAACCCGAAGTGCTTTTCTATCAAGTTTTGTCTTGAATGTGTTGTATTTTGAATTTTTATGGTTTTGTTACACACCATAAGTGTAACAAAACCATAAAAATTCATTAACAATGAACACTATACGTCTTTCTGTGGCGAAGAAGTAATAATAATAATAATTTATTTGCATCAAGTTTTACATTTTACATTAAATACATGGTAGTACATACAGTTTAGAGTAGATTATACAATAGTGTGGCGATACCAGCACCCTTGCTAAGTTGCCAAGACAACTTGTGTTAAAGATGCTGGGCCCGACCCTTTATTGGATGTTTCTTTATCGCATTTAGGTACAAACATGCCATTTTGTAATTATACAACTGGTTCAGTATATGGCATAGGAAACCGACAAATAAACTATTTAGGAAAGGAAATAAAACAAAACGAAAAATTATATGAGTGGAGTAGTGTAGTGTGTGTAGGGGTGTGTGGGGGTGTGTCTGTGTGTGTGTGTGTGTGTGTGTGTGTGTGTGTGTGTGTGTGAGGGTATGTGTGTGTGAGGGTGTGTTTGTGTGTGGGTGTGGGCGTATGTGTTATTCCTATATTTGTGGGTAGTGGTAGCGAGCGATGAACAAATGAGGACAGAATGGGGTTTAACGGGAGTGGTATTGAGTCAACAATAAGCTTTCTGTGGTGTTGTAATTAAGTGTTTGTAGCCAATTATTTAGTTTCTTTTTAAATGCCACTATAGGGAGTGAGTAAAAGTTCAGTATTTTGTTAAGACTATTGTAGAGATAAGGACGTTGGAAACAGGGAAATCTTCTTGTAAGAGAGTATTTACAGCGAAAGTTTTTTCCTTTTTCATTTTTCGCTAGAGTAGGTATGTAAGGAAAAATCTGCATCTTTTTAACAAAATAAGCGATAGACACAATTTTAATACTTAGAATTAAAGATAAAGTAGACCAACCATTTTTCAGATTATCTAAAGTACATACATCTTCAGTTGATGCCATTTTGTGAAATGAGTCACAGAAATCATGACGACTAGGTACCTATTGAATGCATGAAACCAAACGACACTCGACATAGACAGTGTATCGGATAAAGACAGTGTATCTAATCCCGCTCGATCCCGTCCGACACCGCACGAGCACGACGCCGCACGACGCCGCACGACACTGCCGCTCGCCGCACGGTGCCGCGACGTTCATTCATCAATACTCAATACTCAATACTCAATTCTTTATTGCATTCCATAATGTATACAAGGCTGGTAGGTAAATTATAGAGAAACAATTATGGACCCTGTCGGGCACAGCAAGTTAGTTTTTAGAGGAGAGGATGAAGCGCGTGATCACGCTGACGTCCGCATCCCAAAACCCAATGACGCACCATTGGGTTTTGGGAGTAATCGACGGACATCAGCTGGCGCACGCGATGCGTAAACACTATTTGAGCGCAAACAGCCCAGAGACAAGGCCTTCCGAATTGATCACATAAATAAATAATATTTTCGCTTCATTTGACAGCCGACAACGTTAAACCCGTTCCGAGTGGGAGCTCCGAGGTTTCGCAATCTGGACGAGTAAGATGGAGTGACACGTGGCGTGCGGAGGGAAATGCCTCGTTTATCGTACGAGTGGCGGCGCGCGGCCGGCTGTCTACGTCAGCAGGCGGGCGCGGGGCGCGGGGCGGCTCGCCATGAATCATGCAAGCCATCAGGTGGCGAGTCAGCGCCCGCTGCCCGCATGAGGAACATATGACAATTTTATAAATGAAAACACTGTCAATGCTAGTGTGCAGGAGTATTTTGAAACCATAAAATACGAGTACCTAATCATTTTTACAACTTTGATTTAATTGGTCAGTTATTTCATGTACAGAAAAAAAACTTTTTAAAAACAAGCTTTTATTACTTGTTTATAAAAAGAACTAAAAAGTTAAAAATACTTTAAACATGATAGGGGTTATCTCGTTTAATTACCGAGTTCCTATGCCCATCTTCCAGCTTCATTATCAGACCCTGGTTACCATTTAGCACGAAAGTACTCGCCAAGACGGATCAAACGAGTCCAAACTCGATGGGGTTGTGTCGTTTAACTACCGAGTTCATATGGCGACCTTCCGGTTCCATTATCAGATCAGCTCCATGTCATAAGAATTTTGCATTGTCGTTCGATTTACACATGCATGCAAAATTTCAGCTCAATCGGTAACCGAGAAGTAGATCAAAAACTTGCAAGATTTGATTACAGACAAACATCGGGACAGGTGAAACTAAATAAAAGCTTGTAAAAACACTCAAGTAGTGTAATACTCATGGAAGGCGCGACTATCGCAACCCAGCGCAGGGCACGTCACGATAGCGGCGGTAAGACTCCTCTTTGAGGAGTGGCTAGAGAGGCGTCCCGGCGTTCTCACCTACCGCCTGACGCAGGTCCTCTCCGGACACGGATGTTTCGGGAGGTTCCTACACATCATCAGGCGGGAGGAGACCCCCGGGTGTCATCACTGCGAGGATCGCCCAGAGGACACGGTGGAGCATACGGTAGAGGTCTGCCCCGCTTGGGCAGAGCACCGCCGTGTCCTCGTAGAGGCGATCGGCAGCGGCGGCGACCTCTCGCGTCCGGCCCTGGTTCAAGCCATGGTCCGGGGCGAGAGGGAGTGGGAGGCGGTCACCTCCTTCTGCGAAGCAGTCATGCTAGCGAAGGAGGTGGCGGGATGGATGAGGGAGAGATCCTCACGCCTCAGCCGCCGCGGGAGACGCTCCGGGCGTCGGGAGCCGCGTGACGACTCCCGGCCACCGTAGGCGCGGGCCTGCGGGCGGAGAGCAATGGGTAGCTCTCCGTCCGATCAGGACCAAGCCCGTGCCGGACGGCGCGTATCGTCCGCGGGATTACCGTATCGTAGCGAGTCCGTATCGTAGCGGGATCGTCCGAAAGGGTTACCGCTGCCCTGGAACATAAAGGTCTATGGAAGGAACACGGGTGGGTTTTAGTCAGTAAGAGTCTGACACTCCCTTCCGCTACACCCAGAGCGGGAGGGGTCATGAAAAAAATTTGGAATGGACAATTAAGTAAATAGTTCGGAAGTTCATAGGTTAGGTTAGAAGTCAGAACCGTGACCAACCACGCGTGAGCCGAATTGGTCGCAGTAACTAAACCAACCAGGGCCCTCCGAGTCAATAGGTTACGTTAGAATAGAACCGTGACCAACCACGGGCGAGCCGAGCGAACGAAGCGAGCAGTGCCGCGGCAGCGTGCAGCGCGGCCCATGACCGCTACTTTCAAATTAGATCTCTTATCGACTAATTCCGATTGTCAACTGCCCACGCATGACTGCCCGCTGCTACTTAATTAATTAACATTTATTTAATTACCCATTTAAATATGTGTTATTAATGTATGACTTAGTTTATACTACCGAATTAGTTAATAAACATGCATTTGGTAATTTTTAATTTACCAAAACTGCAATAAACAGCTGCCGCTTGAAATCAGTTCCATAAAATACGAGCAACCAACGGTAACGGACCCCATTGCTCTCAAAAACGGTGTAGGAAACCGGCATGTCTTAGGATCAAAAATTCGAAGACATGTGACATCCACCAAGTCCAACCCGCACTGGGACCACGTGGTGGATTACGGCCCATTCCCTATCACAAAGAGGAGGCCTGTGTCACAGCTGCACTGCAGTGGAAACATTATAGGCTGGTTATGCTTATGCTAAACATTGTCAATAAAAAATAAAAACGAGTTTTATTTTATCAATCTGCCGACTAGATAAACTACATAATTCAATAATAAAAATTTATTCCCCAGACCCTATTATCACAATCCAATTTTTGTTCTCATAAACAGCTTAAACAGTAGTGTTGGGTGTGTAATTTTTGGTATAATAACAGATAGTCTAATTTCATTTGACATAACTTTCATATGATATAATTTTCTTATAAAAGTTATCACATAAGAGAAAAAAAAAAGTTGTCATATAAGTCATAAGATCCAAGAAGTGGACGTTCCGAGATTTCTGGGTATGAAGATAGATAATAATTTACATTTTAAAGAACATATCCATACATTATGCACTAAATTGAATGCCTTCTCTTATGCATTGTTTAAACTTAAACAAACGGTCAGTACTTCTACAGTCCTTGCAGCCTACAACGGCTATGTTGCACCTATTCTAAAGTATTGTGTTATTTTTTGGGGTAATTCTACTGATAAGGAAGCGGTATTTAAAGCCCAAAAGAAATATATACGAGCCATAACTAGTATAAAAGTAACTGACAGCTGCAGACCATTATTTTTTAAATTAAATATTTCACGTTACCATGTATATATATATTAGAGGTTATAATGTTCGTTAGGAAAAATACAAACTACTTTAATAAGTTAAATAGTAAAAGATAAAAATTCAATATATGTTTACCAAGCAATAAAACAGCGTTATTAAATAAAAGCATATTATGTATAGCTCCACGCATATATAACCATTTACCAATTTCACTTCTGGAGATAGGTGATATAAATATATTTAAAAACAATATAAAAACACTGTTACTAAAAAAGCATATTACTCTGTCACTGAATATTTACAGGATAAACTTATATAATGTTACTCCATACGACATTTTAAATAATGTCTTTTATTGTTAAATTCTAGCTTCGTAGATTCCTGTGTATTAGTAAATTTGCATGCCTTATGGTAGGATATGGCTAATGGACACTATTTTTTGTATGAGACCTTTTCTTATGTACCCATATTCGCCAATGAATAAATGATTATTGATTATTGATGATTATTGAGCACCATGTATCTATCACATAGTTGATCTATATGTCATGGTTACATTTATCCATTTTAATTCTTTTACCTATTGTGGTATAGTAAGTTTATTTTTGGGTGCATCGTCTTCACATATAATTATATAAATAATGTATGCAATATATTGTAAAACATTTTAAAAGAGTAACGGTGGAGTTTCTTGCCCATTCTTCTCCATACGAAAACTACCTTTTGGAAGGGGCGACTAGAATCAATTTTATTCTAATTTTATTTTTGACGTTCAAAAGTGCCTTTTATGTGCCTATTTGAAATAAATGATTTGACTTTGACTTTGACTTTGACTTTATTGATATGCTATAAAAACATTTACTCTAATTTCATATTGTTACGTTATTTTTTTGTATCTACTATGGGTTGGTATAACACAGCTGCGTTACTAATAAGTAAAGTAGCATTTACCTGAAAACATAAGTAACATTATGAGGTTTCCGAGTAATATATTTCATTGTAGTTTGTACAATTGACTTTGGCCTGCATTTGATTGAAGGACTCATTCCTTCAACTGTATTTCGTCACTGGAATATTTAGTTAACACTTTCTCACAATAAATCACTTTTCTAAACCTATTAAACAGGTTTGCACAATAAATTAGATCAAATATTGTAATCAAGTTAATTGGTTTAGACTTGGGTAGTTCCGGAACGAGTCATGAAAATGATATAGTTCCAGTCCCGGTACTATACCACTCACTCGTTCACTACCAATTCAAATGTGTCCTTTAGTTCCTCTAGTACCGACTAGTCCCGACTATTACTCGTACCAAAGCACTGCTAGCTCTCCCATGCTCTCGCTCGCGCCATCGCACATCGACGCACCGCGACGCCTATGATAGAACGAGATGGGAACACATCGTATGTTCGTAATAGTTTCGTACTCGTATAGTCCCGAGGTAATAATATATCAGTTTTGCTTTGATAGTTCAGAACTACACGGTACTGGAGCTATTCTGTGGTACTAATGAACTGAAAGCGTTCCCCGGTACTAAAGGAACTAATGCACTAGATGAGTGGACTAGTTCCGGAAGCAAAAATATACATATCACTCCTTATCTTTTGTTGGACACGTTTTGCGCATCTCTAAATTGGTTACATTCCAAATGTCATTCAGTCGAACGTCAGCTTCTGACAGTTAAAAGCGACATCTGGTGGTCGCCGATTCACAGTTGTAGTTTAATCGATATTTTAACATATTGATTGCTAACCATCGAAATAATATCGTATGGAGCAATCCCTAATAATTTTCAGCTTTCAGTAAAAATCATAATCATAATTAACTAATTAACCGAATACGGTAATGTAATTATTTTTCTATATAGATTTCTTTCTAGAAACTTCGTTGTCAAATAAATACAATTTTAATCTGTGCATTGTCTTTGACATAGTGTGGTAAGGTACATTCGGTACATTCTAAATTTGCCGAATGAATATCTGGGATAATTACCCCAATCAGGATAAATTTTGATATTGGAAATCATAAATAATTTGTTTGTTGGTCTGGATCATGAAGACTCTTATTGTTTCAGCATTTAAACGTCACGTTAGACAGTTGTTAGTGATTTTCAAGAATTAAGTGTCTTGGTATAGTGTTTATCCTATAATAATTTTACCTGAAATAGATTTTCGGGATGCGCCGTCTAGTTCCGGTTTGTGATCCATGACAGGGTTATTGAACCGTGGTGGCATCAACATAAATAACAAAATAAAAAACCCTAAGCTATTATGGAAAAAATTTAAATCCAACTTATCGCCCTATAAGCCCAGACAAGACCTAGATTCGCACTTTACAGATCCTGACGTAATTAATAACAACTTTTTAATTGTACCAGGTAACCCCGTGGCAAGCACATCACTTATAAACTACTATGAAAATCATAGTCATGGTGAAGAAATTTTCGCAATAAATAATAATAATAATAATAAATAAAAAAAAATAGGGCGCTAGTGTGTGCCTTGGACTCGCAGCTCAAGAATTTCTTCGAGAGCAGCGAGGATCTCGTTGATACACACTCGATCTTGTATTGCGCGGCTGTGGCGGCATGTCGTTTAGCTAACGTCAAGTTTCCAAATTGTGACGCAGCTACTCGACCAAAACCAGCCGTACCAGCCTGGCGATACAGGATCGAGCGTCGTATCGATGGGGCCAGGGTACTCATCGGTAAACTATACTGCTTCAGGGAGGGCAACTCACGACCACGAGTGATGCGCTTTGTAAGACAGGCATTTTCGGGGACTGGAATCAGCCCTCGGGAATACATGTCCAATGTCACAGAGCGCATCGACTTCCTGAAGCAGAAAGTTTGTGCATGGGCGAGTCGTATTCGGCGGTATAAGCGGCGGGTTGATCGGTACACGCAGAATCGCATGTTCCGGAGCGATGAGAGGTGGGTATATAGAACTTGGGAGCGACCTGAACAAAACGTGATGGACGTGTGCCGCCCGGATGATGCCACCACTAGTGCATTCTGGCGCAGCATCTGGTCGGTGCCTGTCTGTCACGCTGAGGGTGGCTGGATGCGCGATATCGAGCGAGTGTGTGGAACTATACCAGAAATGGAACCAGTCATAATTACGCCATTAGACGTAGCCAAAGCAGTCCGTCCGTTACCGAATTGGAAATCACCGGGACCGGACGGACTGCATAACTTTTGGTTAAAATGGCTAATTAGTTCACACACTTGCCTGGCATCTCAGTTCCAGTCATCCTTAGAGTCTGGGTCGCTACCACAGTTTCTAACAACAGGTGTTACCCACCTGCTCCATAAGTCAGGTAGTCCCGCGGAACCCAAGAATTATAGACCGATCACGTGTTTGTCGACGGTTTATAAACTTCTTACATCCATTTTGAGAGCGAAAATTAACACACACATTGACAGTTACTCGATTATGTCTGCCTCTCAAAATGGATGTAGGAATGGGTCTCGCGGTACTAAGGAGCTACTCCTCATAGACATGGCCATTAGCCAACAGGTTCGCCGATCCCGCAAGGATATGTCGACATGCTGGATAGATTATAAGAAGGCCTACGACTCGGTGCCACATACATGGCTCATGAGGGTGCTGGAGTTGTACAAGATAGATGCAACTCTACGCACCTTCCTTGAGTCGTGTATGAGACAGTGGAAGACGGTCCTTCGCTATCCAGGGTGTCGACAGATCCAGGGGAATGATGAGCCTGTATGGATTAAGCGGGGAATATTTCAGGGCGACAGTTTGAGTCCACTTTGGTTCTGCTTAGCCCTGAATCCTCTAAGCACACTGCTGGAGGACTCAGGTCTAGGCTATCGGTTGAAGAGAGGTGGTCAGGTCATATCTCACCTCCTCTACATGGATGATTTGAAACTCTTTGCCCCTAACAAATTGCATCTGATGGAGCTACTGAAGGTAACTGAAACTTTTAGTAGTGCCATCAGGATGGAATTTGGTGTGGACAAATGTGCAGTCATGCATGTAAAGGGGGGGAAGATTATGGAATCCGAGGGAATTCCACTTTCGGATTCCATACACCTTAGATCCCTCTCCTCATCCGAAAGCTATAAGTATTTGGGTATGTCGGAAGCGTTAGGCATCAACGATGCTGACATGAAGCAATCGTTGAAGGAGCGCTTCTTTTGTCGCCTGAAGAAGGTATTAATTAGTCTTCTTTCGGGCGGAAATAAGGTGCGCGCCTTCAATGGTTGGGTCATGCCGGTTTTGATGTACTCTTTCGGCATACTCAAATGGACTCAGACTGAACTCGACGCCCTAGATAGAAGGGTCCGTACACTGCTGACCGCAAACCGGATGCATCACCCACGATCATCGGTGATGAGACTGTATATCCCGCGGAAGTGTGGGGGTCGAGGATTTTTAAATGCGAAAACCCTCCACAACCGCGAGGTGTGCAGTCTCAGGGAATATTTTTTAAAAGCCGAAGTGGGTATGCACCGTGATGTGGTCGCAATGGACAAGGGGCTCACCCCGCTCTCCATGGCGAAAGAGAACTGGCGCAAACCTGTAGTACTTACTACCGATGACCGCAAGAAGGTATGGCAAAGCAAGGAGCTTCACGGGCGCTTCTATCGGGCTCTTCATGAGCCCGGTGTAGATTTCTTAGCGTCCGTATCCTGGCTGCGTTTCAGTGACCTCTTCGGGGAAACTGAAGGTTTTGTCTGTGCAATTATGGACGAAGTTATCTTGACGAATAACTACCGGAGACATATTATGAAGGACGGGACGGCTGACGTGTGTCGGGCATGCCACCGTCCGGGTGAGTCCATCAGACATATTATCTCTGGTTGTTCTCGTCTGGCTAACAGCGAGTACTTGCACAGGCATAACCAAGTAGCCAGGATTATTCACCAGCAACTTGCTTTGAAATATAAACTTGTCGACTCAGAGGTACCGTATTACAAGTATGTGCCCGACCCAGTTCTCGAAAATAACCATGTCACGTTGTACTGGGATCGGTCTATCATCACTGACAGGACTGTTGTCGCCAACAAACCTGATATAGTGGTGATAGATCGATTAGTGCGCCGCGCAATGATTGTTGATGTTACCATTCCACATGACGGGAACCTCGTGAAAGCTGAGAAAGATAAACAAATCAAATATCTTGACTTAGCACGCGAGGTTGTTGACATGTGGAATGTGAGCTCAACTGTCATTGTGCCGATTGTCGTATCGGCCAATGGCCTGATGGCCGACAGCCTCGATCAACATCTATCGAGGCTCTCGTTAGGCGGTTGGATCAAGGGCCTGATTCAGAAGGCAGTACTCCTCGATACGGCTCGCATTGTGAGGAGGTTTCTATCTCTGGAGCCCTAACCACCGGTAGCTTGGACCCTGCTCCCGACACCGGTGGATCACTATTTTTTTATATTTTTAAATGTTTTTTTTTTTTATTTATTCATACTAATATTTAAAAATGTAATAAAATAAGACTACTAAATAAATAAACGACATAATAATAATGCTAGCAACACCAACGTCAACGTCAACGTCTCTTTTGTCGTCTCTTCACAATTTGTTATTAGATAATTTTTTGAAACAGTTTATAAATTCATATATATGTGCAACCATATCAGGAAAAACCAAATTTACTAAAACATACCTAATTTTAAACAAATACAATGAATAACCTACACTTGCATCAAAAACTGCCGAACCGGAGGTGACATCTGTCATGTCACCTCCGATAAAAACATGAAAATGAAATATTGAAAATGTTGACGAGATTAGCAGCTCGCCGTGCACGCCTACCACCTCCGGAGTCGTCGCTCAGCCCCGCCCTGCCGCCGCCGGAATCCAGCCCCATCGAGAGTGCTGTGACACCGGCCGTAGCAGTTGCGTCGAGCTCGAGCGACGAATATTTTTCCCCGCCGACGTCGCCAACACCTGTACGTCGGCAGGGGAGAGGCCGGCCACCGAGGAGCTTGGGACTTAGGGGCCATCCGGCCCCGAGCCGGGTCCCCGCTGCCGGTGGTTGTGTGCAGCGCATGAGATGGACTCAGTCTATGAACGAGAACGTCATGCGCGCATACTACGGGTCTACAGAGGGGGGAACTAACCTCACTGCGTACCGTGATAGGTTGCTGTCTCTGTTCCAGGAACTGGAACCAACCGTCAACGTCTCGGCCCAACGACTGTCGGATCAGGTGCGGGTCATCCAACGCAATCACAGGTTGGACGACATAGCACTTGATAGGCTGCGCTCAGAGGTACTGAACAACCAAATCGTCTCGACTTTGGCACAAACCGCGGCACAAGCGTCAACTATTGATGCCATCCCGCCGCGGTCCAATCGTGTTGAAGAAGATGATGATAGGGTTGACACAGTAAGTAGCCAGTACAACGTCCGACTGAGGAGCGCACTGGAAGATGCGTTTCGCGAGTATAGGTCCACTCCAACCGAACTTAGACCCCGAATACCACGGCTACCTATGCACAAAAAAAATAGGGCGCTAGTGTGTGCCTTGGACTCGCAGCTCAAGAATTTCTTCGAGAGCAGCGAGGATCTCGTTGATACACACTCGATCTTGTATTGCGCGGCTGTGGCGGCATGTCGTTTAGCTAACGTCAAGTTTCCAAATTGTGACGCAGCTACTCGACCAAAACCAGCCGTACCAGCCTGGCGATACAGGATCGAGCGTCGTATCGATGGGGCCAGGGTACTCATCGGTAAACTATACTGCTTCAGGGAGGGCAACACACGACCACGAGTGATGCGCTTTGTAAGACAGGCATTTTCGGGGACTGGAATCAGCCCTCGGGAATACATGTCCAATGTCACAGAGCGCATCGACTTCCTGAAGCAGAAAGTTTGTGCATGGGCGAGTCGTATTCGGCGGTATAAGCGGCGGGTTGATCGGTACACGCAGAATCGCATGTTCCGGAGCGATGAGAGGTGGGTATATAGAACTTGGGAGCGACCTGAACAAAACGTGATGGACGTGTGCCGCCCGGATGATGCCACCACTACTGCATTCTGGCGCAGCATCTGGTCGGTGCCCGTCTATCACGCTGAGGGTGGCTGGATGCGCGATATCGAGCGAGTGTGTGGAACTATACCAGAAATGGAACCAGTCATAATTACGCCATTAGACGTAGCCAAAGCAGTCCGTCCGTTACCGAATTGGAAATCACCGGGACCGGACGGACTGCATAACTTTTGGTTAAAATGGCTAATTAGTTCACACACTTGCCTGGCATCTCAGTTCCAGTCATCCTTAGAGTCTGGGTCACTACCACAGTTTCTAACAACAGGCATTACCCACCTGCTCCATAAGTCAGGTAGTCCCGCGGAACCCAAGAATTATAGACCGATCACGTGTTTGTCGACGGTTTATAAACTTCTTACATCCATTTTGAGAGCGAAAATTAACACACACATTGACAGTTACTCGATTATGTCTGCCTCTCAAAATGGATGTAGGAATGGGTCTCGCGGTACTAAGGAGCTACTCCTCATAGACATGGCCATTAGCCAACAGGTTCGCCGATCCCGCAAGGATATGTCGACATGCTGGTTGGTTATAAGAAGGCCTACGACTCGGTGCCACATACATGGCTCATGAGGGTGCTGGAGTTGTACAAGATAGATGCAACTCTACGCACCTTCCTTGAGTCGTGTATAAGACAGTGGAAGACGGTCCTTCGCTATCCAGGGTGTCGACAGA